>CM038143.1:107752538-108319223 GCA_021437245.1 Aegilops speltoides
GAGCAAGAAAAGAAGACAAAGGAAAATGATTGTCCCAATCCACATAAGCGAAAACTCTATCAAGGATAGCAAAAATTGGATTGTTTTGGTTATTAGACCAAGTAAAAGACTTGTTGGAGATAGGGATCTCCAACGATCCCTATCTATTTATCCAATAATTGAAAAGGAAAGTGATGTGTGGATTAATAATCCCACTACTTTTGTCGTTTTGCTGTCTAACCAAATTGAATTCACCACACACCAAAACAGGGTAAGAGGCAGCCCCCAAGATGTCATGTAATTCATCAATGAAATCTAACTCTAACTCAGGGTAGGATGACCCATAAACCACAACTAACTGCCAAACAAGGTTATCAATCTTGGATCTAATGGTAGAGACCTCACCAAACTCTTTTGTTAGAAAACCCAATAACTTCAAACATGTCAATCTTAAAGCCTACTAAAATACCACCGGCAGTTTTTAAGGCAGGCAGAAAATGCCAAGTGAAAAGAATGTTTATATCTAAAGCCTCGAGGAAACCCTCAGAAATAAGTTCACTTTTAGTTTCTTGGAATAAAACAAAATCCTGGTTAACTTTTGCAATGGTGTCACATAGGCACTGAATTTTCCCAGATTGACCAAGCCCTTGATACGTCTCCAACGTATCTATAGTTTTTGATTATTCCATGCTATTATATTATATGTTTTGGTTGTTTTATATGCATTAATATGCCATTTTATATTATTTTTGGGACTAACTTATTAACCTAGAGCCCAGTGCCAGTTTCTGTTCTGGTGACACTAAATGCAATAAAAACATAGGTATGGAAAACATGGTCAAAGTGAGCTTGCCTGGTAAGTATATGAAGATTATAACACTCTCAGAATAAAGACTTGGTAGAACTATTCGTCACTCCGTTGAAAATCTATATCACAAGCATAACATTCATATAAGCAAACATCCTAGCAAACAATTCTAGCACTCAAATAACAATTAAGTTAACAAAGAAAACTCAAATGAATTCCAAAGAAAGCTACTAAGGAAAGTCTACGACTTTACTACAAACACCTAGTTAGTTTTGACGTAAGTAAAGACTTAACAACAAATACAACACTAAACTAATAAATTAATAGAAAAGAAAATATGAAACAAATAATTTAATAGAAAGTATTTTTCATAAACTTTTATTTGCAAAAATAAACAAATAAAAAGCTTTTATAAAACTCTAACTATGACCTATACAAGCTTTCATGCAAAACTAAAGGAAATAATTTAGATATAAAACTTTCTTTTGCTGACTAACAGCAAGAAAAACAATTTTTTTCAAAAGTGAAAATAATAATAATTTGAAAACAATTAAAAGTAAAAGTTTACAGATAAAACTAAAACTATAAGTAAAACGGTATTGTTTTGCTGAAACCCTAATTTAAAATAAACTAAAAATAAATCACTATACGGTACTGGATAGACAAAACAATAACAAAACAGTAGCAAAAAGAATCAATCAAGTATATTTTTATAGAACTCAAGATACAACCGAATTGGTGATTTGAACAAATTTCATCGAATTCAAATTTAAATTACTCAAATTCAAAATTTGAAGTCACTAACAGAAACTTCATAAAATTTGTGACCCAGTGCAATTGGAATCACTCAAAAATATTAAGTAGGCTAAAAGATACAAGCAATCTAAGATTGAAACGTTTTCTGTTTTTGAAACAGAAACAAAAAAATAATAACAACAACAACAACAACAACAACAACAACAACAACAACAACAACAACAACAATAATAATAATAATAATAATAATAATAATAATAATAATAATAAAACAATCGGGCACAAGCTACGTGGCCTACTGCTACTGGGTTAAAAATGTGGGCAATCGGTAGTTAAAAGACGGTCGGCTGAAACTTAACTAAAACTGCGCGCGTGCGTTTAATAAGAGAAAACCGGCGAACCAGTCAGATTTAAACCGAGTATAACTGTAAATAAAATCGATCTACTTAATAAAAACCTAACTGTCGATTCTGATCTAATCTATGCCATAAAACAAAGATCGAATGGTGGTGGTTGATGCTCACCAGACGAGGCTACTGGACCTGGAGAAGACGACGACGACGTGGTTCAAGCGTGGTCGCGGCGCTCGTCCTGGTGGTCACCTGACTCAAGGGAGGGTCGAACAGGGTGCGGAGCATGAAGGCAAACTCGAGAGGTGACCTCGTGAGCCTCGGGGCGGCCTGTGGCGATGCTGGTGAACGACTAGAGCATCGGCGGTGCCAGCGAGATCCGGTGGTCATCCAGGAGCTCGAACCAGTAAGATTTGTGGCGACGGAATCGAGCGGTCATATAAGCTTCGACGAGAACTCCGATGAGATTGGATCAGGGTGAAACGGACACGGGAGATCGTGATTTTTGCAAAAACCGGACGAACGGAGGGAGGGCAATATTTATAGAGCGGTGGCGTGTGCAAGGGGCAAAGATCCGAGCGAATCCCGTGAGGATTTTGATTGGGGTACTGTTCATGAAGAACATGAAAGGGTGAGAGGAGGGGGATGACGAGCGGGTCGCGCATGTCGGTGACTGCGAAGGAGAGGCAGAGAGATCGGGCGCCCGAGGCGTACTGATTCGGCAATGGGGTAGCCGTGGGCCTGTGGGTTGAGGGAAGAGAGATAGGGAGTGGGCCAGCTACAGCTGTTTTAAAAAAACAATTTTCTCTTTTCTTAACAGAGATCAAAAGAAATAAAACTAAACAGAAAAGAAAACATTATAGAGACATATTATATACCAAAATGTTCATAAAAAGATTTACTAAATCTTGAACATGCTTTCGTCTACAAATAAAATCCACAAGAATTCAAATAAACCAAAAGGTGCTACTGTTGCATTGAAAATTCAAATTAAATTATTTTAAAATACCAAACTGATTTCAAATTTACTTTCCTCCAATTTTCTATTGTAGAGAATCATTTTACCCTAATTTGCAAATATTTTATATTTGGAGAAAAATAATTTCAAATGGAAGAAGTCATGTCATCTTCACTCTAGGGTTTTGTGTTTGAATTGAATTTGAATTCTTTGAGATCAAAATGCAAGGTTTAAAGTTTGGGAAAGTCATTTCATTCCCTCTCATTCAACTTTCAAAAAGTTTCAAGTTCCACTCAATTTCACTCAATCATTCACACAACAGTCAAACAAACAACCGTAATTATTTATTTAATATAACATTTCCAAATTTAGAATTTTGGGATGTTACAACTTGACACAGATGGGATGCCTATATTCATAATCATTGCCTTGGATATCGTCATAACTTTGCACTTTTCTATCAATTGCTCGACGGCAATTTGTTCATCCACCATATTATTTTCCTTCAAGAGAAAAGCCTCTACTGAAACCTATGGCCTCCAGGTCTATTTTCTATCATATATTTTCAGATCTATAAACCAAAAATACCTTGCTGGAATTTATTTACTTTTATTTTGTTTTACGTTTTAGTAATCCCTTATATCTATCTCCATCAGATCCCACCTTTGCAAGTGACTGTGAAGGGATTGGCAACCCCTTTATCGCCTTAGGTGCAAGTGTTTGATTGTTTGTGTAGGTGCATATATTGGGGACTTGCTTGTATCTCCTAATGGATTGATACCTTGGTTCTTGACTGAGGGAAATACTAATCTTTACTTTGCAGCATCACCCTTTCCTCTTCAAGGGAAAAACCAACGCAAGCTCAAGAAGTAGGAGGAAGAATTTCTGGCGCCGTTGCCGGGGAGATCTACATCAAGCCTAGCAAGTATCCATCATAAAATCTCAACTCTTGCATTACATTATTTTCCATTTGACTCTCATTTTCCTCTCCCCCACTTCTAAAACGTTTTCACAAAAATACAAAAAGATTTGCCTTTTTATTCGCCCTTCTTCCATTCATCTTTTCGTTTGCTTTGGGTTGCTTATGTGCTAGATTGCTTGCTTTGTCACGATGACTCAAGAGAATATAAAGTTGTGTGATTTTTTCAATACTAATAATAATGATTTTATTAGTACTCCAATTGCTCCCGCAACTAATGCAGAATCTTATGAAATTAATGCCGCTTTGCTGAATCTTGTTATGAAAGATCGATTTTCCGGCCTTCCTAGTGAAGATGCCGCAGCCCATCTAAATACTTTCCTTGAGTTGTGCGATACGCAAAAGAAGAAAGACGTGGATAATGATATTGTTAAATTGAAGTTATTCAGTTCTCACTTCGAGATCATGCTAAAACTTGGTTTTCATATTTTCCGAAAAATAGTATTGATTCATGGAATAAGTGTAAAGGTGCTTTTATTTGCAAGTATTTTCCTACCGCCAAGATCATCTCCCTTAGGAATGATATTATGAATTTTAAGAAACTTGATCATGAACATGTTGCACAATCTTGGGAGAGGATGAAATTGATGATAAGAAATTTCCCTACTCATGGTTTAAGTTTATGGATGATCATACAAAAAATTATGCCGGATTGAATTTTGCATCTAGAAATCTTTTAGATTCAGCCGCGGGAGGTACTTTTATGGAAATTACATTAGGAGAAGCTACTAAACTCCTAGATAATATCATGGCTAATTACTCTCAATGGCATACCAAAAGATCCTCTACTAGTAAAAAAGTGCACGTGATTGAAGAAATTGATGTTTTGATTGGAAAGATGGGTGAACTTATGGAATTGTTTGCTAGTAAGAGTGATCCTATTTATCCCAATTATATACCTTTGTCTACTTTGATTGAGAATAATAATGAATCTATGGAAGTGAATTTTGTTGGTAGGAACAATTTTGGTAATAATGCGTATAGAGGTAATTTCAACCCTAGGCCGTTTCCTAGTAATTCCTCTAATAATTATGGTAATTCCTACAAAAATTCTTATGCAAATTATAATAAGATGCCCTCTGATCTTGAGAAAAAAAATTAAAGAACTTATTAGTTCTCAAAATAATTTCAATGCTATTGTTGAAGAAAAACTGCTTAAGATTGATGATTTGGCTAGGAACGTGGATAGAATTTCTCTTGAGATTGATTCTTTGAAAATTAGATCTATTCCACCCAAGCATGATATTAATGAATCTCTGAAAGCTCTGAGAATTTCTATTGATGAGTGCAAAGAAAGAACCGCTAGGATGCATGCTAAGCGAGATTGGTTTGTAAAAGCGTGTTCTTCTAGTTTTTGTGAAAATAATGATGAAGATCTTAAAGTGATTGATGTGATTCCTATTGGATCTTTGTTTTCGAATATAAATCTTGATAAAGATGGGACTGGAGATGAGTTAGTTTTTGTTAAAAGGCGTCCAATGATTTGGAGATTATAGATCTTGATGCAAAATTGATAAAAGTGGGATTGGAGAGGTCAAAACTTTAAGTAGCGATGAACCCACTCTTTTGGGTTTTAAGGATTTTAATTATGATAATCTTTCTTTGACAAATTGTATTTCCTTGTTGCAATCCATGTTGAATTCTCCTCATGCTTATAATCAAAATAAAGCTTTTACTAAACATATCGTTGATGCTATGATGAAATCTTTTGAAGAAAAACTTGAGTTGGAAGTTTCTATCCCTAGAAAGCTTTATGATGAGTGAGAACCTACTATTAAGATTAAAATTAAATATTGTGTGTGCCATGCTTCGTGTGATTTCGGTGCTAGCGTTTCCACGATTCCAAAAACTTTATGTGATGTGCTAGGTTTTTGTGAATTTGATGATTGTTCTTTAAATTTTCTCTTGCGGATTCCACTACTAAAAAACCTATGGGAAGGATCAATGATGTTCTTATTGTTGGAAATAGGAATAATGTGCCCATAGATTTTATTGTTCTTGATATAAATTGCAATCCTACATGTGCTATTATTCTTGGTAGACTTTTCCTTAAAACGGTTGGTGCAATTATTGATATTAAAGAAAGAAACATTAGATTTCAATTTCCGTTAAGGAAGGGCATGGAGCACTTTCCTAGGAAGATAATTAAGTTTCCATATGAATCTATTATGAGAGCTACTTATGGATTGCATACCAAAGATGATAATACCTAGATCCATGTTTTTATGACTAGATAGGGGCGTTAAACAATAGCGCTTGTTGGGAGGCAACCCAATTTTATTTTGGGTCTTTTACATCCGTGTCCCTAACTCAAACCCACTACTCAGATTTCCCCTAATTCAAAAGCCTGATCAAAAATGCCTTCCGCCGTTTATGTGCACTTATAGAAATGCCCTTTTGTGCCGTTACCGTTTGGTCAAAGGACTTTGACCGTCAATGGGACGTTTTCTGGACATTTCTACCCCTCCCTCCATGTGTCACTTACGTGTGGGATGCACTCAAACAAAAATAAAAAGAAAAGGCTCTCTCTCTCTCCTCTCTCTGCCTGTCTCACCTACATGTGGGACCAAAATGAAATCTCTCTCTCTCTCTTAATCCTTACATGTAGGACCCACCCTGAAAAAAAATCTTCTCTGCCTCTCTCTCTGAACTCCAGCAGGGTCGCACGCAACTAGTAGCAGCCTCGCCGGCGTGAGGTGCTGCACGGCTCTGACCCCTTATGACCTCCTCGATCTGCCCCCCCCCCCCGCGCCCTGTTTTCTCTTTGGCACGTGAAAAAGACATGGTCTGCGGGAATCATGGCCGTCCTCCCCAGTGCCGCTCGTCGTGTAGGTAGCCAACGGGAACCCCACGACCTGTAGCCTTGTCCAGGGGATCCGCCTGTTCGTCTCGACTTCCACATTGAATTAATTGAAGTATAACGACTCAAGTCAGTGTGGTTGATGTCATCTTCTCCCCCTCTGGTGATGCTTTGCCGTGCCTCGATCTCCTCTGCTACACTGTCCCTATGCTCTATCTTGGCTGCCTCGTTCACATCTGGTGCTTCTAGACCCTATGGACCCCTCGCTGCGGAGCCTTTCATTCCTGAGCCACCGTGTTAGCGTCACCTCGCTCCGCCTTCCACCGTGGACGACGAGGTCTTCGCTCTGGTGAATCCCAAGCCTCCTGGATCATGCCTTCATCAAATAAGTGAGCCACTTATGTGTTTGCTCATATTCTTTAGTCCCCTCCCCCTTTGTATCTTGCCCGTGCCTAGCGCCTTCCACCATTGCCACGGGACCTCGTCGCCGGTGAGCTTCCCGGCTGCTCTACAAACTCCCAATGCCCTTGTAGACCACCCCGTGACCCTACCTTGCTCCAAGACCATTCACAGCTCGCCCTAGCATGCTCCCGCATAGTCCTGAGCCAACCCTGGAGCGCCTGTGCTTGCCGGAGTTCAAGCTCTGTCATGTAGATGAGAGGTGGGCCCGTCCCTAAAATAAATCAGTGAGTACCATTTCAGAAAACAATAAAACAATGACATGTGGGCCCCATGTGAAATTGATTTTTTTTCTTTTCGGTCCCACGTGTAAGTGAGATAGGCAGAGAGAGCTTTTTCTTGTTATTTTTGCTTGAGTGGGTCCCACACGTAAGTGACACATTGAGGGAGGGGTAGAAATGTCCAGAAAACGTCCCATTGACTGTCAGAGGCCTTTGACCGGACGGTAACGGCACAGAAGGGCATTTCTATAAGTGCACATAACGGCGGATGGGCATTTTTGAGCAGGCTTTCGAATTAGGGATATATCTGATTAGGTGGTTTGAGTTAGGGACAGAAATGCAAATGGCCCTTTTATTTTTATGTTTTTGGTTCTTTGGTTCTGTTTTTCAATAAATACACATTATTACCTCCGTAGTAATTGTGTTTTGGTGTTTCAATTAGTGTTTGGTCCAAGTAAGACCTTTGGGATGGCTTACGGTGAAAGTTGATTTGATCCTGCTGAAAAACGGAAATTTTTATGCCCAGTAATATAATTTTATAAATTCACAAAAGCGTGATTTTGATCTGAATGTTTTACAAATGATTGATATACAAATTTCCTAGGTTTTCCCATTTTTTCAGAATTTTTAGAGTTACAGAAGTATTCGAAGTTTCCAGATTGCTATAGACTGTTCCGTTTTTGACAGATTCTGTTTTCCATGTGTTGTTTGCTTATTTTAATGAATCTATGGGTAGTATCGGGGGTATGAACCATGGAGAAGTTGGAATACAGTAGATATTACACCAATATAAATAAATAATGAGTTCACAACAGTACCAAAAAGTGGTGATTTTTTTTGATATACTAACGGATCTCATGAGTTTTCTGTTGAGTTTTGTGTTGTGAAGTTTTCATGTTTTGGGTAAAGATTTGATGGACTACGGAATAAGGAGTGGCAAGAGCCTAAGCTTGGGGATGCCCAAGGCACCCCAAGGTAATATTCAAGGACAACCATGCATCTAAGCTTGGGGATGCCCCGGATGGTATCCCCTCTTTCGTCTTCGTCTATTGGTATATTTACTTGAGGCTATATTTTTATTCACCACATGATATGTGTTTTGCTTGGAGTGTCTTGTATGATATGAGTCTTTGCTTTTTAGTTTGCCACAATCATCCTTGATGTACACACCTTTTGAGAGGGACACGGATGAATCGTGATTTATTATAATACTCTATGTGCTTCACTTATACCTTTTGAGCTAGGCAATTTTGCTCTAGTGCTTCACTTATATCTTTTTATAGCACGGCGGTGGCTTTATTTTATAGAAATTGTTGAAATATCATAATTCACTTATATTATTTTGAGAGTCTCTCTAAACAGCATGGTGATTTGCTTTGGTTATGAATTTAGTCCTAATATGATAGGCATCCAAGAGGGATATAATAAAAACTTTCATATAAAGAGCGTTGAATACTACGAGAAGTTTGATTCCTTATGATTGTTTTGAGATATAGAGATCGTGATATTAGAGTCATGCTAGTGAGTAATTGTGGATTGGTAGAAATACTTGTGTTAAAGTTTGTGATTCCCGTAGCATGCACGTATGGTGAATCGTTATGTTATGAAGTAGGAGCATGATTTATTTATTGATTGTCTTCTTATGAGTGGCGGTCGGGGACGAGCGATTGTCTTTTCCTACGAATCTATCCCCCTAGGAGCATGCGTGTAGTACTTTGTTTTGATGACTAATAGATGTTTGCAATAAGTATGTGAGTTCTTTATGACTAATGTTGAGTCCATGGATTATACGCACTCTCACCCTTCCACCATTGCTAGCCTCTCTAGTACCGCGCAACTTTCGCCGGTGCATTAAACCCACCATATGCCCTTCCTCAAAACATCCACCATACCTACCTATTATGGCATTTCCATAGCCATTCCGAGATATATTTCCATGCAACTTCCACCGTTTCGTCATATTTTTGTTCTAAGTTTTGAGTTGTAAGTAAATAAAAGTGTGATGATCATCATTATTAGAGCATTGTCCCATGTGAGGAAAGGATGATGGAAGCTATGATTCCCTCACAAGTTGGGATGAGTCCCCGGACTTTATAAAAATAAAAGAGGCCAAATAAGCCTACAAAAGAAATAAAATAGGCCTAGAAGCCCAAACAAAAAATGAGAGAAAAGAGAGAAGGGATAATGTTACTATCCTTTTTTCACACTAGTGCTTCAAAGTAGCACCATGATCTTCATTATAGAGAGTCTCCTATGTTGTCACTTACATATACTAGTGGGAATTTTTCATTATAGAACATGGCTTGTATATTCCAATGATGGGCTTTCTCAAATTGCCCTAGGTCTTCGTGAGCAAGCGAGTTGGATGCACACTCATTTAGTTTCTTTTTGAGCTTTCATAAACTTATAGCACTAGTGCATCCGTTGCATGCCAATCCCTACTCACACACATTGATATCTATTGATGGGCATATCCATAGCCCGTTGATACACCTAGTTGATGTGAGACTATCTCCTTCTTTTTGTCTTCTCCACAACCACCATATTCTATTCCACCAATAGTGCTATATCCATGGCTCACGCTCATGTATTGCGTGAAAGTTGAAAAAGTTTGAGAACATCAAAAGTATGAAACCATTGGTTGGCTTGTCATTGGGGTTGCGCGTGATTTAATACTTTGTGTGATGAAGATGGTGCATAGCCAGACTATATGATTTTGTAGACATAACTTTCTTTCGCCATGTTATTTTGAGAAGACATGATTGCTTTATTAGTATGCTTGAAGTATCATTGTTTTTATGTCAATATTGAACTTTTGTTTTGAATCTTATGGATCTGAAAATTCTGTTTTTATCATTTACCTACTTGAGGACGAGTAGGAATTAAGCTTGGGGATGCTTGATACGTCTCCAGCGTATCTATAATTTTTTGATTATTCCATGATATTATATTATCTGTTTTGGATGTTTTATATGCATTAATATGCTATTTTATATTGTTTTTATGACTAACTTACTAACCTAGAGCCCAATGCCAGTTTCTGTTTTTCCTTGTTTTTGAGTTCTACACAAAAGGAATATCAAACGGAGTCCAAACAGAATAAAACTTTCGCGATGATTTTTCTTGGACCAAAAGACATCCACGGAACTTGTAGACGAAGTCAGAAGAGTCCCGAGGGCACCACAAGCCCTCGGGGCGCACCCTAGGGGGGCGCCCTGGCTTGTGGGCCCCTCGGGAGTCCATCGACCTCCCTCTCAGCTCTATAAATCCCTAAATATTCCAGTATCAATAGAAGCGTCCACCAAAATACTTTTCCACCACCGTAACCTTCTGTTCCCATGAGATCCCATCTTGGGGCCTTTTCAGGCATCCTGCCGGAGGGGAATTTGATCACGGAGGGCATCTACATCAACTCTATTGCCCTTCTGATGAAGCATGAGTAGTTTACCACATACCTATGGGTCCATAGCTAGTAGCTAGATGGCTTCTTCTCTCGCTTGCATCTTCAATACAATGTTCTCCTCGATGTTCTTGGAGATCTATTCAATGTATTCTTCTTTTGTGGTGTGTTCATCGAGATCCAATGAATTGTGGACTTATGATCAGCTTATCTATGAATATTATTTGAATCTTCTTTGAATTCTTATATGCATGATTTAATATCTTTGTATTTCTCTTCGAATTATCGGTTTGGTTCGGCCAACTAGATTATTATTTTCTTGCAATGGGAGAGGTGCTTAGTTTTGGGTTCAATCTTGTGTGATCTCACCTAGTGACAAAGTAGGGGTAGCGGGACAAGTACTTGCATTGTTTCCATCAATGGTAAAAAGATGGGGTTTTCATCATATTGCTTGAGTTTATCCCTCTACATCATGTCACCTTGCTTAAGGCGTTACTCCGTTCTTATGAACTTAATACTCTAGATGCATGCTGGATATCAGTTGATGTGTGGAGTAAAAGTAGTAGATGCAGGCAGGAGTCGGTCTACTTGACACGGACGTGATGCCTATATTGATAATCATTGCCTTGGGTATCGTCATAACTTTGCACTTTTCTATCAATTGCTCGACAGTAATTTGTTCACCCACCGTATTATTTTCCTTCAAGAGAGAAGCCTCTAGTGAAACCTATGGCTCTTGGGTCTATTTTCCATCATATATTTTCAGATTTATAAACCAAAATTCCAAAAATACCTTGCTGGAATTTATTACTTTTATTTTGTTTTACGTTTTAGTAATCTTTTATATCTATCTCTATCATATCTCACCTTTGCAAGTGACCGTGAAGGGATTGGCAACCCCTTTATCACGTTGGGTGCAGGTGTTTGATTGTTTTTGTAGGTGCATATATTGGGGACTTGCTTGTATCTCCTACTGGATTGATACCTTCATTCTTAATTGAGGGATATACTTATCTTTACTTTGCTGCATCACCCTTTCCTCTTCAAGGGAAAAACCAATGCAAGCTCAAGAAGTAACAGCCCTCTAATATTCCAAATGAGACCAATCATATCTAAGATATTTTGAAAGGGTGAGACAACCCACAAGGCTTAACTTTAGTCAAAACAGCAGGTGATTCCCCAAATATATTAGCAGTTCCCACTGAATGAGGAAATGTAGACCTAGATGGGGTGTAACTATCATCAACCACATTAGTATCTAAATTGGTAGGTAAGACTATTTCAGGATTATTATTGGCAAACATCAAGCACCTCTCCTTTTCATCAGCAATCAAATCATTAATAATCTTAGTTTGAGAGCAAAGATCACTACCTAGTTGCAAGTTTATTTTATCAGTATGATTGACAAGGATAGTAGGGTCAAGGACAACAAATGAATTACCTTTGTAAGTGTGAGGCACCTCCAGATTCTGTTTACTTTTGTAGTTAGCAGCATTTTGCATAATGTTCACATTACCATGACCTGTAGTGTGTGGTTTCTGAGTCAACACAGGACCCCACCCGACTTTTGTATTCTTAAGCTTTTCAGGTTCAACCACCTTATCCCGAGAAGTGAGGAGTGACCTCTTCAAACCACTATAACTAATCATCTCAATGGCCTCAGTGGGTAAAGCTTCCATCTCTTCTTCCATACATACCTCATCATCAGAATCATCACAATCAACAGACATTAACAGCTTCTTACAATAATCCATACTCTTGCTCCGAGGTAAAGTTTCCTGAGAAGCACAGAGATATAGGTCAGCAGGGGTAGCTTCAGCCTTGTTGTAAAAAGGAAACCCACAGCCTCAGAAGAAGCATAATCATTCAGACAAGATGTTTTAACTAGGGAAGCAATCAACACTACCTGATTTGTAATCTCGGCCTTATACATGATAGGTGAAGCACAAGCTCCATAAGGGGTTCCACCTAAAACTGATTCATCACTCAACCCAGTATTTTGAGGTTTAACTGTCTCAACAGCACATTCCATGATGAAGTTTTCATGATCAACATCAGTCAATGTAGCATTGTATAACAGAGCTTCAGAGTTTTTCTTGTGACTACCACTTCCATTCACATCCCCATGTGATCCCAGATTAGCTTTATCCAGCTCATCAATAGCATGTTCATCAGTTGTTAGGTTTTCATTCTGAATATCATCAATCTTGTCACCATGCAAATTACCATTATGTTCATCAATGTCATCGTCCTCTGCATCTTCATCATCTACCACAGAGTCAATTACACCTACCTGTTCATATCCTTTCACAGTAAAGCCAAGTAGGAGCAATTTCTTTTTCATTTCAATCAGCCTTTCAAAAGGGATTTTAGAAGGGTCCCTACAAGCAATTTTTATCCTTACATTCTCAAAAAAGGTCCCGAACATGCCCTTCCAATCTACATCAGTGAGAACACCAAGCAGTGAAGCAATCTGACAGAACACTTTCCAAGTACACCACTTTGGGGGGATGCCTTCAATCAAAACCCATGCTTCAACCAGTTCCCCAAATGGGTCACAAGCACCTTTACATTCAGTCACATTCACAGTCACACCCTCTTTGGGAAAGTTAAAAGCAGGAAATTCTATCAGATTCTCAGAATTTTTCCAGGGTGGGAACCTAACCAAGAAATTTTTACTGGACAACTCCCTAATCTGCAGGGCTAGTGTCTGGTCTTACAGAAGACTGCTGATAGCAAGCCAAAAAGCTCAGATTTAAGCACTTCACATTTCAAGCTGTTAACAACAACATAATTTTGGTAGTTAAGCCATTTGGTCTCAGAAGCAGCAGGTACATCCACATGGTAAAATCTAATCCACTAGCACCACTCCTAAAGAAAGTGGCAAACGGTTACATTTTGGCCAAGCAGCACAATTGTTGACATTATGATTCTACTGGCAAATAAAGCATGCTTTGGCTTTCACACAGTACCAACATAGTGGCCAGGCCCTCCACAATTGAAGCAGATCATGTCCTTATATCTAGGGTCTAACACTTGCTCTACCTCAACATCTACAGCCTGAGATGCAAGTGTTTGGGAGGACACAGTTGTAGATGTAGTAGATTTGGATTTCTGCGCACGCAAAGGATCCTTACCAGACGGAGCAGAAGCTTCCTATGTTGCACTAGGGCTGGAGCACGCTGCGCAGGGCTCATTGAGATGCAGCCCCTCAGCTGGATCTAGAAGGATGATGCTCAGCAGTTCCCACACCTTGTTTGACCACTTCTGCAAACGAATGGAATCCTGGACCCAGCCCTTCACATGGAATATGGATCTCTTTTGAAATAGGATCAGAAGATTGGGGGATGGCAGGGTGACAATCAGCAAGGGTATATTCTCCAGTAGCAAGGAGATCTCTTCGCACCCAAAATATATGTGGAAAAGGCTTGGGAAGGAACGAACTACGATTTCTGCGGCGGCGGGGAGGGGAAGGAATGGACCATAACTGGTCATAATGCTCCTTTATATACTCTAGGTCATGGTCCTGAGAACAGGAAGACATCTTTCTAAAACCCGCTTTGCATACCACCGTACATCCACGGATGGATGACTCATGTACGACAAGGGATAACTGGGGGTAATTTGGTGATTTATCATGCATTTTTGAAGTAGTAGCATCTATGGCTGCAACTGACCTTGAAGGAGAACAGAGTTGCATCGCCAGCATTCCATTCTTTCCGCTAGAATCATTCAGCATAATTTCCAAACCACAGTTTGCTACACCAGAAACATCCTGAGGGAGAACCCTCGAAATCCTCACATCTGGTTCATCATTTATAATTTTGTTGATACAGAGGGAATCCCCTGGGACTGCATCTCTAGGAATGGGAAAACACCAGTTTTTAACTGTCCGACTGCAATACATCTACGACGACAACGAAACGCACGCAAGCAATTCATCAAAGTAGCGAACAATTTCTTAGGAATCCCACCTTGATCTCCAGGCCATGGAGGAGGTTCGATGTCCCAGCTGATTCCCTTCCTGGCGTGATTGCGGTCGACAGGAGCAAGCCTCCCATCTCGCACGCCCCGACCACCGCCATCGGCGATGGCTACTGGAGACGGGGAGGGCAAATCCCCGGCGGGAGCGGACCCGGAGGGATTCTGGACAGAGCATCCACCCGCGGCCTTGCAATGTTGAGCCGAGGTAGATTGGGCACGCAGTAGTTGCTCCATCTCACTACATGTACTGGATCTGGAGAACTCGCCTCCTGAATGACCCAGTACAGGAGCTCCACATCTGATGCGCCATTGTCGCCGGTGAACCTCGTAGACTCCTCGAACGTGGCATGTTGGATGATGATCTCGAAGAGCTCCGACCACTCTGAGTGGTCCGGGAACCTCTCCCGCACCACCCGCTCCATCTCCCGATACGCCTCCGGTGAGTTCGCATCGATTGGGGGAAGCGGAAGCAGAAGCGCCTCCGCCACCCGAGTCGCAGGAGGTAGGCGACAGATCTAAGTGCCCTGGCGACGAGGTGTTGTCATCCAGCCCAGCGATGGAGGAGGAGGTGGATAAGCACAGGGGAGGCGTAGTAATGGCGGGCAAGTGGTAGGTGGGAGGGGAAGAGGAAAATCGCCTTCGAGGCTCCACTCCCGAGGCAGCCATCGCCTAACTCAAATACGAAATTATCTTGACATGTTCTCTCCTGTTTTGTTGTTTCTGTTTTGGTTTTTTCTCATTTTATTTCATGTTCTTTATGTTTCTTTCTTGCTTTTCATCATTTTTCCATTGCCTTCAACACAGATCTAATTCTTTCCGTGTACAAAGCACATTTTTAGTGTACAGGTGAAACATTTTCTTGATCCACTTTCTAATTTTTGCAAATATACAATGTACATTCTTAAAAAGACATGTTATGCACACTATTTTGAATACATGATAAATAGTTTTTGAATAAACATTGCACAATTTTTTATTGTAATATTTTTAGAACTGTGCAAACCTTTCAAAAATGTATTATTAACATTTTTTCCAACATATGTTTTTTATGTCTACTTTTCCCTACACATTTGTGCATTTTTCGGATACACCACGGAACATATTGTACATAGATATTTAACATTTTCTACATATGTGATTTTTTTGAAAACTTATATCTTTTGAAGTCTACTTTTTCTATACACAATGAATTTTTATTTTATACACCAGGAGTTTTTCATATCTACTAGTTTAATTATTTTGGAAAACATGATTAACATTTTTAAAACTTATATTTTTATGACTAATTTTTCCATATACATATCGGTTTTTTTGTATACATTTGGAATATTTTTTATATACATAATACTCTCTAATTACATTATTAACATTTTTTCATGAATTTAAGTTATTTATGTCTAATTTTATCCATACACATTGTACATTTTTGTATACATCGGAAATATTTTTCTATACATATTTAACATTTTCTTAAATGCATGATTAACATTTAAAATTCAAAACTTATATTTTTCATTTTTATTTTTTTCACGCATTGTTGTACAATTTTCATGCGCGTTGTACATTCAAAATAGTTTTTCTATGAACATTGAATATTTTATAAAAGCACGATTACATATTTAACATCGGGTCAATCAGGCGGCTGCCTTCAGCGAGATGTCCTACTGTCTTGCTTGAATAACCTCAAAACGAAAAAAACTGTCTCCCTTAGGCGCGCCCATGATTTAGGAATTCCCTAACGCACTCTCATTAGGTCGAACTGTCGTTGTTTGGTAGAAAGAGATCGAGTGATCGATCAGCTTGGGCCGGCTCGTTTCAGCGGTTCTGGTTTTGCGAACCTTCTTGAGGTTTTCAGCATGGTTCGTTCGGTTTTGGGAACCTTCTAGAAGGTTGTTGAACCAATTTTTCTTTTGTTGCTTCTAGGTTTTCTTTTTGTTTTGTTTTTATTCTTTTTCTTCTTAAGTTTTTTCTCCCCTTTTCCCCTTTTTCTATTTATTTTTCTTTATGTTTTTCCTTTTGTATATTTCCTTTTGTTTATTTTCTTTTTCCAAAATTTATTTCCTTTTTTATTTATGTTTTTTATTTTTTCCCTTTAAGTTCTTCAGTTTCTTTTTTTATTTCATATTTTTTCCTGTTTATTTCATTCGAAATTTCAAATATATTTTCTGAAAAATATTCGTGTTTAAGAAAATGTTCAGGAACTTTAAAAACTATTCTCGATTTCAAAAATGTTCACCATTTTAAAAATGTTCATGTTTCAAAACAAATATTGTATTCAAAATTTTGTTCACAATTTCAGAAATATTCATGCTTCTAGAAGTTCAGGAATTCAAAAGAATGTTCTTTTTTTTTTTCAAAATTTCAAAAAATATCATGTTTTCAAGGAAAATATGGAATTTCAAAAAATGTTCTCTTTTTCAAAAATTGTTTACAATTCTTTTAGAAATATGTTTGCTGTTTCAACATTTTGTCCGCTATTTCAACAATTGTTCCCATGTTTTAAATTCTGTTCACATTTCCAAAAAAGCGTACGCATACGAATTTTGTTCGCATTTTTTCAAACAATGTTCATGTTTTAACCTTTTTGTTCTGAATTTTAAAAATGTTCTTGTTTCCAAAAAAATCCCCAGAATTAAAAACTGTTCATGATCTCAGAAAATATTCGGGAATTTTTTAGATGTTCATATTTTCATAATTCGTTTGCTTTTTCAGAAAATGTACTACTTTTGAAGCAATGTTTGCATTTTAGAAAACTGTTTGGGATTTGCAAAACATTCCTATTTTATAGAAAAAAATGGAAATATAAGAATGGTTTTCTTTTTTAAAAAAAGTTTGGAATATAAAAATATGGCTTTTCACAATTTTGAAGATTTTTTAAAATGTTTTCCAAATCTCAAGCCTAGTGCGTGTTCTTATAGGTTTTGCGCCTTTATGTCCAGCAACTAATGTCTGTTGTATTGGCTAACAACTTGTGGGTAGGAGCCTGCACTTTGTGAGGTCTGTAGATCGAATCCTGCCGGTCTCGGTAGTTTTAGATAGGAGGTCCCCGTGATTTACGCACTTTGATTCATTGGAGAGCCACACATTGGGTTGTTTTGTTCCTTGAGGAAAGGCCGACGATAAGTTTGGTTGTGCCAGGCATTTTTGGGCGTCGTATTGTGATCGAACATATTATATCGCTTCAGGTCTAGGCCATTGTGCCTCTCTAGTTCCCTCCCTATTGTGAGTTTAATAACTTTCCTCTCGAGCTCTATGTTTTGCTACGCCTAGGCAACCAAGTCGATTTTTCGAGGATGGAGCGATCACATTTTTTTAATTTTTTTTCGAAAAGGGTGGTTCTCTCACACCCTGATTTTCGTGGCACAACACTTAAGATGATAAATCATGATAAAATGTGGTTTGACAAAAACTTTTGAGTGTTTTGGACTTTGCTTGATTGGATTTTTGTTTGCTGTTTGCAAGTGCTCTAAAAATCAAATAAATCCTCCAACTCCTATACTTCATTTCCTTGCCCCAAACTTCTGTCCAATGATCATGCCATGTGTATAGGACAAAAATATAATTTCTTACAAAAATAATTTGGCCAAATAGTATTTTCAAAAAGTAGTTTTCCAAAAAACCCTGAATTGAGGTTTGCACTGCAAGTACTTAATTAAGGGCAGTAAAAATCTTTCCAAAAATATATTTGACTCCTATTAGATATAGGATACCCAGAAACCACAAAAATATAATTTTAAAAGTTATTTTCCTATTTTATTTAAAAGCTTTTTCTTAAAGCCAGAAATGGTCTTTAATAGGGAAAAAATTATTTTTATTACTTCAAAAATATTTGAAAAAATTTAGGGAAACTCATAGGACATGTATTGTCCATATATAAGAGTTTCAACACATTGTCATATTCAAAATATTGGTCAAATCCCTCAAAAACCCTTTTTGGATATTTCAAGCTTTTGAAATATTTACAAAGGAAATATTCCCCAACAATTCCAAGAAAATTCTATCATGTCACATATGACATATTTGGTGATCTTGCCAAGTCTCATGTCTTGGAGAACAAGATAACATCATCAAATCCTCTCAAAACCATTTCTGTCCATTTTAAAGTTTGAGCAACTTTACATTGCCAAACATGTCCAAATATTCTCAAACCTTGTGAACATTCTCCAATGGTCTAATTATTTATCTAGACCAAGTGGCACAAGTTGGAGAACAAGTTAACTTGATCAAAGTGCCCCAAAACCCTTCCTGTCCAGAACCAAATTTGGACAACTCTACATTGCCAAGTGTGTCCTTTTGATCTGAATTTTTGTGGACATGGTCAAATCTTCAAATGATGATACTACACCAAGTGGTGCATCAAGGAGAATAGATTTTCATGACTAAATCTTGGCAAAGCCATTTCTGCTGATTTCTAGGGTTTACCAAAGTTGCATTGGCTACTTTGCCCTAATAATCTCCAAATTGGTGGAAGTACATACTTATATGAGTCATTTCACTCTGTGGAGTCTAATGGCATTTGGAGTTCATTTGCTCAACCAAACAAGCATCAAACACCTTCTGCCACTTTACCAAAATTCCATTTTTGACCACTTCCACTAATCTCCATGACCTCCACTTTTTACCACAGCTCCTCCTAGACCCCTTCCACCTCCAGTAACAATGGCAAGTCCACAGCTCAATTATTGGATGGGTAAAACCCCACTTTCTCTCTCTGGACAGCCCCTTTCTCCCTCTTCCTCACCTCCCTCCTCACTCCAATGGCCATCCATGGCATCCAATGCACCACCCCACTTATTTACTCCCTCCTAGACCTACTAGACACTAGTGGGCACGCCCCTGCCCTTTAAACAATGCCATGGCAGCCATTTGCACGCTTTGGAGCGCTGGCGCCAAGATCAGTAGCCGCTTCTTCCACCGCTTCCAGCCACCTCGGGCCTCCCAGGCCGCTGCCGATCGCCTCGGCGTCATGCACGCTACACGATCGGACCCTCCTCTCTCTCCTCCTCAAGCGCCTCCGCGCTAGCGAACAAGGCCGCCTGAAGCGCACCGGTGGCGTGCTCACACGCTGCTGTACCTCTAGCCCCTGCTCCCCTCTCTCCTCTTCCCACAGGCGAGTCGACCCTCACGAACACCCAGACACAACCAACAGGCCCCGTGAACTGTGTGGCGGCAGCAACGAGCTCGCTGGCAAGACAGTCCACGGTGGACCACCGCGGCGGCTATAAGCCCGCCTGGCTGCTCCAGTGGCATTAGCCTCCTTCTCACACCCCCAGGAGCACGCCCGCACCACCCAATCACCCCCGGAGAGCCTCTGTGCTCGGGATCGACCGGAGCTCCGCCGCCTCAGGTCGCCATCGATCTCAGGGTACGGGCTCCCTCCGCCTCTCCTCTCTCTCGATCTGGACTCTCCTCATCTCTCTAACCATTTCCCCTCTCTCCCCCGCCTCGTTTGCAGCCGAAATCGACCGGGGCGAACTCCTCCCGAAGCTTTGCCGCCGTCCTCCTCGTCGCCGGCGAACCCCTGCGCTCTGGCGACCGCCTCCACCTCTACCCGAACGGCGACTCCGCCCTGAGCACGCCGGTGCCATCGGATCGCCTCGCCGTCGACCACAGCGACGCCGGTGAGCTCGCCGTCCTCTCTGGACGGAGGTTGACGACGACGGCCGTGGGGCCCGTCGGTCAGCCTCACATCCTGACAGGGGGCCCGGCCTGTCAGGTTTAAAACTCCACCGCATGCCTGCTCGCTCGCGTAAGTGGAGACGGGTCCGGTGTTTCCCGTGAACCCACAGCAAAAGCGTACGCCGCGGAAGGCGCCTTCGACGTCGCCTTGCCACCCGCACAGCTGAGCCGCTGGGCCGGCCCAATGCCTATCTCTCGCCTAGTGCGGAGAATAAAGGTATAGCCTTTTTTCTTATTTTCTTTTCCCAGATAACTTGTAAAATCTCTCAGAAATTCAAATTAACTCCAAATTTGATTATTCTAATTTCTATAGGTTCATAAATTCCTGATCTATCACATGGTGCAACTTGCACATTTTTCCATAAAGATTTTCTTCACAAATATTTATCAAATCCCATATTTCCATTTCTGTCATAAACTTTAGAAAATCACAGAAGGCTCAAAATTGATCCAAATTCCATGATCCAAATTCCTAGGTGTTCCTAAGTTCATAACTTAGTTTATGAACTTTTTTTAATACTTTCTGTGCCACACAAATAATGGTCTATTTCTTCATATATAGCCAACTTTGCAAATTCATAGGAAATCCATTCGAACTCCAAATCCAGTGAAACCAATTCCTAGATGCTTCTAAAATCATCCTTTGTTAAATGGGTGCCTTTGCTCATTTTTCAAAATAATTCTTCTGTACACTTCTTGCAATTCCATAAACCCCTTGATTCCATCATATCGAAATGTTTGGAAATATCCATTGATCCACTTCCAATGAAATCACCTTGGTCATTCCTCATATGACCAGAGGTATCCTAGAAAAGTCCAACTCACATTTTTAGAGCACTTTTTCTTTTGCCTTGTTGTGTTGCTTATTGTGTTTGTATCCGACGTTAGTTGACGAGGTAGACGGAGTACTTGGAGAAGGACCAGAAGATTTCAAGACTCTGATGAAACCAGGCAAGCAGCCCTTTGACCATGTCTATGAAACCTTTTTATGCATGTCATATAGTACCTTATCATTGTTGCAACGGAATAGTGATGGGGTGATAACCACTTCGATGGTTGCCACCATACTTCCTCGTTGGTACTTGCATTGTGCATGACCCTACCTTCCTATGAGGGTTATGCCGGTGGGAGTAGATAGGATGCTAAAGTAGTGCTACGCAAAAAGGGACGGGAATATGCATGGTAATGGAGGCAAATTATTTTCAAAAGACTTTTTCAAAAACCCCATCGGGTGCCACTTATGCCCGAGGGAGATGATGAGATGGGTAACCACTTGATGACGAAGTCGTGTACCGAGGGAAGTGTGTGTGTGTGTTGTTTTCGAAAACGGATTAGATTTAAGATTTGATGACTGTCCCAACCTTACATGCGCAACCACTCTACCCTTATATGGGAAAGGGCATTATTGATTACCTAGACCGATACTAGCTTGGAGCTCGCATTACTAGTGACGGGAGAGTTGTTGGTGCGCTCTCTCGGGACGGGGTCGTGCCAGGTAGGGCGGCCATGACTGTTTTCACAGGGCACCGGATACACCGTTGTGTCCCCTCTCGGATGTTACGATCTCGAGTGAGTCTCGTATGATGTACATTGTGAGGATACGGAACAACGAGTGGACTCCTTGTTAGTGTCGTCTAGGGAAAGGTAGTGATCGGGTGCTTACCCCGGGTACTTGAGGTATCGCGGGTCGTGCATGACACGGAAGTTCCCCGGATCTTGTGGGTACAGTGTGCAACCTCTGCAGAGTGTAAAACTATTCGAATAGCTGTGTCCACGGTCAAGGACAGTTGGGCGGTGCTGCTTAAACTATGTCCAGAGTTTTCAACCGTGTGTGTGTGTGTGTTGATAAAACTACTTGGGTCAAGTCAAATGACTTGACATAATTGAGTTGGGTTGGTGCCCACTCTATTTATGTTGATATCTGTAACCTGTCCTCATGGTTACTTGAATTCTCCTGATGCATGTCTTACAAATTGTTGAACATGTCATTGCACTCAAAACTAGCTTTTTGCAAAAATTTACCTATATCAAGCATTGTTGTATCTTGAACCAAAAACATGGGTTGCTTGCGAGTACATTCAAATTACTCATTGGCTTGCCACTGGTTATTTCATTGACCAGGCATGAAAGAACAGGATATGATGAAGAATACTTCGATGACGAACATGCGAGCTAGGACGCTTCCAAATGTAATGCCCGTAGGGTTAAGGCAGATGGCATGGGTCCAAGTTATCGACGAAGATTTCCGCTGCGATGATATACTCAAGACTTGACCATAATGGTCCTACTTGTGTAATACAGTATGTTTGGATGTAAGACTCTTGTTATTCAACTTCTGTGTGTTCAGTGAGCATTGATCTCTGGGATCACTGTACACGTGCATTCGGTGATCACGACTTATGAGTCGGGGTTCCCACAGGTTCGCCCCAGCCTCTGCATCAGAACGATGCATATGGCCAATAATATTAATAAGCAAAAGGCCGAACATAAGTCTCCATGTTTTGAACAAAGAACAAAAAAAGGCTCATGAAGAGCTAAACAGTAATAGAAAAGCCACAACCGGCTGGCATAAAAAGGTAGGAGCACTACATGCCTATCCTACTACATGACCACCATTCAAATCGGTTGAAAATTTCCCGTGCTACCATCTCCCACCGGGTAGACCCAGTAACCATACGCTCCCTGGCCTTCGTCAGAGTGAGTAGCGACCACATACGGATCAACGCAGTGGCTCTGAAGATAACCTGCAAAAAGAAAATATTTGTTTTCTGTTAAAGACCAAATCATTCCTGCAGTTCCAGACTGCCCATAATAAATCACATACTCCTACACGAATGTGTCTCGCTGTATCTGAATCTATCCCATCAAGCCATGCCCCATATAATGTGTTGATAGAATTTGGTGGAGTAATGTTAAAAGCTATGTGAACCGACTGCCACATAATTTTTGCCAGAGGACAATCAAGAAAGAGGTGTTCGATTGATTCAAGTTGGTCGCAAAAGCTATATCTTGTAGATCATGTCCAATTGTGTTTTGCCAAATTATAGTTAGTTAAAATAACTTGTTTATGCACAAACCACATAAACACTTTGATTTTCAAAGGTACTTTAACTTTCCAACATGTTTCGAGCTAGGAATCACACTAGAGTTTATAACATCCAAATACATGGATTTAACCGAGAACTCTCCCTTCTTAGTTAGTTTCTAGCACAACTGATCGGGCTGTTGAGACAACTGAATATCCATCAATCTTCTCACAAGATTGAGCCAGGCTTCCCAATGGTTTCCCACTAGCATTCTCCAAAATTGAATATTGAGCGGAGTGGGCTGCAGAACTGTTGCAACGTAAGCGTCTCTACGCTAAACAATGTTATACAAAGAAGGATATTATAGTGCGAGGGGCGTCTCCCCTAGCCACGTATCCTTCCAGAACCTCGTAGCATGAGACACACGATATCGAGATTTAATGAGATTCACTGAGCATTAGCTAATCCCAGAGGAATGACTAAGGACACTTTTTTGCGTGAATCCACAATACAGCACAATGACGACCCGAATGTCGGCACATGCCACCGCCCCCTGCGTGCATGTGCTATTCATGTTGACACATGTTACATCACGTGTCTATCTCCATATTATTATATATAAGAGGCATATGATACACGTGTTCTATAAGGACACGACTCTCTACCTTATCTATACACCGTTCAAATTTGAGTCCAACTGCGGAAGAGCGCGTCCAGCGCCCGAGCGGCCAACGCAGTGCCGGTGAGCCCGAGGCAGCCGACGAGGGCGGCGGCGAGCCCGAGGTGACTGGCGAGAGGCTGGCGAGTCCAAGGCAGCCGGTGAGTGAGCCGACGCAACCGCACTACAAAAAAAAAATACACTTCCGTGATGATACGTGTTTGTCACAGTAGGTCGCGTTTTTTATCATGCATGTACATCCATGACGATTTTATGACAGAATCAAGATAGTCATACCTATGCTGTTGTAGAAGTGTTCCATGACATTACCAAAATTATCATCACGGAAGTGTCCACTTCCATGACGATAAATCGCGCATCACAGAAGTGCTTTCGTCAAGGGTGACCGACACGTGGCATCCACCGTAACGGAACACCGTTAAGCTATCGGGTCCGATTTTGGATCCGTAACCCATTAACAGCCCCGACCAATGGGGATTTTCCATGTGTAAAATCATCATTGGCTGGAGGAAACACGTGTCAGCTCACCGTTGGGACAGATGCCATCCACTCATTGGACCGAAGGCGCCTACGATACGGCGACACGTGGCACGGACCAACAGAGGCCCATCCTGTGAAAAGGCCGGCCCACGGAAATCCTGTTAACGGCATGTTTGCATATAGCCCATTTACAGCCCGCTAACCAAGGGCCCGTTACGACCTCTCTGAATTAGGCCCAGTAGCGTCATCTGGGCCGTCCAATATGATTCTAGCCCATTTTAACTTTTGGCCCATGTGTGGCCCATGACTTCTTTCGGCCCATATGAGGCCCTTTGTAACTCTTGGCCCATTAACGGCCTGTGGTGAAACTAGCCCGTAATGAACAGTTTATCACTTTATACCCATTAACGGCTCGTTATTCCATTGGGCCGTTTCCATCCCAAGTTATCTTTCGGCCTTCTCAGGGCCCATTGATTCTTGGGCTCATTTGCAGCATTAGGTTACATACGGCCCGTTACTTTCATTTTCTTCTTGTGGGCCAAATTCAGCCCGTCGTTACAGTCGGCCCGTTTGTGGACCGTTAATACGTTGGGCGTTTTCATGTCAAAAAATCCCTTTGGGCTGTTTTCATAGAGTTATCAAATACGGCCTATTAACGGCCCGTTATGGTCCAAGAATAGTACGAACCATGATTGGTGAAATGATGATACGCCCTGTAGAAGGCCCATCGATCCTACGGCCCGTATGAGGCCCATGGATCGTATGGCCTGTAGAAGGCCAATGGATCCTACGGCCCGTAGAAGGCCCATGGACCCTACGGCCCGCAGAAGGGCCATGGATCTAAGGCCCGTATAGAAGGCAAATGGATCCTACGGCCCGTATAGAAGGCCAATGGATCCTACGGCCCGAAGAAGGTCCATGGATCATATGGCCCGCAGGAGGCCCATGGTTACAACAGTCCGTGTGTTGCCATGATTATTTTGGCCTAGTTACCAAAAATAGGCCATTGTGGCCACTAGAAAAACACAGAAAAAGAACTGTAGTGACCACAAGCAAACAATTAAACCAGACAATAAGGAAATAAATAAGCAAGCAATTAACGCCTATTACCGCTATTACACATATTATATCCACTGGGCATCAAAGTTCGCCACTAGTGCAAATATAGGGAACAAAGTAGCATATTACATACACTGGCCGTCAAAATTGGCCACCGATTGCAAATAAAACGCGGCAGACAAAACAAGAGCATAATGAAACAACTTCGAAGAGCTCAAGAAAGCGTTATCCTTGGTATCCACCATGCGGCAATAAGCTTAGCAAGCTTATTAGCTTTGTCTGTTTGGCGCTAAAATCCTCCAACGCTTGTCATTGCACGGAAAGTATGCATCTGAATGCTCCAGGGACTTCTGCAGTCCTTCCGCTTCTTGTTGTAGCACAACTGATCGACGTCTTTCAGCTTGTAGTTGAGACTCAAGAAACCGAACTGATTCAGACAGTGAGTTTGAATAGCTTGTGCAAGCGGTAGTGGCCAGTAACTCAAACACTAAACCAAGACATGACTTTGGGGTTGTCTCGTTGTCTTCAAGATACTCTTCCTTAGCTTTTTTATCAGCTTTGTTGGAGACCAACAAGGATGTGTCACTATCCTGAACCTTATCTGCATTACTTCCTTTACCATTGCTTAATAAGGCACTCTTCCCCAATATTCTGTCAGCATTCTAAAAGAAGAAACAAGCAGACACACCACACGTTTAGCATGTACTAGTATATGAAACTCATTTCGATGAACCAGTTCACTAGTAAGGTGGACAGGATTAAACTACCAAGTCTTCTGTTGCCAAGTACTAGTACATAGTAAATGCATCAAACAAACATATATCTATGTCCTATGGTCACTGCATTGTCTTGTCAAATTAAAATAGAGACACAGTTCAAATCATATCAGTTCAAGACAAAGCAGCAATGAAAAAATACAAAGCGTGGGAAACTACACGGCACAACAAGATTTCAGATGGGTACCATGGGTCTACATGTACAACAACACTATTGGCTCTGTTGTGATGCTAGTAATTGCATGATATGAAAGTCAACTGTATACACAATTAAAATTGAAATCAACAGAGCTATTGATAAGAGCAAACCTATTAAAGAAACATGCGTGAACATACCTGCTGTGCCATTGGAGTTTCGATTGGATCCTTCAATTTAAAAATAATTTTGTATGAGTAAATACAGTGATACAAGAGCAAAGCAATCATAGTTAAAAAAAGGCGCGCCTAAGCGAGCACTTAAGCGCGCCTAGGCTCTAGGCGTTGACAAAACGCATTGCGCATAACTACGCTTAATCTATGCATAACTGCGCATAAGCATGCGCTTTGGTCAGTAAAGCGCAAGGCAGTGGCAAAACACACAATTAACGCCTAGCGCTTTTTTGAACTATGATTGCAATGGAATCTTAAATTAGAACAGTTGTTCTTCAGGTATAGGCACTTGTTCTACATGAACAGAGTACAGTAAGACGCAAGAATATAATACTTAAAAATAGAAAATGAGCTCATAGACCTTACCACATTCTTGGTTCGGGACCAGTACAGAACAAGGCGTTCCCAATCATCGTCCAGTAAATGTGTCTCAGGAGAACATAAGGGAATTTGATGAGTTTCTTTGCCGGTGAAGTACGTTTTCTTGAGTAATTACATCGCCACCAAGCATTCTTGAAGATAGTAGAGGTATTAGCACAGGTTACCTCATCCCGAGTTTCCAAATCGGTCCTTCTCTATAGAGAAAAATGGGAAAATTTGCTGTATTATAACCATCATGGAGGTAGGATGTATGGGACAAAGCAAAGTTATTGCCATGAATAACATTACTTACACATAACTCCTGGACAAACATCTGCAACTGGCATTTTTTTTCATCTTCAGTATAATATCTCCAAGATGGGAAGATACGCACATATGATTTAACAACATCAAATGCGATAGATGCTAAACTACGACTAGCTGGTTGTGCTTCCTCCACAGGAATAGGCGTACTAACTGGTGGAGTTGGGGTTCGCCATGATAGTACTTGCCCTTTGGGCACTGGAGCTGCCTTACTAACTGCTCTTTGGGAGCTCTGTGGTGAAGATGGTGTTGTGTCAACAGGAACTGGGTTACTGTCAGGACCCCGACTCAATGCCACATCGATCTAGCATGTAACACCTCATATCACTTTGCGGCCTCACGCACGGTATCCCCACGGGTGTCGCCTTACCTTTGCCCGGGACCATTTAAGCCTTTTGGCTGCGATATGATAGTGTCGCTAGCATCCATATGATAAGGAGCCCGGTGACATGGCTAGTCGTAAACCCAAAGTGGCACAAACTTACGAGGACATGCATCCATGACCAAAGATCGAACGTGTCGATCATCGGTGAGTGAATCGGTGCTGTAGCATTGGGCTAGCAGACTCGGTGAACCGGTCAGAAGCGGCTAACGGGACTCCGTATTCATCGCGTGACATTTCCCGAAGAACAGATGTGAACGAAGAAGGACACATGCCGGCTAGCCTAAGTGTTCCGGAGCAGAGCAAGCTACCATGGCTCAGTGGAAGCACTAGGAGACATTTCCCGGTAAGAGAGGCTACTAAGGATAAACAACTAGATAGTCAGATCCCACACATACCAAGCATTTCAATAACATACACACAATATGCTCGATATGTGCAAATACAACATGGCATCACAACATGACTCTACAACTCAAGTATTTTATTCATTAGGCTCCGAGGAGCGAGATATTACAAACATGGGTCTCATGACCCAACACTCAGAGCATACAAGTCAAAGCACAAGCGGAAGCTTAACATGTCTGAGTACAGACAACTATAAATGAAAAAGGTTGAGAAGCCTGACTATCTACCAGATCCTCCCGAGGGCATAAGATCGTAGCTAAGGTATCAAGCTAAACGTCGAAGTCCACGCGGAACTACTAGCGAGACTGAAGTCTCTCTGCAAAAACGTAAAATAGGCAAACGTGAGTACAAATGTACCCAGCAAGACTTACATCAGAACTATCTACTTATGCATCATTATCAACAAAGGGATGGTGGGGTTTAATTGCAGCAAGCCAGCTTTGACTCAGTGTCTATCCTGAACTACGACTGCAATGTAACTCTTTGAGGTGGCGCACACGAGTCCCACATATTCACCATGTCAATACACCACTATGGATCCGCTCCCGTCTCCCTACAAGAACGCCATCCATAGCACTCACGCTTATCTTGCGCATGTTAGAGTATCCACTTTCACTTGTCTATGAACTGTACAAGGGGTCCATGTTTCCATATCCGAGGAATCCGGCTATTCGAATAGATAATGATAACCCTGCAGGGGTGTACTTCTTCACACACGCTCTCGCCACTTACCACCATGTACACGTCATGTACCTCGGCAACCTTCAAGCGGAAGCCTGGCGAGGGTGTCGGCCACGACCTGACTAACCACACAAGTCTCTAGTCCAGGTTTATCGCCTATTCGGGTTCCATCCGCAAGGAGATCCGGCCGGGGTGTCGCTCACGGCCCAAACGATGTGAGCAGGGTTCCCAAGCCCACCATCCAGGTGCCACTTGGTACATCGTGCCACTGTGCCTAGTCTGTCCCAAGCCCACCTGTACCGGGTGCCACTTGGTAGACTACTAACACTACCTACAAACACCGAAACTAGTTGCAACTCCCGGACAGAGATCAGGTTGATTAATAAGTCGAGAGAGCTTGGAGTGCCGGAGCCCAATGTGTGGTAGTAACTGCTCATGGATCATAAACACGTAACTCAGTTCGAGGACGGCTGCAATGAGACAACCCACCATGTACTCCTACATGGCCTCTCACCGCTACCTTTACCAAATCGTGTTCACACACTTAGCTCACACACAGTAGGACATGTTTACACACCTCCAATTCATCCCCGATGAATCAGACCTGACACAACTCTAACTAATAGCAGGCATGACAAACAAGCATGAATGAGTAGGCACATCAGGGCTCAAACAACTCCTACTCATGCTAGTGGGTTTCATCTATTTACTGTGGCAATGACAGGTCATGCAGAGGATAAAGGGGTTCAACCACCGCAGCAAGTAACAGTTGTATCGTTGTTGTCCTAATGCAGTAAAATAGAGCAGGAGCAAGGGAGTGGGATTGTATCGAAATGAACAAGGGGGTTTTGCTTGCCTGGCACTTCTGAAGATAATATAGTTCTTCATTGGTGTCATCGAACTCATCGTCGGAACCACGTCTATGGAGAGGGGACAAACACCGGCAAACAAGGAAGAACACAATCAATGCAATGCATAATATGATGCATGATCATGACATAGCAATATGCTGTGATTTGAGATAATGCAGCTAGCAACAGATTAAATGAAGTTGGTTTGAATACAAGATTCAAATTCAAACTCCATATGTGATTATTCAAATGCCATTTAATTGATTTGACCTAAACAGTGAACAAAAGTTGTTCTAACATGCGTGAAAATGGTACAGATGGATAGATTGGATTTTTCTGATCATTTTTCATATATAATTTATTTCATTCTGAGCTACGATTGAATTACTATGATTTTTAGAAGTTTTAGGCATTTTCTGGAATTTCCTGTACAAGAATAATCCAGTAAATAAGTTATTACGTCAGCGTTGCGTCAGGGTGACGTCAGCGGTCAGCGGGGTCGTCCAGGTCAAACCTGACCGTGGGGTCCACTGGTCAGTGTGACAAGGCAAGAACAGAGGCTGAGCAGTGGGGCAGTCAATGCCGATCAAGGCGGTCAACTCGACAGTGGGGCCCACTTGACTTAATCTAATCCTAAACAGGAACTATTCCAGGTTAATTAAGGGCGTGGGGCCCCTGTGTTAGTGAGCATGGGGGTTAGTAAGTGGCGTCATTAGCCACTAATGACGACGCCACGTCGGCATGGCCGGGGTTAGGCCGCCGGCGACCTTCCGGCGCGGCGGAGTCCACTTGGGACGACGCTACAGGGGGCGGCTGGGTGAGCGAAGGGCACCGGGAGGAGGCCCTCACTCGCGCGCATCCAACTGTGGCCGTGGGGATGCCGGGGATGGCGTGTAGCGGCGGCAGCGGCGGGCATATGCGGCGGCGGAGCTTCGGCGTCCGTGCAACTACGGCCTAGAGGACGCAGATTCGCCGGGGAAGAGGGGGAGTAGAAGCGGGCGCTCACAGGGAGGCGGCAGGGTAGCTCAGGGGCTCGGGGATGCGTCGGAGACGGTGAATCGCTCGGTGGAGTCCGGCGAGCAGATGCGGCGGTGACGAGCTCGAAGGCAACGACCTGGTGCTCCTCGGCTTGATTTAGTCGGCGAGGAGAGGACACGGACATCGGCTGAGCGACTGGACGCAGTGGCGAGGCGAGGCTTGCGCGGTGGCTGCGGTGGTGCTCGTCGGCGGCCTCGAACGCGAGCGAGGAAAGCGGGGAAGAGAGACAGAGGAGGGGGCGAAGCATGGGGAGAAATCGGGGGGGATCCAGGGGTCGCGTGGCGCCGAGGAGGGGCTTCGAGGCGCCCGGTGAGGCAAAGAGCAGGAGGAGGCGTGGCGCCACAAGGCGCAGGCTTGTCTCCCTCCTCCGCCTCTTGGCGAGGTAGGTGATGACTGGCACGGCCAGATGGGCCGGGCCGGCTGGAGGAGCTGGGCCAGGTGGGGCGCCAGGTAAGTTAGGTAGGTGGCCTGGTGGCCTTCTCTCCCTCTCTTTATTATTTGTTTCAGCTTTTTCTAATTTACGCTCACTGTTTTGCAAATAACATACTAACTAAAACACTTTGGTTAATTCTGTAAATTTTGTGAGGAATATTTGAATTATTTTCAAACCACACAACAAATTTCAGAATATTTGGAGCAACCAATATTTAATGGTAATTTTAAACTCCAACTCAATATCATAATGATTTAATTCAATGACCAAAATGTCCTGGAAAAATATGCATCATCTCTGGTAGAGGCTTTCACCTTTTTCCATAAATCATGAACATTTTAAAAGGATATTTTGAGGTCATTGAAAATATTTTGGTTGAACCTATTTGAATTGCACTTGTGCTAGGGTTTATCAATCCCCATTTCAAGTTTATTTAAATTGTAACCATGATGACAAGAGAAACAAGCAAAGGCAGCAGGGGCTGAGCTAGGGCTGTGACAACTCACCCCCACTAAACAAGAATCTCGACCCGAGATTCAATACGTGAGGTAAGAAGACAGAGGGGACACGAAGCTAGCACAATCTTCACGATCCAGGTTGCACTCCATAAGTACCTTGATTCGATCATCATCTTGTCTCGACATCTTTCCCTAAGAACTCCAACTAACATAACAACGAGAGGGAAAGAATAATTTTAGAAGAATCGATCTTCTTGATGTTCGAGCAACTTAGGATCATCTCAATGATCACAAGATCAACTCACGAAATGAGACGTAGAAACATCTCTGGAGCTGAGAGGCAAGACATGCATCAGGAGGGACGGAAGAAACAGTTTGATGAGGGTTTCAAAGTAGCGAGGAAACAAATACTATGATCCCATAACGGGGCACCTTGGGAGAGGTGACTCGTAAGTGGCAAAAAGAATTACCCTGATTCAAAGATCATTGAAACTCTGTATACCAGCCTAAGGCAATTCTCGAACGATCGTTTGGAGAGGTTTTGGTAGAATGGCATACCCGGATTAGAATGGATGATGTGGATTACCTTGTTGAAAACAACACAAGGGATGATTTTGCTTGCGCGTGCTCTCAAAAACTTGAGCATTTCCATATTCATCAAGGTTTTACCAATATCCGTGTCAAGGATCCTGGCAACACCACATACTACCATGATGAATAATGGTGGAGGATGCAGATGCAAAGGAAGATAACACCTTCTCAGATTTCGCCTTAGCGAGGCCAAGGAAAACAAAATCTGGATGATCGACCGAGAGGCATTTAACACTCTGCTTCTAATGTTCTCCTTAATGCGCTAGCGTAACCCATGCATTGAAATGGTTTGGTATCTAGAACATCAAGTAACAGGTCGAACTTCGGGAGCTCAAGAATCCATAACGAATAACTACGGAGGTAAGTCCTGCAAAATCCTTATGGGGAGGAGGCCAACTTCCTCAAGCAAGATACTACAATAATGGGTCTTCCGGCTGGGTGTGTTGGCCACGACATCCACTTTACCGGGTTACAGAGAGACCAATATTATAGTTCTTGGGAAACGTTCCAACCATCATACCTGCCTGAGATTCAGATCTGGTTGGTGTCAGGATATTCCAGACTCATCAAGTCTAGAGGGAAAAATGACAGTTTGCAGCTCAAATCGATGAGATAACGTTGCGAGATTCTCGGGAAATGAACTACGATAGCAAGCTCCAAAACATGAGCTGGTTCTGCTACATACATGTGAACACGCTGTCCCAGACAAGCATGACCGCGTAGTAGTCTTATAATAAAACACTACCGAGTTCAGGTTGGGAACCATCATTGGGGATATCGAAGTCTTGTGCATTACCATGTATTAGCACTTAACTCCTTTTCCTGAACAAATCAGTTAGTGGCTTGGTGTGCTAAGGAATCCATATGGAGTGGAGGTAATTAATCTACAAACCATAGAATACATTCGCACATGCATAATTGACTTGGGATGGTACCAGAGGAAACAAAACCAATCTTTCTCGAACTCACAGCGGCAACTTGCACCAAATGCACGTGAATTCGAGGAAGTCACTTCTTCCATCCAAGCATAAGCTTCATGAACGGAACACGAAGGCGTTGCTTACAAAGTTTCCAACACTAGGTTGATGCTCAACATGAATCATGGAGGAGACAAAATGCAGCTGATAGGCTCAACAGCAACTCATCAGAATTTCCATATCACTGGACTTCCACCATTATGTGAACAATGTGATAGTATTGGTCAGACCAAAAGATGTAATGGTGTATGCTTGAGGAATCAACCACGAGTAAGACAACATTACGAATATCGTTGGTTCTAACTTGATTTGACGATAGCCCACACTCAAATCAAGGTTTGGGCAAGACGATAGGTTCAACAACTGATCACGAGGACCAATCAATGAAGAAATCATCTTTCTACAACAAACACACAAACACAAGATATCCCTTTGGAAATGAATTAAGTTAGGCAAGCTTTTATCTTCCAGCTCTCCAAGTTGCTGTTCAGCTTAACCAACTAGCTCAGGGGTATCCAACACAGATTCTTGGAGAAGGGGTGGTTTATAAGAAAACCAACTTGGTCACGAACTCAACATAGCGGTCAGGTGACGACCTAGTGATACTTCCGAGAAGATATTCAGAATATCACAAACCACCGATATGTTAATAAGCTCGAGAACAATCTTGCCTTTCAGAGCAAGACAATATGAAAAATGAGTGAGGATTTAACCAAATCCTAACTCATCAATCGAAGGGTGCACCCGGAAATAAGGACTAGGTAGCACACTCACTCTTAGAATGATAATTCAATAACCAACATGCTAAGAATGATATTATTGTCCATTTACTACCAGGCAACATGGTTGCTAGGATTATTGTTTTCACACATCACAGTTCACCTGTCGGCGTTCCGGTTGCAACAACACGGGAACCGAGAAATGAAAAATGATTGCGAGGAGTATCACTGCATCAATAATTCACAAGAGTTGGTGCAATTCTCATGAAAATCCTGACATAAAGGGGGTAATACTCCAGGGTAGAACAGAATCAAAAGCTGGATTGGCATTTTGATCTGCGGAATACAACTGCTTTGACCCAATCCTGGATAAGGGCGAGGTACTGGAGTTTGTTTCTCCTAGTCATTCCGGAATAGAATGGCTTGACGGACCACAAGAGTAATAGGCATCGATGAGCACGAGTGCACAACTACTCTTGACTATCAATTGATAGACGAGGGTCGGAATACAAAGGAAGAGGGACAACTCAAAAGAACATATGATTTCTGAGTTGTGGATGCATGGATTAGCATGTCGAACCAAGTTCAACAGGTTTCTTCCGGATAACCCATGCAGAAAGGTAGAACTGGCAGATTCACAATATAGAATGGAGAACTCATCAAGAGCACTCTGGTTGTGATCTTTTGGTTCAAAAGAACTCCTGCCAAGAATGGTTCATGGTATTTGGAAGAACGATATACCACGGACCTCGAGGACTATCGTAAAGGTTACTAATATCCTAAAGGAACTAGCAACACTACCAACACGAGGTAAGTAGGGTGAATCTCGAGTTCAAAAACCCAGGAATAGAAAGCCTACTAACTAAATGGCATCACAGGATGCTTTTGAGAATGATGGCCAGAATCATCACACTGGGAACACAAAGCATGGCTAAATTACTAGATGATCCTGTAAGACACCTAGGGTCATAATAATAACTCCAACATATATGTCGAGGCAATAGAGTACCTCAACTCAGCAATTAGTGTGATTAACCTCGCCTAAAAGGACATCAGGAACGGGAGGAAGGGATTTGCAAATGCATCAGACTGTTTAGAAACCTGGGATGACTCGGACAGCATAATGGCTGTAAATGCTCAAAAGAATTTAGACATGCTACAAAAATGGTGGCATAACCACTCGATCATCACAATATCGAGGTTTCTAGATCAACAATTAACATATAGAAGTAGTAGGAACTTAACTGAGGCTTGAAACCAACAATCCTATAAGTCTACGGATTAGTAACACATGATCCTGATAGACAGAAGAGAAGGCCTAGTTCCTTAACCCCGTAGGAAAAGATAAGATGACTCAGATCAGAAGGGTATAAGGTAAAGGAGTAAAAAGAGCCTTACGTTCCATCCCACAATCAATTCCCTTATATAACTAAAGAATTTCTAGACTCAACTTCGACCAGTTTGGCTTGGTAATCCTACAGGCAGTCAGGCTCTGACACCAAAGCTGTTAGGACCCCGACTCAATGCCACATCGATCTAGCATGTAACACCTCATATCACTTTGCGGCCTCACGCATGGTATCCCCATGGGTGTCGCCTTACCTTTGCCCGGGACCGTTTGCGCCTTTTGGCACATGTATATGATAGTGTCGCTAGCATCCATATGGTAAGGAGCCCGGGCTGACATGGCTAGTCGTAAACCCAAAGTGGCACAAACTTACAGGACAGCATCCATGACCCAAAGATCGAATGTGTCGGTCATCGCCGAGTGAATCCAGGCTGTAGCACGGGCTAGCAGACTCGATGAACCGGGCAGATGGCGGCTAACAGACTCCGGTATTCATCGTGACATTTCCCGAAGGGATGATACAGAACGAAGAAGGACACATGCCGGCCAGCCTAAGTGTTCTGAGCAAGAGCAAGCTACCATGGCTCGATGGAAGCACTAGGAGACATTTCCGGTAAGAGAGGCTACTAAGGATAAACAACTAGATAGTCAGATCCCACACATACCAAGCATTTCAATAACATACACACAATATGCTCGATATGTGCAAATACAACATGGCATCACAACATGACTCTACAACTCAAGTATTTTATTCATTAGGCTCCGAGGAGCGAGATATTACAAACATGGGTCTCATGACCCAACACTCAGAGCATACAAGTCAAAGCACAAGCAGAAGCTTAACATGTCTCAGTACAGACAACTATAAATGAAAAAGGCTGAGAAGCCTGACTATCTACCAGATCCTGCCGAGGGCACAAGATCGTAGCTGAGGTATCAAGCTAAACGTCGAAGTCCACGCAGAACTACAAGCAAGACTGAAGTCTCTCTGCAAAAACGTAAAATAGGCAAACGTGAGTACAAATGTACCCAACAAGACTTACATCAGAACTATCTACAGATGCATCATTATCAACAAAGGGATGGTGGGGTTTAACTGCAGCAAGCCAGCTTTGACTCAGTGGCTATCCTGAACTACAACTGCAATGTAACTCTTTGAGGTGGCGCACACGAGTCCACATATTCACCATGTCAATACACCACTATGGATCCGCTCCCGTCTCCCTACGAGAACGCCATCCATAGCACTCATGCTTATCTTGCGCATGTTAGAGTATCCACTTTCACTTGTCTATGAACTGTACATGGGGTCCATGTTACCATATCCGAGGAATCCGGCTATTCGAATAGATAATGATAACCCTGCAGGGGTGTACTTCTTCACACACGCTCTCGCCACTTACCACCATGTACACGTCATGTACCTCGGCAACCTTCAAGCGGAAGCCTGGCGAGGGAGTCGGTCACGACCTGACTAACCACACAAGTCTCTAGTCCAGGTTTATCGCCTATTCGGGTTCCATCCGCAAGGAGATCCGGCCGGGGTGTCGCTCACGGCCCCAAACGATGTGAGCAGGGTTCCCAAGCCCACCATCCGGGTGCCACTTGGTACATCGTACATCAGGCCTAGTCGTCCCAAGCCCACTGCACGGGTGCCACTTGGTAGACTACTAACACTACCTACAAACACCGAAACTAGTTGCAACTCCCGGACAGAGATCGGGTTGATTAATAAGTCGAGAGAGCTTGGAGTGCCCGGAGCCCAATGTGTGGTAGTGCTGCTCATGGATCATAAACACGTAACTCAGTTCACGAGGACGGCTGCAATGAGACAACCCACCATGTACTCCTACATGGCCTCTCACCGCTACCTTTACCAAATCGTGTTCACACACTTAGCTCACACACAGTAGGACATGTTTACACACCTCCAATTCATCCCCGATGAATCAGACCCGACACAACTCTAAGCAATAGCAGGCATGACAAACAAGCATCAATGAGTTGGCACATCAGGGCTCAAACAACTCCTACTCATGCTAGTGGGTTTCATCTATTTACTGTGGCAATGACAGGTCATGCAGAGGATAAAGGGGTTCAACTACCGCAACAAGTAACCATTGTATCGTTGTTGTCCTAATGCAGTAAAATAGAGCAGGAGCAAGGGAGTGGGATTGTATCGGAATGAACAAGGGGGTTTTGCTTGCCTGGCACTTCTGAAGATAATATAGTTCTTCATTGGTGTCATCGAACTCATCGTCGGAACCACGTCTATCGAGAGGGGACAAACACCGGCAAACAAGGAAGAACACAATCAATGCAATGCATAATATGATGCATGATCATGACATGGCAATATGCTGTGATTTGAGATAATGCAGCTAGCAATAGATTAAATGAAGTTGGTTTGAATACAAGATTCAAATTCAAACTCCATATGTGATTATTCAGATGCCATTTAATTGATTTGACCTAAACAGTGAACAAAAGTTGTTCTAACATGCATGAAAATGGTACAGATGGATAGACTGGATTTTTCTGATCATTTTTCATATATAATTTATTTCATTCTGAGCTACGGTTGAATTACTATGATTTTTAGAAGTTTTAGGCATTTTCTGGAATTTCCTGTACAAGAATAATCCAGTAAATAAGTTATTACGTCAGCGTTGCGTCAGGGTGACGTCAGCGGTCAGCGAGGTCGTCCAGGTCAAACCTGACCGTGGGGTCCACTGGTCAGTGTGACAAGGCAAGACCAGAGGCTGAGCAGTGGGGCCAGGTCAATGCTGACTGGGCAGGTCAAACCCGACAGCCGGGGCCCACTTGACTTAATCTAATCCTAAATAGGAACTATTCTAGGTTAATTAAGGGCATGGGGCCCCTGTGTCAGTGAGCGTGGGGGTTAGTTAGTGGCGTCATTAGCCGCTAATGACGACGCCACGTCGGCATGGCCGGGGTTAGGCCGCCGGCGACCTTCCGGCGCGGCGGAGTCCACTTGGGACGACGCTACAGGGGGCGGCTGGGTGAGCGAAGGGCACCGGGAGGAGGCCCTCACTCGCGCGCATCCAACGGTGGCCGTGGGGATGCCGGGGACGGCGTGTAGCGGCGGCGGCGGCGGGCATATGCGGCGGTGGAGCTTCGGTGTTCGTGCAACTACGGCCTAGAGGACGCGGATTCGCCAGGGAAGAGGGGGAGTAGAAGCTGGCGCTCACAGGGAGGCGGCACGGTAGCTCAGGGGCTCGGGGATGCGTCAGAGATGGCGAATCGCTCGGTGGAGTCCGGCGAGCAGATGCGGTGGTGACGAGCTCGAAGGCGACGACCTGGTGCTCCTCGACTTGATTTAGTCGGCGAGGAGAGGACACGGACATCGGCTGAGCGACTGGACGCAGTGGCGAGGCGAGGCTTGCGCGACGGCTGCGGTGGTGCTTGTCGGCAGCCTCGGACGCGAGCGAGGAAAGCGGGGAAGAGAGACAGAGGAGGGGGAGAATCATGGGGAGAGATCGGGGGGGGGGATCCAGGGGTCGCGTGGCGTCGAGGAGGGGCTTCGAGGCGCCCGGTGAGGCAAAGTAGCGGGAGGAGGCGTGGCGCCTCAGCGCGCGTCAGTTGTCTCTCCTCCTCGCCTCTTGGCAGAGGTAGGTGATTTCTGTCTTTGGAAATATGCCCTAGAGGCAATAATAAAAGTATTATTATATTTCATTGTTCATGATAATTGTCTTTTCTTCATGTTATAATCAGATTATCCAGAAATCGTAATACACGTGTGAACACATAGACCACAATATGTCCCTAGTGAGCCTCTAGTTGACTAGCTCGTTGTGATCAACAGATAGTCATGGTTTCCTGACTATGGACATTGGATGTCGTTGATAACGGGATCACATCATTAGGAGAATGATGTGATGGACAAGACCCAATCCTAAGCATAGCACAAAGATCATGTAGTTCGTTTGCTAGAGCTTTGCCAATGTCAAGTATCTGTTCCTTCGACCATGAGATCGTGTAACTCCCGGATACCGTAGGAGTGCCTTGGGTGTATCAAACATCACAACGTGAATCGGGTGACTATAAAGGTGCATTACGGTATCTCGAAAGTCTCTGTTGGGTTGACACGGATCGAGATCTGGATTTGTCACTCCGTATGATGGAGAGGTATCTCTGGGCCCACTCGGTAATGCATCATCATAATGAGCTCAAGGTGACCAAGGTGTTGGCCACGGATCATGCATTACTGAGTGCGAGTAAAGTGACTTGCCGGTAACGAGACTGAACAAGGTATTGGGATACCGACGATCGAGACTCGGGCAAGTAACGTACCGATTGACAAAGGGAATTGTATACAGGGTTTTGATCGAATCCTCAACATCGTGGTTCAACCGATGAAATAATCGAGGAGCATGTGGGAGCCAACATGGGTATCCAGATCCCGCTGTTGGTTATTGCCCGAGAGTCGTCTCGGTTATGTCTGCGTGTCTCCCGAACCCGTAGGGTCTACACACTTAAGGTTCGGTGACGCTAGGGTTGTTAGGAAGACTAGTATGTGACTACCGAATGTTTTTTGGAGTCCCGGATGAGATCCCGGACATCACGAGGAGTTCCGAAATGGTACGGAGGTAAAGTTTTATATATGGGAAGTTGTCATACGGACACTAGAAAGTTTCGGGGGTCTATCGATAATGTACCGGGACCACCGGAGGAGTTCCGGGGGTCCACCGGGAGGGGCCACCCCACCCGGAGGGCCACATGGGCCGCCAAGGGGAGGGAGCCAGCCCCTGGAGGGCTGGGCGCGCCCCCCACCTTGGGCCCATGCGCCTAGGGTTGGGGAACCCGAGGGGCGCCTTGCTTGGGGGGCAAGCCTCCCCTCCCTAGCCGCCGCCCCCCTCTAGATCCCATCTAGAGGGGTCGGCCCCCTTGCCCCTTCCCCTAGATATAGAGGGGTGGGGGGAGGGCTGCTAAACACATCCAAAGGCGCAGCCCCTCCCCTCCCCAACACCTCTCCTCCTCCGTTAAGTGCTTGGCGAAGCCCTGTCGGAGTACTGCTGCACCAACACGACCACGCCTGTCGGCTTTGCCGTTGGAGCGAGATTCTCAACCTCTCCTTCCCTTGCTGGATCAAGAAGGAGGAGACGTCTCCGTCCCGCACGTGTGTTGAACGCGGAGGTGCTGTCCGTTCAGCGCTTGGACATCGGTGATTCGAATCACGTCGAGTACGACTCCATCATCACCATCCCCTTGCAAGCTTCCGCACGCGATCTACAAGTGGTATGTAGATGCAAACTCTCTCCCATGACTCGTTGCTTAGATGAACTCATAGATGGATCTTGGTGAAACCGTAGGAAAAATTTTAATTTTCTGCAACGTTCCCCAACAGACTGGCACGGCCAGATGGGCCGGGCAATTTGGAGGAGCTGGGCCGTGGGCGCCTGTAAGTTTGGGCTGTAGGTTAGGTAGGTGGGCTGGTGGCCTTCTCTCCCTCTCTTTATTATTTGTTTCAGTTTTTCTAATTTCTGCTACTGTTTTGCAAATAACATACTAACCAAAACACTTTGGTTAATTCTGTAAATTTTTGTGAGGAATATTTGAATTATTTTCAAACCACACAACAAATTTCAGAATATTTGGAGCAACCAATATTTAATGGTAATTCTAAACTCCAACTCAATATCATAATGATTTAATTCAATGACCAAAATGTCCTGGAAAAATATGCATCATCTCTGGTAGAGGCTTTCACCTTTTTCCATAAATCATGAACATTTTAAAAGGATATTTTGAGGTCATTGAAAATATTTTGGTTGAACCTATTTGAATTGCACTTGTGCTAGGGTTTATCAATCCCCATTTCAAGTTTATTTAAATTGTAAACATGATGACAAGAGAAACAAGCAAAGGCAGCAGGGGCTGAGCTAGGGCTGTGATAGTTACTATCGGCTGGGGTTGGGTTAGATTGGTGAAGCTGGTTCTCTGTACATCGCAGTAGGGGTACAATCTGCGAGAGTTTGGGTTATGTGTGGTAGGACTGGTTCTTGTGCATGTACAATCGGGGTGCTATCTCCACCAAGAGGTAGCACTGTTTTATTTGAAGACCGTGTTTTTAGTCTGCTAGATACTAGCATCACCCGCTCCAATTCAAATGGCTAATAAACAGGAAACATAGTTGAATGTACAGACATTGTATGAGAGACAGATGCAATAGATAGTGTGGAAAAAAGAGGGCATGAAATAGTTGACATGTATATTGTTTAACTAAAACGGATAGCATGACATAATTTCACATATATGATTTCTATCTAAACTGGATAGCATAGCATAACATAATTCAAAGATATGATGAATAACTAAACAGGATCGCATGACATAATTCACCTACATGTTATCTAAGTAATCAGGAGCACATCATTTAATTCACATATGTGATTTATATGCAAAATAGAGGGCATTCGATATGATGTCTGAACTAAGAACATGGTGTTGAATATTGTGTATACGATGTCTAAACTATGCAATGCAAGACACCATATGCATGATATGAGCAGTATAACCGTGCCAAATTAGAGCATACACCTTGGTGGGGGAATAGGACTGGTCATCTGTCTCTGAATCCATCTCTGAGGAGCTATCGGGACCCAACAAGAGATCTGCTTCAACAGGTAGACTATCTGCTCTGAAGGCCTTGTTTTCACTCCAGATTTTTCCATCTCCCACCCAAATGGCTGATTCACAGGAAGAGTAGTTTAATGTACAAACATAGTCGACAAATGGAAATGTAATGAAGAAAAGAATGGTTAAGATATCATTCAAATATATGATGTCTGGTTAAACAGGATGGCATTGCACATTTCACATATATTATGGCTGGCTAAAAGACATGAGACTGCATAATTCCCATATATGATATAGAAACTAAATAGGTGGCATTACAGAACATGTCTAAACTAAGAAGATGACATATATGATGTCAAAAGTAGGCCTTTGCAAGGCAACATATGCATGATATGACTAACATCATCATGCCAAGGTAGAGCAAACACCTTGGGGGTAAATAGGAGTGGTCGTGGCGTCAGAATCCGCCTCGAGCAGATATCTTCCTCTCGAATTACAATCTGGAGAGGGGTGGGGAGGGTTTGCCATTGAACCCACCATGGAGCAATGTCTGCATGACATTGTATTGCCACGCAAAACTCTTCTCTTTTTCTCTACATGTTCAGCATGACTGTGTACAATATCTGACATGCATACGAAAAAAATATGGTGAGATTATGCAAGGAGAGCATGCATAAATTTAGAGTGATGGTAACAACCAGTGGATGGATCCAAAAATTATGATAGCACGCTGATGATTGCTTTAATTTAACAAAAAGACAGATGATGATTGCTTTACTATTTGTTTCCCACCCAAGATGAACATCATAGGCATACCCTAGGTGAACCAGATATTAGACAGACATAATACTCATTGCTGCCTTGATATGTGCCCCACAACTAATTTAGAACTCAAGTTTGAACATTAATTTGGACCTGACTTGGAGTCCAAGAGGTGAACAAGATGATAAAGTAGCATGTAATTTTAAGCAATGCATAACATAAGCAGAAACAAAAGAGTGCGACCTCTCTTGAGGACCCGTGTACTCCTCAGGTTCATCTGCTGAGTCGATGATGGTGATGCCGTTGTGGTGGGTGCCGGCGGCAGGGAAGGAGATCTGAGGCGGCGAAAGACGCTCAGGAGTCCTGATGTCTGGTTTGGTGGATGCTTCTATCGATGGAGCAGCTCAGGTGAGGTGGACGACGTCGCGGCAGGAGCAGGACAAACCACAAAAAGTTCCCTTCGACACCTACCTGTAACTAAAGTAATTCTGTAAGGGCTCATTTGGCTTGCATGATTCTAAAAACGCAGGGATAGGAAAAACACCGGAATAGGATAGGAATGCACATGGTAAACAGAGCATTTGTAAACACATGATTTCTGTCAACTTGGGTGTTTGGTTTATAGGAATTGGAAGAGCAGAGGAATGCAAAGAAACATGGCCAAAATAAAGTGAAACCATATGAAAGCGTGTACAGTTAGAATGTTATTCTGCCACTAATGCACTTGGTCTTGTTTTCATGCATAGGATTTTGAAAAGTAGGTCCAGGTGGATGTTTTGCTTCATTCCTTTCAACAAAATGCATGAATAATTGAATAGTAGAGTGCCATTGGAAATTCCCTATTGCTATGTTTTTTCATTGAACCAAAATAGCCCTAATGGATCGACATGAATGTATAGTAATAAGTGATGCAACAAGTGTACAACCTCTTTGCCGTAGCCGTGTAGACCTCAGCATCATTGGGTTGGTCGCTGAAACAGTTGAGGCAGAGGTGGCTGTCGGAGGTGTGGAGGAAGATCTGAGGAATCTATAGACGGCGCCGTGGCCACCGCTGTTGTGATGGATCGATTACATTGTTGGAGCAACTCCGGTGGGCTGTAAGACGTCAAGGCTGAAGCAACACAAGACAGACATCGTCAATCTCAAGTGGGATTCTAATAGCATCTCCAATAGATGATGTAAAATAGATGTAAAATTAACATCACCAAAAACCACCTGACTACAACAGATGAGGTAAAAACAGTTGACTCTGAACTTAACTGTTGAAACTGAAATTCTTGTGGAATCTGAATATTCTTGTCGGCCCGAACACAATGGTAGGAGAGAGGCACTTGACATGTAGTATAGGGAGGGCCTGCAGTTCATCTTCAACCTGCACCCCCTTGGGCCGCCAACCACCACCGGCCAAACCGCCGGCCCCAGCGCCGCCTCGCCGCCCTGGCCAGCCCTCTAGGCCCCCCGCCCCCACCCTGAACCCTAAGATAGATAGTGGGGTACCTCTCCGGCGAGCCCCCGTCCCCGCTGCGGATGGTTCTTCCTTAACTCTGGCGAGCGCCCCCCCAACCCCTGAAAATCGACTGACCCAAAAGTCGATTCAGTCGACTGAAGTGTGGCTAAATCGGAGCAGAGCAGCAACATGAGCGAGGGGGAGAGTAGCAGCAGGGCAGAATTAGGCGGACGAGCGATCAGTGAGCAGCAGCAGCAGCAGCGAAGGAAGGAAGCGAGAGCCGAGTAGTAGATGAGATCCGGCTGGTATGGACGCCGCCGCCGAAGGGGCCTCGCACTGGGGGAGAGCCGCCATGGAGATGTCGCTCGCGGCGCTAGCTTCAAGGTAGCCGCTCCATGGGGGTGCGGGATGGAGCACCGTCGGTGCCGGGAGGTCGAGTTAAGGAGAAGGTGTGATGCGCTGAGTGTACAACCTCTTTGGTGGTGCCGAGTAGGCCTCGACTTCGTCCGAAGAGTCGGTGAGGATGCTGCGGTTCCGGTGGAGCAGGTTAAGGCGGCGCTGTGGGGATGGAGCTGCCGCGATAGACGAGGCGATCGTTGGAGCAGCTCCTTGGAGGTGGAGGATGGGGCGGCTGAACCGGCGGGATGATGAGATGGACGACGGATCCTCATCCGGGGAGGTGGATGAGGGACGTTAGAGCTGTTGTGGTGGACGACATCGTCGGGGAAGAGGCTCCGGCTGGGCAGCGGTGAGGTGGCGGACGGAGGAGGGTGGGGTTTCGCGGCTGGAGCGGAGAGGTTATGGCGGCCTGGAATTTCGAATGGCAAAAAGGAGGCGATGGGAGGGGGTGAACCATGACTTAGGGACACGCTTGTCCAAAATGTAGGGTGTGTTACAAAAGTAGCCCCCACCGATTTGAACTAGCAGCCCTTTCGGCTCAATGTTAGAAGGAGGATTTCGCGTGTCGGAATTTGGCAGCTGGAGGGAGTTTTCGCGCGCGTTGTAATTTCGGGATAGCAAGGCGCGGGTTGTGAAGGCACCAGTTTTGGGAGCACGATATCTGAATTTTCGAGATATAACAAGACGCGGGTTGAATTTTAGGGACAAGCCTAACGTGTAGTAATATTGTACTTGTACGTACCAAATCAATTCGCACTTCCCTCAACCAAAAAGAAAACAAAAAAAATAAAACTATTCACACCGCACAAAGAGAGAGTCTTGTCCCGTTTTACTATACAAATGCTATTCAAAGCTACTCCCTCCTTCCATCTATATAGGGCCTAATGCATTTTTCGATGTTAACTTTGACCAAATATTAGAGCAATAATATATGACATGCAAATTACACAAAGCACGCCGTTAAATTCGTCTGTGAAAGGTTCTTTCAATGATATAATTTTCACATTGTGCATGTCATGTACTATTAATCTTGTCAATAGTCAAAGGCGGTCTTAAAAAACTCATTACGCCCTATATAGATGGAAGGAGGGAGTATGAATCCATGTTATGTCCAATTAAATTTTTTCGCTTGCTGTATAATGCATGTAACCTACTCACACGAACATTTTAGTGCATTCCAAATGCCTATACTACCGCTGCAATTCGAACCAAATTTCAATTCGTTTCTCTATTTCAATAAGAATCTACAATCATGATTGTTTCCAACTTCAACCATCATTCGTGTATTACCTTAGTAACACACCACATGATTACTATAGAGATAGATATGAACTATGTGTACTACATGAACTCGAATTCTATTTTTCGAATACACTTGATGTTGATTCCAAATAATAGTACATTTGATGTACTAACTATATATTCATAATCTAAACCATGTTCTGAACGTACATCGTGTTTATCACACAAAGTACAGTGCCCCGCCCCCTACATTATGACAAGTATTTAGACCTGAGTCGCAAAAGCCACACATTAGCCCAAATTATAATCAATGTTCTACATTATGATATCTTCTTCAAGTATCTGTATCCACTTTTTTATAATGAATTATGATATTTGTTCGTCTTTTACACCTTCACGATCCTCTTCTATTTGTAGCTAGCTAGCGCTAACTTTCTATCGTGCATGCACACACCCTCCCCCCTCTCACCCACCCTTAGCGTCCCCTCCATCGCGCACGTTCATTATTTCTCTTTAGGTCGTCCACCCGCGGTGTGTGTAGGCCCCCGGCTCCTTCTTTCGGGCACACACCGGTCGATATACCTCTCTAGCCAAGTGTGCCTACAACAAACACATATATACTTCCCCTCTTCTCTTCTCACCGTCCATGCCCCCTATGTCCAATACGGTTCCACGCAGGTGCATACTCCCGCCCCTCTTTATATTGATCACATACTCGCACACTCCTCCCCCCTCGACATGGTAGGCCTCTCGCACCACCTCCTAGCTGCACCCCTCCCCCCTGTCTGCCTCTCCAGGCGTGTATATGAACTGATCTCCCTACATATAGCCAGGTCGACTATAATTCGTTTTCCCCAAGCACCGATACACTTACCTCGCTAGTTATGTCTCTCCCTTTCTCAGACACACGACGGTTGATCTTCCTATGTAGTTACGTATGCTTACCACAACCATATCTTCTCCCCTCATCATCCTTTCATACCTCCGACCCGTCTCTCACACGCACGTGCATAGACAGACAGACGTCCCCCACCCTCTCTTATTGATATTGCACTCATACCCTCCGTTTGTCTAGCAGGCCCCTCCCATCATTTGTGAGACGCCACTTCACCGCCAACCCTCCGATGCTCTACCTTTGTCTTTCTCCCAACCTTATTCCTCTGCTACACATATCCATGGATGTCGATCGATCTCCCTCAATACATATCTAGGTCTCTCTCCTTCCCCACACATATACTAGTCGATCGGTCTCTACCCCCTCCCCCTCCCCCCTACACACACTGATAGTCGAACGTTCTAGGTAGGTATCCATGCCATGGAGAAAAACTGCACCTCTGCCCTCTCAAATTCCAGTAGGCCAGCCGCCTTGTATCTTTGACGTGGGCAAACACAAATTCGATGGCACTCTTTATTGATCGCGCAGCCACACACTTCATCCCTATTTTCAATTCTATCGATATCTCACGTCCATGACTCCATTTCACACACATTGCATATGTTACATTTTTCTGTTTGAGATATCATCAACACATTGCCTCTATTTTGCACAAACCATCTCTCTCACACCCACCCACATACGTACCTGCACCTAAATAAGAAGTGCACGCAGGACGCACGTACTCACATCTTGTTCCCTGCCACACCCGCGCGGGTACACGGTGGAGTTTGTTTCTGTATAAAAAGGCAGCCCACGTGATAATTTGACGCGTGTAGCGGTTGTTTACTCGAAGGAGGGTCGGGTGCCACGCCTAATGGAACAAAGTTCGACTTGACGCATTAGTATTAAATAAAGTTATATATTCCTCAATGGCACGTACAGAATATAAAACGATTGCCGTGGGGAAAATGGAAAAATGGGTTTGTCTCTCGTCACACCATCTCACACAAGGCGGCCGTGGCCCCTCTCTCTCAGCGTTGGTCAGTGATCCGGCCGCATCCCATCCGCTGGCGGAAAGGGAGGATCTGCATCATCTCTCTGTTCGACGGTGTTGAGGCAGCACGTCCCGATCTGCGGTACCCGCCGTTCTCTCTGACCAAGCTCCAGCGCGGTAGGGCCTTCGCCACTTGCTCGCTGCCTCAGTATGGGCAGATCTCGGCCGCCAGCGCCCTCCTAGTAACATCCCAACAACCCTCAGGTACAGCTTCCTCCGGCCTTGCTCCACTGCCCATCTTCCCACGTTGCTGCATGTGGATCTTCTTTAGTTGTTTGCTTAAATCGTATCTCAGCCGGCGTACTATCCATCTTGCAATCTCGTCCTCAAACCATTTTTGATAAACCACCATGTGCTATCTTTCCCTTATTACATGGAATATGCTTCTTTTTTGTCGGCATATGTGTCTTCAACTCGTGTTATTGGGCAGTAATTGTTTCCTTTCGACCTCCTTTTGCAAACAGGGCTATCCATTTTCACCTCGTTGCTATTGCGACCTTTTGGTGAACTGCACAAATCACTTTTTTCTTAAGAGTGTTTTGTGCAGTTTCACAAAAATGTCACACGGGCAACGTTTTTTACATTTCTGTGGGACTGCAGAAAGGGAGATTGGTTTTGCTATCCTCCTCATCCAACTCCGTGCCTAATCTTCTCCAACAAGAAGTTAGTCCTAAAGAGAGATCGTAGAGGTGATCGGCTTCTATTTATGTGTGTTATGTTTCATCATCTAGTTCCACTATTATTGTAATCACACTGACTGAATATCTTTGCAAACAGGGATGGTCCGCTCGATTTTAGTGGAGCTGCACAAAATGATCAGATTGTGGTGTCCTCCATACACCTATTTTTTGGCTACAGAGCTGGGTGAAACTAGCTGCCAAGCAATGAACACTGTGCCAAGGAAATGGAGCCATGCCTACGAACAACATCGATCAATTATATTATTTTCATTATTTGTCCACCTTCTCACAACTTTGTCTTCAGTTGCGATGTGAATATTGGCGCTGATCTGCGAACTATTGAGATGCATTAGCCATGGTAGCCATGGTAGTTTCATTTGTATTTGATGGAATGTTGTAACGAGATAATCTCGAGGCAGGACACATGAATCCTAAGTTGAAACCTTTTTTTCCTGCGGGAACCAAAGTTGAAACATTCATAGAATCACAGTACAATTTCATTAATATTATGCGTATATATAAACAAATCCTGAAGGATTGATAGCAATGCCAAAAACAATTCAACTTCGTTTCGCCTACATGTTGGACATCCTTCATCCGGCTCCACCTGCCATGCAACAATATTGAGTGCACAACACAACTTCAGGGAAAGATTCACCCCAGTCGTTGCGCCGCAGTAGTAATGACTAGTGAGCAGTCAAATCACAGAGCCCCACCTTCACCACAGCAAGTTGCTCGGACGAAGTAACCATCATTTCTCTGTTCCTTGAATCCGCTGGTACTCACATATTCCCACAGTAATAAGTTGCTCGGGCGAATCAACCATCACTGTATCCACTCACGTGTGATGACCACAGGAGCTATCCATTCAGATTGTATGTTAAAAAAAATAAAGGTCGATAACTAATGCGACAAACTTTCAAAAAAAAACTAATGCGGCACCTTGGGCCAACGCGGCCAAATTGCATTTTGCACGAGAAATTACACACCATGTTTCATTGACATGTGGTCCCGTTCCAACATATCAGTGATACGACGGCGAGTCCTTTTCTACTAGTCTTTTCGAACGAACGTGTAGGCCAGGGCGCCTCTTCATGTACCATGGCAAACTGGCAGCCGCCCACCAACTCTTCGCCTTTCCCTCTCGATTTGGAACTGTTGTCGCACGCTCTTCCTCTCCCTCCTCCATTTTCCTTCACCCTTCCTTCTGCCATTGTTCGATCGTCTTCTCCATGGAGAGAACATGCCAGAAACGACCCCATTATTCTTGCCCTGATCTGAAAGATGACGTGGTGGAGGAACTCATTGATCGGTGCAACGTCGTCACCTCGGCTAGCATGGTAGGTTCGTTCAAGACTTCTTGACTCAACTAATAACATCATTACAAGGAACCTAGGGGTCAAGGAGCGGTTTGATCTCCCCTATCTTCTTTGCTGTGACCCTGATGACTGGTGCGGGGACGACGGAGGCCTCGCCTTGTGCAAGTTGATGCCGCTTGATAATGATACGTATGATGTTAAGATGCCATCGCTTGAGGGCAAGGATTGGGCAGGTGTAAATGGAGATTGGGTTGTTTATATTAGGTACAACTGCGAGTGGGAACTTGTGAATGTGTACATTCGTCACCGGGTTCCACTTCAAAAAATCTCAACAGACTGCCCATAGGTTGAGCACACCGGTATTGTACGCACATTCAAATACGATCATGGTGATTGTCTTCTATGGAAGATAGCAATTTGTCGAGTTCCCAACCGCTCTTGGAATTACAAGAACTATGAAGTTGTTTCTGTCTTCGACAAGCTTGTTGTAGTCCTTTGTGGTTCGACTCGATGGATATTGCTCAAAAATCAGTCTCTATACACGGATGTGTACTGTGATGCAATTCAATACGAGGGTCTTGTGTTTGCTTCCACCACTCATGGCACTGTTTTTGCATGGGATCCTCGTAGTTTCGGTACGTTTGTCTTCCACTATAATTATAATTGTTTCATCCACATGCATGTGGGTTAGCAAGTTCCCCTATACTAATTAACCTTCTTCTTGTGTTTCCAAGGTCCTATGAACATTCCACCACCTATACTTGAAAATTTTTATAACCAAGGGGGAGATGACGATGGTGATGATCACGAGCATGAGGACGAGTAGAACTTATATACTCAGTGGCGCCTGGCAACTAATTCCAATGGATCACCTCTTCTTGTCTGTATACAGCGCACTGAGTTGGTTACTACTGAGGGAGCATGTGTTGTCTCCCATGGTCGCACTCTCTGGACCTATTCCAACACTCGTTGCATGGTATTCGGGATGGATACTAGTGTGCTAGCGCCAACACCTTCTCCCTGGTACAGAATTGATAGTCTTGGAGAAAACTCGCACTTCCTTGGACAAAACTATCCGATGATGGTGAAAGGCGATCCAACTGCTGTTGACACAACGTTACTAGTACCATTTATGAGAAGAAACTGTATCTATACCTCGGACATTGGGTGGTTCCCTACCCTGGTACTGATATAGTAGGCCGCTTCAGCCTGGATGATCAGTCCTGCGTTGGTCTCAAGATTGACAATAGATGGCCCGTCTAGAGAATCACTTGTGGTTCAAAGCAAGTGTTTCCAACTCCGAGGATTGGTTGAGTTGAAGTTCATTTCATTGCTTGTTATTTGTTGTGTGATGAAAACTTTAGTATTTATAATGTATCGTCATTGTCGATGTGGGTTGATGACCTATTGTATGTACTAAAATGATATGCCTGTGATAAACTTACTGAATTTATGAATGGCTTTCGAGTCGCTTCTCTAAGTGAGTGGTCCGACGAGGCAAAAAAATATTTTTTGAATACATAATTGTACATGCATTGCAATAGGTTATCGGATGAGGCCAATCAACAATAGTAGTACACTATTTGTACTAGCTTCACATGCTTCGCGCGTCGGGCGGGTGTTTTTATTGTAGCCATATGTTAATGTGTTCGTTGTACGTAACCAGCACCTCGAATCCTCGATACTACTAGTAGGAGTACTATATAAGTAGTAGGAGTAGTAGGGTGGCATGGGCCAGAACAAGCATTCACGTCCAGGAGTACGGCACACGCCACCACCACGACATCCATCTGACACCATATTTCTTGGAGTCCGTGCAAGAGCAATCTCTTCAACCTCGTCATTTCTCTAACTTCAGCCATCGCGAGGCGTGTGAGGTGGGGGTTTGCCGATAGTCGGTTTCCTCAACTGCGGTCCCACGATTTCAAAAAACTGTGGTCCCACTCGTAAGGCCAACTCCAACGAACGACCCCAAACGGACCTCCGTTTTGCACAAACTCCAATGATAATTTTGACTAGAAAAGCAAGACCAAAGAAAACAAGAACCACAAGAATACATTTTAGAAGATATCCAACTTCCATAACTGCTCCTGTAAGTTGGATTAGTGCCTTCTAGATGCATTCATTGTTGATCTACGAAGGCTCGATCTTGCGTGCTTCTTTCTTCTTCGAGTGTAAAGAAGTAGACGTTGCTTCCTCACATCTAGTCTCATGTCTAGCCTCTATTCTAGTAGGAGTATCAACAAGTGCACTAGTCTCATCTCTAGCCTCTATGCTAGCTAAAAGTGCTAGAACATCTACTAAATTGCGCTCTATCAATATATCAATGTACTCTTCTTCGCAATACCAAAACTTGCATCCATTCTACTCCCTCCGTTCCATAATACATGCCTTCTATTTGTAAAAATATAGATGTATCTAGACATGTTTTAGTATATAGGTACATCCATTTTTTGGACAAATGGAAGTCAAGTATTTTGGAACGGAGGGAGTACACAATAATTTTTTTAAGTTAGCACAACTAGTCTAATCCGAGAGCACAACCGAAGATTTGGTCGGGTTCTTCCTCCTTTTGCCAACACGTGGGACATCCAGCATCCAGGTCGTGTCATGCAAGAAAATAGAGTGGTAGTTGAGGCCACGTGATGTGCATTTTGTGTTAAACTGTAAATAGAATCTTACTACTCTTGAGTAACTCCAAAAGCAGCCACCGAAGATCTTTATTGGATTTGCTTTTCATCACCAGCACATCGAGGTGAAAGATGTGCAGGTTCAGTGGGTCCTCTTGCGTTTTCACTGACGTGTGGGACCGCATGTGAGCAAATAGATGATGGGCTCCGCGCGTCCGCTGGCTGGCTGAGAAGAGAGATAGAGGAGGGCTGAGCATGGACTCCAGGAAATTTGTTCTACGTAACAAGCACCTCGATATCCGCGTGTGGTTGTTTCTAGAATAAAAAAAAGGAGGTACCCCTACTTATGTTACTCCCACTACGCCTAGCCTCAGGTTAGTAGGTGACCTTGTGCTTGGCTCTTCGCCTCTTCCGGAATTCGATGGTTCTATAGTAGTACTTCTGGCAATCTGACACCAAATGAACTGTTGCATGTCCACTGCTTGTAAGCAAAAGTTTCTCCTCGTGCTGCGAGCCATCGCGCACGCGTCGGCGAGGGAGAAGGCATAATCAAGATTATCATCGCTCTACCAGTTGACGGGACACATCAAAGTTATTTAGTATGTACTGTCTCCAACAAAGGGCTGACTGTGTCATTGCTACCATCCCATGCTCCGTCATTGAGTACATGCACTATTCACGTGCCATCGAGGAGAAAAAAATATTGCGTAGGTGCCATTGAAGTGCACGACTCACTTACGCACTGCTTATCTGATTATCTCCATTTTCTTGCATGACACGTGCACCTTGATGCTAAATGTCTCGCGTGTTGGGAAAAGGATGAAGAAAGCTCACGTAAAAGAAAAGAGTTGAAGAGCATAGATTCCCGACGACCGAGAAGGAGCAAGGAACCTCGTGGTGGAGCGTCTGCAAGGAACCTTGCGTGATTTCCCCCGTTTTTGCCGCCTGCCCACCTATAAACAAATAAAAGAACATGAACTCTTCGCTAACCACTAGAAACGGTACATCAAGATGCTAAGTTGAAGATGTTTTATACTCCCTTCATTCCCAAATATAAGTTTTTTAGAGATTTCAATAAGGAACTACATACGAAGCAAAATAAGTGAATCTACACTCTAAAATATGTCTACATACATCCGTATGTTGTAGTCTATTTGAAATGGCTATAAAGACTTATATTTAGGAACAGAGGGAGTAGTTTATATTGATAACCACGCAACAAGCCACGCATGTACAGGACGCGTGCAACCACGCATGTACACAAGCCAACGCACTAACTCCATCTGATCCAACTCATGCACATACGCGCACAGCATGGAGCACACAACGCACGTACACAACACGTGCATGCACACATGCTCGGCCACAGAATGCATGTGAATAACGCATGCATGCGCACACACTCGGCTGCATGGAGGCGTGCGCCATCTGCGGTGATGTCCGGTTTGTCGTGCTACGGTGAAGCTCGCACGCAACGGCGCCTATGCATCTCTTGCAGCACCTCTTTGCCGTCGTTGCTCAACGACTAGTCAGAGACGAAGACGACCGCAACCTCGGCCGTAGAGCTAGCACCGATGGAAAAACACGCACGCTGCACGCACACGAGCACGTACGGAGTGCCCACGACGTGGTGCGTCCCCAGTCGCCTCTACTCCTTCTGCGCACGTTGTCTATCAAGGCGGCTGCATGCTAATGATGATGTGGGTCAGATCTTCTAGGACTCAGATGATGACGAGGAAAATTATGAGACACAAGGTGACATACACTGTCAAGGTCCACGGTCAAGGGGGTGCTAGTAAGTGCTTAGATGAGGTGCTAAGTGCATTAAATGGCTCAGTAACTCAAGTCTTCAATGCATAGGTGCTTAGCTTATTGGTGCCACATCATATTTTATGCCTATGTGGCAGGCTTAGCAGCTATACATGGTGGAGCACTGGGAGAGGCCAAGGCTGGTCATAGTGGGGAGTAACTTATACTGTAACATATTACTATGTTACTCTAAACATCTCTATGAACCGGAAAGGAGGGAGTAGTAACATAGACTAGTGTCATATGCAGAGTATGGGAGCACATGATATTTCCCCGTCCGGGCCAATCCCAAGTTGGCTTCTCACCTTCTTGGCCTAACAAAAACCCCTTCCCCCTCCCGCGCGCGCTTCCCGCTCAGCGCCAGCTGAGCCCGTCGCTCCACATTGATGGCAAGTCAGGGCGACGAGACCTCTCACTGCTTCCGCCGTTGAAGCGACGCACCGACCGAAGGCACCGCCCGCTGCATGCCCGATAGACTACACAGTGGAGAGTAACTTTAGAGCAAGTACTACAATTAGATGACATAAGCAGGCTATAAGGATTTAAATATAGTATTTGTGCTTAGTTGAAGGAGAGAGAAGAGGAGAGAGAAGAGAAGTGGATTGTAAACATGTAGCCGGTTGTACTCCAACATACTTTGTGAGACAAAAGGTGAGGCCATTATTAATGATATAGTATTTATCCTAAAGGGACTAACGGACGCCTTAATTACTCCATTTTTTGAGACAAACCTTGGTGGGGCTATTATTGACTTGGACGTGGGGTTTGGGGGCCAAAGGCCTACTATTATACTCGCACGACCGAACTGACATGCTCTACCCTAGCCGCCGTTGTATCAAATGGTTTCGCACTGTTCCAGATCTTAGCGCCGCCATGCAATTCTTCTCCAGCCCTCCTTCCGGCGTGCACCGCGAGATGGGACAGCAGTCCTCCGAACCCCACCTTTCATGATCCTGTACGGGAGAGGGGCGATCAGGTTTTTGGGGAGCACACTCCTGTGACTGCTGCCAACGTCGACTTCCTCAATGAAAGCCTTCTTCCCCAACCTCGGTAACCGCTTCATCAACGACTTGAGTGACAACATCAACCACATCGGTTCTGCTCCCGCTATACAGTATGTGATTCTGTCCTCCTGGTTTAGTCCGCATCATTACTTTGATGTTTGCAATTGTCGTCATGATCTATTTACTGCTGATTCGGATTAAATCTCATAGTAAATTGTGTTGGAAATATGCCCTAGAGGCAATAATAAAAGGTTATTATTATATTTCCTTATTCATGATAATCGTCTTTATTCATGCTATAACTGTATTATCTGGAAATCGTAATACACATGTGAATACATAGACCATAATATGTCCCTAGTAAGCCTCTAGTTGACTAGCTCGTTGATCAACAGATAGTCATGGTTTCTCGCTATGGACATTGGATGTCGTTGATAACGGGATCACATCATTAGGAGAATGATGTGATGGACAAGACAATCCTAAGCATAGCACAAGATCGTGTAGTTCGTTTGCTAGAGCTTTTCCAATGTCAAGTATCCTTTCCTTAGACCATGAGATCGTGTAACTCCGGATACCGTAGGAGTGCTTTGGGTGTACCAAGCGTCTGGCGTAAGCGGGTGACTATAAAGGTGCACTACGGTATCTCCGAAAGTGTCATTGGGTTGACACGGATCGAGGCGGGATTTGTCACTCCGTATGACGAGAGAGGTATCTCTGGGCCCACTCGGTAATGCATCATCATAATGAGCTCGAAGTGACCAAGTGTTTGGTCACGGGATCATGCATTACTGATGCGAGTAAAGTGACTTGCGGTAAGGAGACTGAGCGAGGTATTGGGATACCGACGATCGAGTCTCGGGCAAGTAACGTACCGATTGACAAAGGGAATTGAATACAGGGTTGTTTGAATCCTCGACATCGTGGTTAATCCGATGAGATCATCGAGGAGCATGTGGGAGCCAACATGGGTATCCAGATCCCGCTGTTGGTTATTGCCCGAGAGCCGTCTCGATCATGTCTACGTGTCTCCCGAACCCGTAGGGTCTACACACTTAAGGTTCGGTGACGCTAGGGTTGTATGAATATGAGTATGCAGCAAACCGAATGTTGTTGGAGTCCCGGATGAGATCCCGGATGCCACGAGGAGTTTCGGAATGGTCCGGAGGTAAAGAATTATATATAGGAAGTGCTGTTTCGGCCACCGGAAAGTTTCGGGTCACCGGTATTGTCTGGGACCACCGGAAGTGTCCCGGGGGTCCACCGGGTGGGGCCACCCATCCCGGAGGGCCCCATGGGCTGAAGTGGGGAGGGGACCCAGCCCATAGTGGGCTGGTGCGCCTTGGCCCACCCCCTCGCCTAGGGTTTAAACCCTAGGGGGGGGCGCCCACTTGCCTTGGGGCACTCCACCCCCTGCCGCCGCCCCACGGGAGATCAGATCTCAGGGCGGGCGCCCCTGGGGCCTATATAAAGGGAGGGAGGAGGGCAGCCGCACCTGAGTCTTGCACCTCCCTCCCGTGCTACACCTCTTCCTCCTCCCACGGTTGCTTGGCGAAGCCTGCGGAGTTCTCACTGCATCCACCACCACGCCGTCGTCTTCTTTGGATCATCATCAACCTCTCCTTCCCCTTGCTGGATCAAGGCGAAGGAGGCGCCACGCTGACCGTCACGTGTGTTGAGCGCGGAGGTGCCGTCCGTTCGGCGCTAGGATCTCCGATGATAGGATCACGACGAACGACTACCTCAACCCCATTTTTTGAGCGCTTCCGCACGCGATCTACAAAGTGGTATGTAGATGCATCTCTCCTTTCACTCGTTGCTTAGATGAACTCATAGATGGATCTTGGTGAAACCGTAGGAAAATTTTTAATTTTCTGCAACGTTCCCCAACAGTGGCATCATGAGCTAGGTCTATGCGTAGTTCTCTATTGCACGAGTAGAACACAAATTTGTTGTGGGCGTAGATGTTGTCCACTTTCTTGCCGCTACTAGTCTTATCTTGCTTCAGCGGTATTGTGGGATGAAGAGGCCCGGACCGACCTTACACGTACGCTTACGTGAGACGGGTTCCACCGACTGACATGCACTAGTTGCATAAGGTGGCTAGCGGGTGTCTGTCTCTCCCACTTTAGTTGCAGCGGATTCGACAAAAAGGGTCCTTATGAAGGGTAAATAGAAGTTGAAAAATCACGTTGTGGCTTTAACGTAGGTAAGAAAACATTCTTGCTAGATCACCTATAGAAGCCACGTAAAAACTTGCAACAACAATTAGAGGACGTCTAACTTGTTTTTGCAGCAAGTGTCTTGTGATGTGATATGGCCAAAAGTTGTGATGAATGATGAATGATATATTGTGATGTATGAGATCATGTTCTTGTAATAGGAATCACGACTTGCATGTTGATGAGTATGACAACCGGCAGGAGCCATAGGAGTTGTCTTTATTTTTTGTATGACCTGCGTGTCATTGAAGGACGCCATGTAAATTACTTTACTTTATTGCTAAATGCGTTAGCCATAGAAGTGAAGTAGTCGTTGGCGTGACAACTTCATGAAGACACGAGGATGGAGATCATGATGATGGAGATCATGGTGTCATGCCGGTGACGAAGATGATCATAGAGCCCCGAAGATGGAGATCAAAGGAGCTATATGATATTGGCCATATCATGTCACTACTATACAATTGCATGTGATGTTTATTATGTTTATGCATCTTGTTTACTAGAACGACGGTAGTAAATAAGATGATCCCTTATAACAATTTCAAGAAAGTGTTCTCCCCTAACTGTGCGCCGTTGCTAAAGTTCGTCGTTTCGAAGCACCACGTGATGATCGGGTGTGATAGGTTCTTACGTTCACATACAACGGGTGCAAGACAGTTTTACACATGCAAAACACTTAGGGTTAACTTGACGAGCCTAGCATGTACAGACATGGCCTCGGAACACAGAGACCGAAAGGTCGAACACGAGTCGTATGGAAGATACGATCAACATGGAGATGTTCACCGACGATGACTAGTCCGTCTCACGTGATGATCGGACACGGCCCAGTCGACTCGGATCGTGTAACACTTAGATGACTAGAGGGATGTCTAATCTGAGTGGGAGTTCATTATAATAATTTGATTAGACGAACTTAATTATCATGAACTTAGTCTAAAACCTTTGCAAATATGTCTTGTAGATCAAATGGCTGCCGCTCATGTCAACATGAACTTCAACGCGTTCCTAGAGAAAACGAAGCTGAAAGATGATGGCAGCAACTATACGGACTGGGTCCGGAACCTGACGATCATCCTCATAGCTGCCAGGAAACAATATGTCCTAGAAGGACCGCTAGGTGATGCACCCGTTCCAGAGAACCAAGACATTATGAATGCTTGGCAGTCTCATGCTGATGATTACTCCCTCGTTCAGTGCGGCATGCTTTACAGCTTAGAACCGGGGATCCAAAAGCGTTTTAAGCAACACGGAGCATATGAGATGTTCGAGGAGCTGAAACTAGTTTTCCAAGCTCATGCCCGGGTCGAGAGATATGAAGTCTCCGACAAGTTCTATAGTTGTAAGATGGAGGAAAATAGTTACATCGGTGAGCACATACTCAAAATGTCCAGGTTGCACAACCGCATGTCCCGGTGGACATTAACCTCCGGACGAGGCGGTCATTTGAGAATCCTTGATCGCTCCCACCAAGCTACAAGAGCTTTGTGATGAACTACAATATGCAAGGGATGGTGAAAACCATTCTGAAGTATTTTCAATCTGAAGTCGCAGAGGTAGAAATCAGAAGGAACATCAAGTGTTGATGGTCAATAAAACCACTAAGTTCAAGAAAGGCAAGGGCAAGAAGAACTTCAAGAAAGGCGGCAAGGATGTTGCGGCGCCCGTAAGCCGATTGCGGGAAGAAGTCAAAGAATGGACTCAAGCACGAGGTCGAGTGCTTTTATTGCAAAGGAAGGGTCGATGGAAGCGGAACTGCCCCAAATACTTAGCGAACAAGAAGGCCGGCAACACCAAAGGTATATTTGATATACATGTAATTGATGTGTACCTTACCGATTACTCGTAGTAACTCCCCGGTATTTGATACGGTGCTGTTGCTCATATTTGTAACTCACACGGGAGCTGCGGAATAAAGGAGACTTCATAAAGGGCGAGGTGACGATCTTGGCGTCGGGAATGGTTCCAAGGTCGATGTGATCGCCGTCGCACGCTACCTCTACATTTACCTACGGGATTAGTTTTAAACCTCAATAATTGTTATTTAGTGCCAAGTTTGAGCATGAACATTGTATCGGATCTCGTTTGATCGAGATGGCTACTCATTTAAATCCGAGAATAATGGTTGTTCTATTTATTTGAGAGATATGTGTTATGGTCATGCCCGATGGTCAATGGTTTATTCTTAATGAATTTGAGCGTAATGTTACACATATTCATAGTGTGAATACCAAAAGATGTAAAGTTGATAACGATAGTCCCACATACTTGTGGTACTTGCCGCCTTGGTCACATTGGTGTCAAGCGCATGAAGAAGCTCCATGCTGATGGACTTTTAGAGTCTCTCGATTATGAATCATTTGACACATGCGAACCATGCCTCATGGGCAAAATGACCAAGACTCCATTCTCCGGAACAATGGAGCGAGCAACCAACTTATTGGAAATCATACATACCGATGTGTGCGGTCCAATGAGCGTTGAGGCTCGCGGAGGATATCGTTATGTTCTCACTCTCACTGATGACTTGAGTAGATATGGATGTGTCTACTTAATGAAACCAAGTCTGAGACCTTTGAAAAGTTCAACGAATTTCAGAATGAGGTAGATAATCAATGTGACCAAAAGATAAAGTTCCTACAATCAGATCGTGCAGGAGAATATTTAGGTCACGAATTTGGTACACACTTCAGGAAATGTGGAATTGTTTCACAACTCACGCCGCCTGGAACACCTCAGCTTAACGGTGTGTCCGAACATCGTAATCGCACTCTATTGGATATGGTGCGGTCTATGATGTCTCTTACCGATTTACCGCTATCATTTTGGGGATACGCTCTAGAGACAGCTACATTCACTTTAAATAGGGCACCGTCTAAATCCATTGAGACGACACCGTATGAATTATGGTTTGGGAAGAAACCTAAGCTGTCGTTTCTAAAATTTTGGGGATGCGATGCTTATGTCAAGAAACTTCAACCTGAAAAGCTCGAACCCAAGTCGGAAAAATCGTCTTCATAGGATACCCTAAGGAAACCATTGGGTATACCTTCTACTTAAGATCCGAGGGCAAGATCTTTGTTGCCAAGAACGGATCCTTTACGGAAAAGAGTTTCTCTCGAAAGAAGTAAGTGGGAGGAAAGTAGAACTTCGATGAAGTACTACCTCTTGAGCAGGAATGTAGTGCAGCTCGGGAAAATGTTCTGTGATGCCTACACCGACCGGAGAGGAAAATAATGCGATGATCAAGGTACTTGGATCAAGTTGCTCTTGAACCGAGGTCCACAAGGACACGTTCCGCACTGAGTGGTGCGGCAACCCTGTCTGGAAATCATGTTGTTAGACAACGGTGAACCTTGAACTATGAAGAAGCGATGGCGGGCCCAGATTCCAACAAATGGCTTGAAGCCATGAAATCCGAGATAGAATCCATGTATGAAAACAAAGTATGGACTTTGACAGACTTGCCGATGATCGCGACGATAGAAAACAAATGGATCTTTAAGAAAAAGACGGACGCGGATGGTAATATTACCATCTATAAAGCTCGACTTGTCGCTAAGGGTTATCGGCAAGTTCAAGGGATTGACTATGATGAGACATTCTCTCCCGTAGCGAAGCTGAAGTCCGTCCAAATCATGTTAGCAATTGCCGCATACTATGATTATGAGATATGGCAGATGGACGTCAAAACGGTATTCCTTAACGGACATCTTAAGGAAGAACTGTATATGATGCAGCCGGAAGGTTTTGTCGATCCTAATAATGCTAACAAAGTATGCAAGCTCCAGCGATCCATTTATGGGCTGGTGCAAGCATCTCGGAGTTGGAACATTCGCTTTCATGAGATGATCAAAGCGTTTGGGTTTATGAGACTTATGGAGAAGCTGCGTTTACAAGAAAGTGAGTGGGAGCTCAGAGCATTTCTCATATTATATGTAGATGACATACTTTTGATGGGAAATGATATAGAACTTTTGGACAACATTAAGGCCTACTTGAACAAGTGTTTTTCAATGAAGGACCTTGGAGAAGCTGCTTACATATTAGGCATCAAGATCTATAGGGATAGATCGAGGCGCCTCATAGGTCTTTCACAAAGCACATACCTTGATAAGATTTTGAAGAAGTTCAAAATGGATCAGTCAAGAAAGGGTTCTTGCTGTGTTGCAAGGTGTGAGATTGAGCTCGGCTCAATGCGGACCACGTCAAAAGATAAAGAAGAGATGAGTGTCATCCCTATGCTTCACCATAGGATCTATTATGTATGCCATCTTGTGTACCGGACTGATGTAAACCTTGCCGTAAGTTTGGTAGGAAGGTACCAAAGTAATCCCGCAAGGAACACGGACAACGGTCAAGAATATCTGAAGTACCGAAAAGGACAAAGGACATGTTTCGTTTATGGAGGTGACGAAGAGCTCGTCAGAAGGGTTACGTCGGCGCTTAGCTTCGACACAGATCTCGATGACTCTAAGTCACAAACCGGATACGTGTATATGTTGAATGGGAGCAATAAGCTGGTGCAACTGCAAGCAGAGCGTCGTGGCGGGATCTACATGTGAAGCGGAGTACATGGCAGCCTCGGAGGCAGCGCATGAAGCAATTTGGGTGAAGGAGTTCATCACCGAGCTAGGAGTCATACCCAATGCATCGAGGCCGATCAAACTCTTCTGTGACAACACTGGAGCTATTGCCCTTGCCAAGGAGCCCAGGTTTCACAAGAAGACTAGGCACATCAAGCGTCATTTCAACTCCATCCGTGAAAATGTTCAAGATGGAGACATAGATATTTGCAAAGTACATACAGATCTGAATGTCGCAGATCCATTGACTAAACCACTCTCCCGAGCAAAACATGATCAACACCAGAACTCTATGGGTGTTCGATTCATCACAATGTAACTAGATTATTGACTCTAGTGCAAGTGGGAGAATGTTGGAAATATGACTTAGAGGCAATAATAAAAGGTTATTATTATATTTCCTTATTCATGATAATCGTCTTTATTCATGCTATAACTGTATTATCTGAAAATCGTAATACACGTGTGAATACATAGACCATAATATGTCCCTAGTAAGCCTCTAGTTGACTAGCTCGTTGATCAACAGATAGTCATGGTTTCTGCTATGGACATTGGATGTAGTTGATAATGGGATCACATCATTAGGAGAATGATGTTATGGACAAGACCCAATCCTAAGCATAGCACAAGATCGTGTAGTTAGTTTGCTAGAGCTTTTCCAATGTCAAGTATCCTTTCCTTAGACCATGAGATCGTGTAACTCCCGGATACCGTAGGAGTGATTTGGGTGTACCAAGCGCCACTGGCGTAATCGGGTGACTATAAAGGTGCACTACTGGTATCTCCGAAAGTGTCATTGGGTTGACACGGATCGAGGCTGGATTTGTCACTCCGTATGACGGAGAGGTATCTCTGGGCCCTTTCGGTAACACATCATCATAATGAGCTTGAAGTGACCAAGTGTTTGGTCACGGGATCATGCATTCTGATCTGAGTAAAGTGACTTGCGTGCTAACGAGACCGAGCGAGGTATTGGGATACCGACGATCGAGTCTCGGGCAAATGCGCACCGATTGACAAAGGGAATTGAATCTGGGGTTGTTTGAATCCTCGACATCGTGGTTCATCCGATGAGATAATCGAGGAGCATGTAGGAGCCAACATGGGCATCCAGATCCCGCTGTTGGTTATTGCGGAGAGCCGTCTCGGTCATGTCTCGTGTCTCCGAACCCGTAGGGTCTACACATAAGGTTCGGTGGCGCTAGGGTTGTATGAATATGAGTATGCAGCAAACCGAATGTCGTTCGAGTCCCGAATGAGATCCCGGACGTCACGAGGAGTTTGGAATGGTCCGGAGGTAAAGAATTATATATAGGAAGTGCTGTTTGACCATCGGGAAAGTTTGAGGTCACCGGTATTGTCTGGGACCACGGAAGTGTCCGGGGTCCACCGGTGGGGCCACCCATCCGTGAGGGCCCCATGGGCTGAAGTGGGGAGGAACCAGCCCATAGTGGGCTGGTGCACCCCCTGGCCCACCCTGCGCCTAGGGTTGAAACCCTAGGGTGGGGGCGCCTGCCTTGGGGGCACTCCACCCCCACGCCGCCCCGGGAGATCAGATCTCAGGGGCGGCGCCTGGGGCCTATATAAAGGGAGGGAGGGAGGGCAACCGCACCCTGAGTCTTGGCGCCTCCCTCCCCTGCTACACCTCTTCCTCCTCCCACGGTTGCTTGGCGAAACCTGCTGGGAGTTCTCTGCATCCACAACCACGCCGTCGTCTTCTTTGGATCATCATCAACCTCTCCTTCCCCCTTGCTGGATCAAGACGAAGGAGATGTCACGCTGATCGTACGTGTGTTGAACGCGGAGGTGCCGTCCGTTCGGCGCTAGGATCTCCGGTGATAGGATCACGGCGAACGACTACCTCAACCCGTTTTTGAACGCTTCCGCACGCGATCTACAAAGTGGTATGTAGATGCATCTCTCCTTTCACTCGTTGCTTAGATGAACTCATAGATGGATCTTGGTGAAACCGTTGGAAATTTTTTAATTTTCTACAACGTTCCAACAAATTACTCATATATTCAACAATCCAATCCAAAAACCTGATTATAGGCAATTTACTCCGAGAGGTTTGCTGCGCTTTTGAAGCCGCCTACTTTTAAGGGGGTGCAATATAAAAGGTGGCGCACAAGAGCAGTATATTGGTTTCAGATCATGTACTGCTATGATGCCACTAAGGGTAAGCCTGAGGGCGATCTTAATCCTACACAGCAGGAAGCTTTTCAGAACATAGATACCCTCTTCAAAGCCACCCTTCTGAGTGTTCTTGACGATTCCATTGTGGATTCATATATGTCGTTGGACAGCAGCAAAGACATGTGGGCTGCGCTCGAGGCCACGTTTGGGCCCTCGGGCGTTGGCAACGAGTTGTACGTCATAGAGTACACTTTGGGTACTAATATTATGTTATATGCTCAATGAAGAGTTCGTCCATTGATAGCCTATCAATGCTGCTGGATTCTGTCAAGGTCATATATATCATAATGTATAGTTTTGATCTGGACATAATTATTGGCTTGCTACAATGCTTTCGATCTCTGGAGAATTTATACATAGAGGTGATGATTTCATGCACATTGAAAGCCCGTATATATTGTACTAGAATTAACTGTTCAGCTGTCGTTCTTTCGACATACTCTTTTTTCAGACCTTAACTATTTTCAATCTTCATGTATACTTAGGCAGAACCACATGGAGAAAAACATATAACCAATTGGTGGCGTAATAAGCACAAGGATTTTCCCAGTTCTCATGACATTCGTTTGAGGACAATAACGATGGAACGATATGCATCCAACCAGGCAAACAGAAGCTTTGTCACATTCTTCCTCTTGAATGCGAGGTTACTATTGTCCATGAGGCTTAATTTTTACCGCAAGAGATATCTCACGGACGGACATGTTGAATAGCAAAAAAAGAAGTTTCAGGTGGACAAATGGGCTTCTAAACGTGCTCGACTTCTATTTACAACAAGTTGTAGTCATCCTGAAATAATTTTTTTTGCACAGGATGTTGATTTTATGGATCAGACCGATCCATTTGTTTGTGATTGCAAAAAAGAGTGGTTGGGTTAGATGTTACTGTCATGTTCAATCTCGGTTTTGTCTAAAAATTTGATGAACAATTAATCATTAGGCTTTTTGTACCATTTGTATGCTTGAGTTGCATGTTGTTGCCCTCGTACTCCCCTCCACCTGCCACTACACTGCCGCATCTTCCACGGTTGTTGTTCCTTCCCGTCCGAGGCCGCGCCGTCGTTCTCCGCCTTGGTTCGCTCACTGTGCCCGCCGCCATCTGGTGTTGTCAACATGGTCAACAACCAAGAGGAATCAGGAGATGACTGTATGTGGAGAGGCTGACAGTAGGGACCCACCAGGGTCATTGCATTTCGCAAGCAGGTGCCTCGTTATTACAAGCCAAAAATACTTCCTCCTAATTGTTTGACAACTAGGTCCCACGCCATTATTAATGTAGTCAATAAGCGAGAAAATTACACAATGGCGGATAACACGAGGACCCGACAGCTCGCCCGATTGTTTTTAGTTTGAGAGACGGAGCTCAATCTGCTGCGCCGTCTTGGCTGTGGCCCGTCTAGCCCACGCTTACGCTCTTATTAAGCACATGACGAGCCCAGTTGATATAGTTTTTCTTTACGAAATTGGCTAGCCAGTTTTTTTTGGAGAATACCAAAACCGAGGCCTACTTGCTTTTCTCAGCCCTGCTGGGCTGCAAATCTTTCAAGACAAGGAGGGATGTAAGTAGTAAGAAATGGGCTTCCCCAAAAAATGGGCTATAAGTTGTAAGAAATGGGCTGTAAATTTTTAAACCAAAGCCAACCGGCAATTGCATTAAAATATCATTTTTCAGGATTTCTCTACTCTCTACTCTTTGAAAACCAAAGCCAACTGGCAATTACATTAAAATATCATCTTTTCTCCCACAACATAAACTACTCATACAAATGCATCTTCAGGTTCCGTGCAACGAACGGGCATCTTGCTAGTTAAGATTCTAAATTTCATTCATTTTTTTGCGGAGAATTGTTTTTTGAATTTTATTTTGATATATTTTTTGAAAATTATTTTTAACGTGACTCGAAATTTCGTGATTAAAAGAGTTCGAGACCCACCGAAATATGCAAAATTTCGTTGAATTTTTAGCGATGCCGAATATATGGTCCATAATGCTAATAAAAGAATATGGGCTTCAAATATCCTTAAGAATTAGCAAATGGGCTGTAAATTATTGAAAATAATGGCTAATGGGTTGTATGATGTTTTCCACAGATTTGGAGGCTGACTTCTGGGCCTACTAGGTTGACGATGACGCTGTCCTAAATTTTTGTTGACGCGTACGCAAGGCTTTGTCAACTTAGTCAACACACAAAAGTGACTGTTGGATGTCCATCCAACGGCCGTCGTGCTTCTTAAATCTCTGATCTTCCTGCTGCAGCCGCCCAAACCAGCGCTGGTGGGACTGCCTGCTCCCTCCTCCCGTGGCTAGCTGTGCTTCCCCAGGCCATCCCTCTAACCACCCACACATCCTGTTATTTTCCGGCGATGTCAGCCTCACCCCACAGCCGACCAGTCAGCGCTCGTACTCCCCTCAGCATGGGCATCCGCTGCGGTGTCTTTGACGGCTCTGGGTGGTTCTCTTCCTGGGCCTCGCCCTCGTCCACCACGTTTGTGCTCTCGACACGGCGAGGTTAGCATGGTCAACAAACAACAGCTATCGGAAGAGGCTGACAGTAGGGGCCCACACAGGGAAATGCCTCCTTATTACGCGCAAAATAATGATTCCTCCACCTGATAGCTGGGACCCACCGGCAGGGCCTCTATATTTCGCCAAAAAATCATTCCCCCCGCTATCAGCTTGGACCCACCGAAAGTGCCTCCTTATTACGCACAAAAAAATGAATACTCCACCTGCTAGCTGGGACTCACCTTCGTGGGAGGCTGACTTGTGGGCCTACTAAGTTGACGAGGACGGAGGGCTTTGTCAACTTAGTCAATATGAACAATTCTAGCTCCAGTGACCGTACGATGTCCACCCAACGGCCGTAGTGCTTATTCAACCTTTGGTCTTCGTGCTACAGCTGCCCAAAGCAGCGCCAGTCGTGTCGCATGCTTCTGCCTCCCGTGGCCGGCTGTGATGCCGCAGAGGCCTCACCGCCCCTACTACTCCCACCGCTGGCCAGGCCATCCCTCTACTCACCCACACCCCCTGTTATTCTGCGGCGACGGCAGCCTCACACCGCAGCCAAACCAGTGAACCCTCGTACTCCTCTTCGCGTGGGCATCCACTGTAGCGTCTTCCCCAGCTCCGCGTTGTCCCCTTCCTAGGCCTCGCCGTCATCCACCGCCATGGTGCTCTCGGCGCGGCGTGGTCAATGTGGTCAACGACCGACTTCCATCAAGAGTATCTTGTCGTGGAGAGGCCGACAATTTGGGTCCATGGCGGCCGCAAGGAAGTGCCTCCTTATTACGCCCAAAATAATCATTACTCCACCTGACAGCAGGGACCCACCGGACGGGCCACCGTATTTCATGAAAAAAAAACATTTCCTCCCTGACTGCTGGGACCCACCAGCTACACCTTCGCACGTAAGGAAGTGCGTCCGGGCAAAAAAAACGATTCGCCCCTCTGACTGCTTGGACCCACCAGCTACATCTTCGCACGCAAGGAAGTGCCTGACAGTCGGGATCCACCTGGTCGAAGTGTATGTAGCGTTGTCATTCTGGTCGCGAACATGTACGTACATACTGGTCGATGTAGAGGCGCGCACGTGTCGTAGTCGAGGCGCGCACGTAGCATGTATACGTACGTACAACGACCAGGGTGCAAGAAAGAAAATACGGCCACGTACGTACATATGGACAGGGTCTCGAACGCCTACTCGCGCATACGTATGGCCAGGGCTCGTGTACATGGCTAGGTCAGAACGGAGAAACAGCGTCGTCGTCGTGTTCATGGGGAGCCAACCGGCTGGGTCGGAACGGAATACGTTGTCATGTTCATCGGGAGGGCTTGGATGGAACATGCGATGGAAATGAGGCCTGGCGTACCGCAGAAAGGAGGAAACGGCCTTGTGTTCAACCGGCCACGTTCGAAACGGGATCCTGTTCGCCGGAGAAGTGCAGCGTGCCGCAAAAGCGGAGAAGCGGACCTCCTACGGTTGAAACGTGGTCCTGATGATTGGGAGGGGTGTGGTGTACCGCAAAACGGACGAAACGGACTTGTGTTGGAGCGCTACGGTCGAAATGGGGGTCCTGTTCATCGGGAGGGGTGTGGCGTACTGCAAAACAGGACTCCACATGATACTGTTAATCTCCACCGTCGACCTCCTCTAGCCTCCACGGGCTACTGTTCATCCACCGTCGACCTCCTCCAGCCTCCACTTGCGACTGTTCATCCACGGGCTCCTGTTTATCCAGCCTCCACCGCGCGCTACTCCATCGGCTACTGTTCAACCGCCCCTCTCCACGGGCTCCTGTTCAACCACCCCTCCATGGGCTACTGTTCATCCACCCCTCCACCGTCTACTGTTCATCCAGCCCTCCACGGGGTCGCCCTGTTCATCCAGCCCTCCACGGAGTCGTATTCATCCAGCCCCAACCGGCTCGATTGATCGGGGTCATGTTCATCCAGAGGCAACGCCACGGGGTCCTGTTCATCCACCCCACCGATCCATCGTTCATCCGGCCCCCATAGCGCTCACTTTGTTCATCGAGGCAGCATCGATAGGCTTCAGATTAGCGGCGAGAGCGAAGAATCGCTCGATCGGGTTGATTAACAGCCATCGATCGATCGCTTCGGGTTCGATGAAGCGTAACTGCGGTCTGCAATCGCTCGGGTTCAGTTAGAGCCCAACGCCTTGCTCAGGTTCAGTTAGAGCCAACGCCTCGCACACACGCATGTAGGTGTATGAGAGAAACGCGCATCGCTCGGCCCCTGACTACCCACCGTAACCGGGAACTCCCCGAAATTTTCCTCGCCCTCGGTTCTACCATGGTTTTTTCCGTCATGGATGGCCCAAAGAATGTCATGCAACTACGTCTCCGGCCCGCCCAGGACGAAAAGCCCATTTTCTGTCATGATTTTTTGTCATAGAAGTAGGAGCCCACCACATCTATGATGATACCGGGTTTTGTCACAATTATCATCATAGAAGTGTCATAAGTATGACAGAAAAAATTTCGTTCGGCCCAAAATGTCACGGATGTGTCTTTTTTGTAGTGCCGGCAGATGGCGCGAACTGACGCATTTGGCGATCGAAGCGACGACGAGAGGCGGATCTGATCGAAAGTCGGCAACAGAGATGGTGGGTGATGTAGGAGTCCTATTTGGAGCTGGGCAGCGACGACCGACATAGAGCGACAGACGGGAAGACACACGGATGATGGCCTTGACGGGCCGCCGTCTGACACGAGGCCATTGGGTCAGAGTAGAGGCCGGGTGGTCGCGACAGTGTCAGAGCAGAGGTGTGGGGTCAAGGCAGCGGCGGGCGATGCAAAACAATCTTAGATCAGAAAACCAAAAAGAAAAACGCCGATCAAGATGACTGGCGGGAGAGAGAAAAACCTGGATCAAAGGATCAGAAAAAAAATACTCTCCTGGGCAACCGGTCAACACGACCGGTGGACGAACCCTTGGTGCAAGCGGTGCGGCCCCCGGTGGCGGTCATGGGACCGATCGCCTCGGGGTAGCGTGGAGCGGAAGAGGCGGCGGTGGCAAGGATTGGAATCGGTTAGGCTGATACCATGTTAGAAGGGTGATATGTCTCCAACATATCTAGAATTTTTATTGTTTCATGCTATTATAGTATCAATCTTGGATGCTTTATATGCAATTATATGTCATTATATATCATTTTCTGGGACTAACCTATTAATTTAGTACCAAATGCTAGTTGTTGTTTTTTGCTTGTTTTTGGTTTTCCAGGATATCAGTACCAAACAAAGTCCAAATGCCACGAGACCTTTTAACGATTTTTTTCTGAACATAAGAGACCCTAGAAGCTTCGAGAGAGGGTCAGAAGATGAAGGGGTGGCCCACAAGCCACCAAGGTGCGGCGAGGGGGTAGGCGCGCCCAGTGCCTTGTGGAGCCCTCATTGCTCCGTTTGACCTAGTTACGCCTCTATAAATTCTATAAAATCGGGAAACCAACAGAGTCACCCAAACATTGTTTCCATCACTGCAAGCTTCTGTTCTCGCAAGATCCCATCTAGAGACCTTATCCGGTACTCTCCTGGAGGGGGAATCGACCATAGAGTGGCTCTACGTCAACCTTCCTACGCTTTCTATCATGTGTGAGTAGTTTACCACAGACCTACGGGTCCATAGCTAGTTGCTAGATGGCTTCTTCTTTCTCTGTGATCTTCAATACAATGTTCTGCTTGATGTTCTTGGATATCTATTCAATGTAATCACTTTTTGTGGTGTGTTTGTTGGGATCCGATGAATTTTGAGTTTATGATCAGATTATCCATAGATATTATTTGAGTCTTCTCTGAACTGTTTTATGCATGATTATTATAGATTTGTATTTCTCTCCAATTTATTGATTTGGTTTGGCCAACTAGATTGATTTTTCTTGCAATAGGAGAGGCGCTTTGTGATGGGTTCAATCTTGCGATGATCTATATCCAAGTGACAGAAAGGGACAAGACACGTGTTGGGTCTGTCCATCACATCATTCTTCTAAAGATGTGATCCCGTTATCAAATTACAACTCATTTCTATGGTTAGGAAACCATAACCATCTTTGATCAACGAGCTAATCTAGTAGCGTCTTACTAGGACACAGTGTAGTTTATGTATTCACACATGTATTTAAGTTTCTGATCAATACAATTCTAGCATGAATTATAAACATTTATCATGAATTGGAAATATGATAATAACCATTTTATTATTGCCTCTAGGGCATATTTCCAACAGAGACCATCGTCCCCCGTCAAGGTCGAGCCGGCGCCGCCCCCGATCAAGCCGGAGAGGTACTCGTGGAACGGGGTGTCGCATGAGTGGGTCAGCACGCCATCGATCTAGTTTGCGGCGACAATGACTGAGGAGCAGCTCAACCTCGAGCAATGTCGGCACAAAAGGCTAGCCGAGGAGCGCCATGAGGGTGAGTACCTCGAGCAGCTGAAGGGCGACACGGAGGAGGAGCGCCGCGAGACTGAGGAGGAGGAGCGTCTTGCCCGCGGTGGGTCAGCCCAGCCAGCGGCGGTACAACTAGCGGTGGATGACGTCCCTAGAGCCTGGTCAACGGCGTTCACCTGGGCTGGCCTGGCGTTGACGCTCATTGAACTCACCGGCCACGAGGACGATGGCAAGGACGTCCAGGCACTACAAAAAAAGACACATCCATGACATTTTGGGCCGAACGATTTTTTTCTATCATACATATGACACTTCTATGATGATAATTGTGACAAAACCCGGTATCATCATAGATGTGGTGGGCTCCTACTTCTATGACAAAAAATCATGACAGAAAATGGGCTTTTCGTCCTGGGCAGGCCGAAGACGCAGATGCATGACATTCTTTGGGCAGTCCATGACGGAAAAAACCGTGGTAGAAGCGAGGGGGAGGAAAATTTCGGGGAGTTACCGGTTACTGTGGGAGGTCGGGGGCGGAGCGATGCGCGTTTCTCTCATACGTACGCGCGTGTGTGTGAGGCGTTGGCTCTAACTGAACCCGAGCGAGGCATTGGGCTCGCGAACCCGGCGATTGCCTTTGCAGCTACACATTCTTGAACCCGAGCGATCGATCGATGGCTATTAACTGAACCCGATGGAGCGATTCCTTCGCTCTGCTGCTAACTGAAGCCAATCGATTGGATGAACAGTGAGCGTTGTGGGGGCTTTTGATGAACAGTGAGCAGTGGCGTTGCCTATGGATGATCAGGAACCCGTGGTGTGGAGGGCTGGATGAATAGTAGATGGTGGAGGGGTTGCCGTGGAGGGGTGGTTGAACAAGACCCCGTGGTGTGGAGGGCTAGATGAACAATGGACGGTGGAGGGGTGCCCGTGGAGGGGTGGTTGAACAGTAGCCGGTGGAGTAGCGCGCGGTGGAGGCTGGATGAACAGTAGCCCGTGGAGGCTGGAGGAGGTCGATGGTGGAGATGAACAGTATCCCGTGGAGTCCCGTTTTGCGACGCCACACCCTCCCCCATTTCGACCGTAGCGCTCCAACACAAGTCCGTTTCGTCCGTTTTGCGGCACGCCACACCCCTCCCGATCAACAGGACCCCCCATTCGACCGTAGGAGGTCCGTTTCCTCCGTTTTGCGGTACACCACACCCCTCCCGATCAACAGGACCCCTGTTTCGACCGTAGGAGGTCCGTTTCCTCCGTTTTGCGGTACGCCAGGCCCCTCCCGATCAATAGGACCCCGTTTCGAACGTGGCCGGTCGAACACAAGGCCGTTTCCTCCGTTGTGCGGTACGCTAGGCCTCATTTCCATCGCCTGTTCCGTCCAAGCCCTCCCGATGAACACGACCACGCATTCCGTACCGACCCAACCGGTTGGCTCCCACGCATTCTGTTGCCTCCCGATGAACACGATGCATTCCGTTGCCTCCCCATGAATACGACGATGACGCTGTTTCTCCGTTCCGACCTAGCCATGTATGTATCGCGAGTAGGCGTTCGAGACCCTGCCCATATGTACGTACGTGGCCGTATTTTCTTTCTTGCACCCTCGCCGCTGTACGTACGTGTACATGCTACGTGCGCGCCTCTACTACGACATGTGCGCACCTCTACAATGACCAGTATGTACGTACACGTTCGCGACCAGAATGACAATGCTACATACGCTTCGACCAGGTGGGTCCTGATACGTCTCCATCGTATCTATAATTTTTTATTGTTCCATGCATATATTATTCACTTTCATATACTTTTTGGCAACTTTTTATATTATTTTTGGGACTAACATATTGATCCAGTGCCCAGTGCCAGTTCCTGTCTGTTGCATGTTTTTTGTTTCGCAGAAACCCAATATCAAACGGAGTCCAAACGAAAAAAAACGGACGGAGATTTTTTTTGGAATATTTATGATTTTCTGGAAGTAAAATCAGCTAAACAGTATCCGAGGCGGCACGAGGTAGGGGGCGCGCCCTACCCCCAGCGCGCCCTGACCCTCGTGGTCCACCCGTGAGGCGGTTGATGCTCTTATTCTCGTGCAAGAAAGATAATTTTATGGCGAAGATCTGGCGAAAGATTCACCCCAATCAGATTTACGGATCTCGAGATATAGAGGAAGCGGTGAAGGGTAGAATCTGCCAACGCAGAGAACGCGTAAAGCAGAGATAGATCCAATCTCGGAGGGCTCTCACCCTCCCAAGCCATGGGAGCCAAGGACCAGAGGGGAAACCCTCCTCCCATCTAGGGAGGAGGTCAAGGAAGAAGAAGAAGAAGGGGGGCTCTCTCCCCCTTGCTTCCGGTGGCGCCGGAACGCCGCCGGGGGCCATCATCATCACCGCGATCTTCACCAACACCTCCCCCATCTTCACCAACACCTCCATCACCTTCCCCCTTCTATCTACAGCGGTCCACTCTCCCACATCCCTCTGTACCCTCTACTTGAACATGATGCTTTATGCTACATATTATTTTCCAATGATGTGTTGCCATCCTATGATGTCTGAGTAGATTTTCGTTGTCCTATCGGTGATTGATGAATTACTATGATTGGTTTGAGTTGCATGTTTTATTGGTGCTGTCCTATGGTGCCCTCTGTGTCGCGCAAGCATGAGGGGTTCCTGCTGTAGGGTGTTGCAATACGTTCATGATTCGCTTATAGTGGGTTGGTGAGTGAACAGAAGCACAAATCCGAGTAAGAGGGATTGTTGCGTATGGGAATAAAGAGGACTTGATGCTTTAATGCTATGGTTGGGTTTTACCTTAATGATCTTTAGTAGTTGCGGATGCTTGCTATAGTTCCAATCATAAGTGCATATGATCCAAGTAGAGAAAGTATGTTAGCTTATGCCTCTCCCTCAAATAGAATTGCAATAGTGATTACCGGTCTAGTAACGTAGTCAATTGCCTAGGGACAATTCCACATCTCCTACCACCACTTTTCCACACTCGCTATATTTACTTTATTGTTCTTTATCTAAACAGCCCCTAGTTTACATTTACGCGTTCTTTACTTTCTTGCAAACCTACCCGAAAACACCTACAAAGTACTTCTAGTTTCATACTTGTTCTAGGTAAAGCAAACGTCAAGTGTGCGTAGAGTTGTATCGGTGGTTGATAGAACTTGAGGGAATTTTATTCTACCTTTAGCTCCTCGTTAGGTTCGACACTCTTACTTATCGAAAACTGTTGCGATCCCCTATACTTGTGGGTTATCAAGACCTTTTTTGGCGCCGTTGCCGGGGAGCAATAGCGTGGGGTGAATATTCTCATGTGTGCTTGTTTGCTTTGTCACTAAGTAATTTTTATTTGCTGTTCTTAGTTGCTCTCTATCTTTAGTTATGGATATGGAACACAAAATACTAAAAAAATTAGGTGTAGTGGCTACTCATGAGGATGGGGTAACTCCTAAAACCCTCGATTCTCATTATGCGAGAGATATTATATACTACTTTGATAATCCTGAAAAAACCCCATTCAACTTTATAATGGGAGTAACGTTGGATCAACGTGAATACTTAGGGATTATCGCTTAACACAAAAAGGGAAACTATTATGGCATCAAATTCATTTATTGAAGTGGTATGCTTGGAAACTATGCGTGGAATATGATTATACTTGTTGCTCTAGGATGAATTCTCCGCACCTTCCCTTTTCATGCAAATTTAATGATAATAAAACCTTAGCTTCTTATGCTAATGGTATATATGATTACTATGATGTGGAACAAATAGAAGAATTTGTTGCTTTTATGGGTGCTTATGAAAATGAAGCTATGTGTAAAGAGTTTGAGGATTATGATGATGTTGTTAATAGATCTGAAAATTTAGCTATCCTCAAATATTGCTATGAGAATTATAAATACAATTATGCAATTGATGCACTTATTGAGAAAGTCCCCGCTGTCCAAGAAGAGACTAATATTTTGCAGGAAACTATGGAAGAAGAAATTGATGAAATTATGAGCTCATTGGATGAAAAAGATGATGAGGAGAGCGAAGAACAAGAGGAGGAAGAGCGGATTGATGACCCGTGCCCACCTTCTAATGAGAGTAACTCTTCAACTCATACATTGTTTAATTCCCCTTCGTGCTTACCGAAGGATGATTGCTATGATGACTATTATGATCCCGTTGATTCTCTTGAAATATCCATTTTTGATGATGCTTGTGGCCAAGATGCCAATATGAATTATGCTTATGGAGATGAACTTGCTATAGTTCCTTATGTTACACATGAAATTGTTGCTATTGCACCCACGCATGATAGTCCTATTATCTTTTTGAATTCTCCAAACTACACTATATCGAAGAAGCTTGCACTTATTAAGGATTATATTCATGGGTTGCCTTTTACCATTGCACATGATGATTTTGATGAATATAATATTCATGTGCTTGCTGCTCCTACTTGCAATTATTATGAGAGAGGAACTACATCTCTGCCTCTTTATGTTTCCAACACGATGAGATTGCAAGAAACTACTTATACTATGCATTGGCCTTTACTATGTGTGCATGAATTGTTCTTTTATGACTTGCCGATGCATAGGAAGAGAGTTAGACTTCGTTGTTGCATGATATATGTTACTTTGTGCTCACTACTAAATTACAAATCATTGTTAATTAAAATTGGCTTTGATATACCTTGGGATCCGGGTGGATTCACTACTTGAGCACTATATGCCTAGCTTAATGGCTTTAAAGAAAGCATTGCCAGGGAGACAACCTGGAAGTTTTATAGAGTCATTTAAGAGTCATTTATTTCTGTTGAGTGCTCTCATAAAGTTTAAAAACAAAAAAAATAAAGAGGGGAACCTAAAAACTTTTCAAAAAGGAAAGTGAAAGTGAGAAAGACAAGCATTGTTGAAGTGGGAGCTAGCCTTGGACTTTGTTCATGCAGACGGAAACTTTGTGAATCTTGATTACAGAAACTTTTCAACAAAAATAATTATCCCCTTGTATAATTCCATTGTATTATAAAAATAATGTGCCAAGGTTTGCCTTTAGGATGTTTACAATGCTTGTTGGTTTGTATGGTGCTGGACAGAAACTTTGGCTGTAGTACGCGATTTTACATTTTTAACTGGAACGTCAATTGGTTCTGATCCATTTTGCACTGTCTTGCTATACAACTTGTTTATTTTTCCTAATTTTGGTAGAATTTTTGGGGTACCAGAAGTACGGTGGATGTTCAGATTGCTACAGACTGTTCTGTTTTTGACAGATTCTGTTTTTGATGCATAGTTTGCTTGTTTTGATGAATCTATCAATTTATATCAGTGGATTAAGCCATGGAAAAGCTATATTACAGTAGACACAATGCAAAAACAAAATATGAATTGGTTTGCAACAGTACTTAGAGTGGTGATTTGCTTTATTATACTAACGGATCTTACCGAGTTTTCTTTTGAAGTTTTGTGTGGATGTAGTGTCTAATCGAGGGTGTTTCGATGTGAGAAGAAGGAAGAGAGGCAAGAGCTCAAGCTTGGGGATGACCGAGGCACCCCAAGTAAAAATTCAAGGAGACTCAAGCGTCTAAGCTTGGGGAGGCATCCCCTCTTTCTTTAACAAGTATCGGTATGTTTCGGATTTGTTTCGTTCATGCACTATGTGCAAGTCTTGGAGCGTCTTTTGCAATTAGGTTTTTATTTTTCTTTTATGCACCATGCTGGTATGAGATAGTCCTTGGTTGATTTATAGAATTCTCATTGCACTTCACTTAAATCTTTTGAGTGTGGCTTTATAGAATGCTTCATGTGCTTCACTTATATCATTTGAAGTCTGGATTGCCTGTTTCTCTTCATATAGACAACCGCCATTTGTAGAATGCTCTTTTGCTTCACTTATACTTGTTAGAGCATGGGCATATCTTTTGTAGAAAGAATTAAACTCTCTTGCTTCACTTATATCTATTTAGAGATGACAGGAATTGGTCATTCACATGGTTAGTCATAAAATCCTACATAAACTTGTAGATCGCTGAATATGATATGTTTGATTCCTTGCAATAGTTTTGCGATATAAAGATGGTGATATTAGAGTTATGCTAGTGGGTGGTTGTGGATTGTAGAGACACTTGTGTTGAGGTTTGCAAGTCCCGTAGCATGCACGTATGGAAACCGTTGTGTGACAAATTTGAAGCATGGGGTGTTTCTTTGTTGTCTTCCTTATGAGTGGCGATCGGGGACGAGCGATGGTCTTTTCCTACCAATCTATCCCCTAGGGGCATGCGTAGTAGTACTTTGCTTGAGGGCTAATACACTTTTGCAATAAGTATATGAGTTCTTTATGACTAATGTGAGTCCATGGATTATCGCACTCTCACCCTTCCATCATTGCTAGCCTCTTGGTACGTGCATTGCCCTTTCTCACCTCGAGAGTTGGTGCAAACTTCGCCGGTGCATCTAAACCCCGTGATACGATACGCTCTATCACACATAAGCCTCATTATATCTTCCTCAAAACAGCCACCATACCTATCTATTATGGCATTTCCATAGCCATTCTGAGATATATTGCCATGCAACTTCCATCATCATCATATACATGACTTGAGCATTCATTGTCATATTGCTTTGCATGATCGTAAGATAGCTAGCATGATGTTTTCATGGCTTGTCCGTTTTTTGATGTCATTGCTATGCTAGATCATTGCACATACCGGTACACCACCGGAAGCATTCATATAGAGTCATATCTTTGTTCCAGTATCGAGTTGTAATATCGAGTTGTAAGTAAATAAAAGTGTGATGATCATCATTATTAGAGCATTGCCCCAGTGAGGAAAGGATGAAGTAGACTATGATTCCCCCACAAGTCGGGATGAGACACCGGACTTTACAAAAAAGTAAAAGAGGCCAAAGAAGCCCAAATAAAAAAAGAGGCCAAAGAAGCCCACCAAAAAAAAGAAAATAAAAAATGAGAGAAAAAGAGAGAAGGGGAAATGTTACTATCCTTTTACCACACTTGTGCTTCAGAGTAGCACCATGTTCTTCATAGAGAGAGCCTCCTATGCTTTCACTTTCATATACTAGTGGGAATTTTCATTATAGAACTTGGCTTGTATATTCCGATGATGGGCTTCCTCAAATGCCCGAGGTCTTCATGAGCAAGCAAGTTGGATGCACACCCACATAGTTTTCAGTTTGAGCTTTCATACACTTATAGCTCTAGTGCATCCGTTGGATGGCAATCCCTACTCACTCACATTGATATCTATTGATGGGCATCTCCATAGCCCGTTGATACGCCTAGTTGATGTGAGACTTTCTCCCTTTTTGTCTTCTCCACATAACCCCCACCATCATATTCTATTCCACCTATAGTGCTATATCCATGGCTTGCGCTCATGTATTGCGTGAGGGTTGAAAAGGCTGAAGAGCGTTAAAAAGTATGAACCAATTGCTCGGCTCGTCATCGGGGTTGTGCATTATGGGAGTATTTTGTGTGACGAAAATGAAGCATGGCCAAACTATATGATTTTGTAGGGATAATCTTGCTTTGGCCTTGTTGTTTTGAAAAGACATGTTTGCTTTATTGGTATGCTCGAAGTATTATTATTTTTATGTCAAATGATAGACTATTGCTTTGAATCACTCGTGTCTTAATATTCATGCCATGACTAGACATATGATCAAGATTATGCTAGGTAGCATTCCACATCAAAAATTGTTCTTTTTTATCATTTACCTACTCGAGGACGAGCAGGAATTAAGCTTGGGGATGCTGATACGTCTCCGTCGTATCTATAATTTTTGATTGTTCCATGCCAATATTATTCACTTTCATATACTTTTTGGCAACTTTTTATATTATTTTTGGGACTAACATATTGATCCAGTGCCTAGTGCCAGTTCCTGTCTGTTGCATGTTTTTTGTTTCGCAGATACCCAATATCAAACGGAGTCCAAACAGAAAAAAAGGACGGAGATTTTTTTTGGAATATTTATGATTTTTCTGGAAGTAAAATCAACGCGAAACGGTATCCGAGGTGGGCACGAGGTAGGGGGGTGCGCCCTACCCCCCCAGGCGCGCCCCTGACCCTCGTGGTCCACCTGTAAGGCGGTTGATGCTCTTCTTCTGGTGCAAGAAAGATAATTTTATGACGAAGATCTGGGCGAAAGATTCACCCCAATCGGAGTTACGGATCTCCAGGTATAAAGGAAATGGTGAAGGGGTAGAATCTGCCAACGCAGAGAACGCAGAAACAGAGAGATAGATCCAATCTCGGAGGGGCTCTCGCCCCTCCCAAGCCATGGGAGCCAAGGACCAGAGGGGAAACCCTCCTCCCATCTAGGGAGGAGGTCAAGGAAGAAGAAGAAGAAGGGGGGCTCTCTCCCCCTTGCTTCCGGTGGCGACGGAACACCGCCGGGGGCCATCATCATCACCGCGATCTTCACCAACACCTCCGCCATCTTCACTAACACCTCCATCACCTTCCCCATTCTATCTACAGCGGTCCACTCTCCCGCATCCCGCTGTACCCTCTACTTGAACATGATGCTTTATGCTACATATTATTTTCCAATGATGTGTTGCCATCGTATGATGTCTGAGTAGATTTTCGTTGTCCTATCGGTGATTGATGAATTACTATGATTGGTTTGAGTTGCATGTTTTATTGGTGCTGTCCTATGGTGCCCTCCGTGTCGCGCAAGCGTGAGGGGTTCCTGCTGTAGGGTGTTGCAATACGTTCATGATTCGCTTATAGTGGGTTGGTGAGTGAACAGAAGCACAAACAAGAGTAAGAGGGATTGTTGCGTATGGGAACATAGAGGACTTGATGCTTTAATGCTATGGTTGGGTTTTACCTTAATGATCTTTAGTAGTTGCGGATGCTTGCTAGAGTTCCAATCATAAGTGCATATGATCCAAGTAGAGAAAGTATGTTAGCTTATGTCTCTCCCTCAAATAGAATTGCAATAGTGATTACTGGTCTAGTAACGTAGTCAGTTGCCTAGGGACAATTCCACATCTCCTACCATCACTTTTCCACACTCGCTATATTTACTTTATTGTTCTTTATCTAAACAGCCCCTAGTTTACATTTACGCGTTCTTTACTTTCTTGCAAACCTACCCGAAAACACCTACAAAGTACTTCTAGTTTCATACTTGTTCAGGCAAAGCAAACGTCAAGCGTGCGTAGAGTTGTATCGGTGGTCGATAGAACTTGAGAGAATATTTAGTCTACCTTTAGCTCCTCGTTGGGTTCGACACTCTTAATTATCGAAAATTGTTGAGATCCCCTATACTTGTGGGTTATCAGGTCCCGACTGTCTGGCAGTTCCTTGCGTGCGAAAATGTAGCTGGTGGGTCCCAGCAGTCAGAGGGGCGAATCATTTTTTTTGCCCGGACGCACTTCCTTTGCGTGCGAAGATATAGCTGGTGGGTCCCAGCAGTCAGGGGGACGAATCGTTTTTTTGCCCAGACGCACTTCCTTGCGTGCGAAGATGTAGCTGGTGGGTCCCAGCGATCGGGGCGAATCGTTTTTTGCGGACGCACTTCCTTGCGTGCGAAGGTGTAGCTGGTGGGTCCCGGCGGTGGGGAAGCGTTTTTTTGCAAAATACGGTGGCCCATCCGGTGGGTCCCCGCTGTCAGGTGGAGGAATAATTATTTTGCGCGTAATAAGGAGGCACTTCCTTGCTGCGGTCGTGGACCCAACTGTTAGCCTCTCCACGTACAGTCCACGTCCGTTGGAAGTTGTTCCTTGACCACATTGACCACGCCGCGCCAAGAGCACCACGGCGGTGGACGACGGCGAGGCCTAGGAAGGGGACGACTTCGGGCCGGGAAGACTTGCGATGCATGCCCATGCAAATAGGAGTCTGAGGTTCACTTGGTTCGGCTGCGGTGTCGGTTGCTATCGCCGTAGATTAACGGGGTGTGGGTGAGTAGAGGATGGCACGCCAGCGGTGGGAGTAGTAGAGGCGGTGAGGCCTCCGCGGCATCACAACCGCCACGGAGGCGGAGCACGCGGCATGACCGGCGCTGGTTTGGGCGGCTGGAGCAAGAAGACCAGAGGTTGAAGAAGCACTACAACCGTTGGATGAACATCGTACGGTAACAGGGGCTAGAATCGTCCATATTGACTAAGTTGACAAAGCCCTCCATCCCCGTCAACTTGGTAGGCCCACAAGTCAGCCTCCCAGTATGCTGGGTTCTAGCTGGCAGGGGGAGTATTCATTTTTTTGTGCGTAATAAGGAGGCACTTCCTTGCGTGCGAAGATAGCTGGCGGGTCCGACAAGTCAGCGGGGGGCACGATTTTTTTGCGAAATACAGAGGCCCTTCCGGTGGGTCCCAGATGTAAGGTGGAGGAATCATTATTTTGCGCGTAATAAGGAGGCATTTCCCTGTGTGCGGCCGTGGACCCAGCTGTCAGCCTCTCCACACACAGCCTACTTCCGATGGTGTCGTTCGTTGACCAAGTTGACCACGCCGTGCCGAGCGCATCACGACAGTGAGGCCCCGGACAGCAACGAGCCGGAGATGGGAAGACGCAGGAGTAGAGTCGTAGACGGAGAGGTGTACGAGGGTTAACTGCTTCTAGTGCGGTGTGGTTCGGCAGTCGATGGAGAAGAACAGGAGGTGTGGAGGGTTGGAGGGATGGCCTGGCCAACGGTGGAGTAGCGCTTCATAGCGAAGCGTGCTAAGCAGAGCTGCTAGCGGCAGGAGGCGGGAGGTGGTCCCGGCTGGAGGAAGAAGGCGAGAGATTGAAGATGGATGCCGGCCGTTGGATGTAAATCCAACGACTAACATGTCAGAATCATTTGTTGACTAAATTTACAACGACTTGCGTTGGCTTCGACCTATTGGCCCACATATCAGCCTCCAAAAATGTGGCATGTATTCAACCCCTTTTTTTAGAATTATAGTCTTTTTTTGCGCGGTAGAATTTACAGTCAATTTGATCTTTTTTGAATTACAGCCATTAGCTGGGCTGGGTGAACAATTAATGTAGCTTTCATGCGGCCCATTTATTTTATTTCCTAAAAAATTACAGGCCATTTGCACTTTATCTAGATACACGATTTTGCTGGGCTGATTCTAATTATAATGTTGGGTTGGGCCAGCAATGTTATAAAAAAAATAAAAAAGGGCTGAGCATTTTGTTGTAAATATATTTAAATAATAAGTCATATTATTACGTTCGTCCTTAAATCTTACCAAGCTTTTGTACACAATCACTAGGATTTTCGTGCCAAAACAATCCAGGATTTTATTTGTTAAGAAATTATTTTTATAAGTTAATAAGATGTGGGATATTGTTTTCTTACATATGTAAGTATCTGTTAAATATATGATGACAATAAAAATAATATATAATAACATATAAAATAATTTAAATATATATAATATAGTTAAAAGGGAAACATAAGTTGTACCTGGCGTTCCTATTCTTATATAGAAAAATAGAACAGACCGCTGCGTTTTCTCCAAAAAAATACATAAATTGGGCTGCCAAATATAAAACCTCGGATGGGAGGTCCATAGGCCGGTCGATACATGACGGCCCTAAGAAAATACAAACATGCCCTCCTATCAGAGGTCGTGGGCTGCGCATGTTAAAAATGAAAGCCTAGACGGGGCAGCCCAAAACCACGTCCAACACTTTTCAAAACTCCGTCCCTCATTTTCTCTTTGTTTCGCACACTCAATATTGTGTGGGCATTTTGACTGTGCATCATATGAAGATGTGCTATGCATGAATGTTGATCAGCATGATGTTAACTGGGCCGGTAGTTCCATTTTCGACCACGAATAAAATTTCCAACATGATGTTAACCTTGTTTGAAACGGCCGTGTTAATATAAATGCTCTGCCTTTGAAAGTTGCAGTTTCTTATCTGAAACTGGACTTGCAGTTTCTTATCTGAAACTGAAACTTGCTGTTTCTTCTCTTCTGCACTTTTATACTCCTATGAAACTACATTTTTTTAAGTGCTAAAAATAGATCTATAGAATTCATAAAATTCTTCATATGCTCAATACTGCAAATCTGAAATTCAAAAGACATTCATATCTGAAAGTACTCTCAAAATACACAACACAAAACACAATTCATAGGCTGCAAATACTGACAACCCTAAGCTCCTCCTGACAATTCACAACCTGCCCGACTATTGGGCTGGGGGGCAGTCCCCTCCTATTCCTCGGCGGTAGACAGCCGCCCCGTGAGATGATGTGAACGGCGAGGGAGACGATGGTGGGGAAGCGTCGTCGGGCCAACTGCTTTTCTCCTCTTGCAGTTGGGTTCAGTCGACGAAGACTCCACCGGCTCGCTCTGGCAGGACACCCTCACAAACGGCACCCTGTAGATGCTCGATCATTCAATCTCTGGTGGATGCTCGATCTGGGATCGATACTCCCACCACCGCTCCCTCACGATCAGATTTGGTGAATCTGTTTGCTCCATGGCCCAGAGGAGTAGCTCTATGTACTCCGGCGCGACTCCCTCCGGGAGTATCGCCGCCTTTTTGCTCTGTTGCAGATATTTGGCCATGTATGTCGCCGTCGCCGCTAGTTGGTCCTTGTTGTCAAACCAAGACTGTATCTCCAACATCCTAGCTAGCTTCACAGGGTCGCCGTCTGCGATCCTCACGTATCGGTTGTACTCCTTCATCGATCTACTTCTCCACAGCACCTTCACTCGCCGGCGGTGGTATTTGAATGGAAGAGTAGAGGAGCGGAGTTGGTTTTGGATTAGAACGAGAGAGGAGCGACGCTGGTTTTGGACTGGAACATGAAAGGAGGGGCGATGGTTTTGAAATGGAAGAGGAGAGGAGCGGCGCTGGATTTAGATTGGAACAGGAGAGGAGCGGCGGTGGATTTAGATTGGAACAGGAGAAGAGCGGAAGAGCGGCGCTGGTCTTGGAAGTATTTTCTTGTTGTTTTGCGTATTTTGGGTCAAAGTTTGACCACGTACTACATGTGACAAGCAAAATGTGAATGCATGTCACCAAAAATTGTATCGTTTGGTTCGTATCTGTATGTACTTTCAAATTATATTATTTTTGCAATGTATAACATATATTTTATGTGCGAAAATCATGGTCAATTATGACCCAGAATAAAGGGAGACTAGTTAATGTGGGGTCGCTTTCTTAATTGAAGGGTAAATTGATTTTGATTTTGATCCAGTCGCAGCGCGCCGGCCCTCTCGCCCAATCCTAAATCGCTGTCGCACGCTCCTCTCCCTCTTCTCCATTGCAAAACCACCTCCTCTCCTCTCCATCATCTCCATTCCAAAACCACCGTCTCGCCTCTCCCTCTTTTGATCTTCTCCATTGCAAAACCACCTCCTCTCCTCTCCATCATCTCCATTCCAAAACCACCTCCTCTCCTCTCCATCATCTCCATTCCAAAACCACTGTCTCGCCTCTCCCTCTTCTGATCTTCTCCATTGCAAAACCACCTCCTCTCCTCTCCATCATCTCCATTCCAAAACCACCTCCTCTCCTCTCCATCATCTCCATTCTAAAACCACCATCTCGCCTCTCCCTCTTCTGATCTTCTCTCCATTGCAAAACCACCTCCTCTCCTCTCCATCATCTCCATTCCAAAACCACCTCCTCTCCTCTCCCTCTTCTCTATTGCAAGACCACCGTCTCTCCTCCCATCTTCCAAAGATGGCACCGGACCACTCAGAACGACATCTATGGAGAGGATGCAGCAGCGAATAAGGCAGATCATGGCGGCAACGAGCAAAGTTAGCAGTTGAAGGAGATCCTTAGTTGGTTTGACAATGAGTGGGAGATTTCAAGGATGGTGCGGGCCATGTGGCAATGTATGCGAAAGAGCAAGATGGCGGCGATGAGGGCGGCGATGTACATGTACTCCTCGGCGGCGATCACGCGCCGATCCTCGAGTTCATCGAGTATCTCCTATAGGCGATGGAAGCGGACAGATTCGCCCAAAGGCGGATCGAGCGGAGGTGGTGGGCGTACAAGTCGAAGGTCGAGCACCCAGAGGATAACGAATCGATCGAGTATGGTGCGCCGTTCGTGAGGGTGCAGAGCCAGCCAGAGCCACATAAGTATTCGTTCTCCCACCGCAAGAGGAGGCCGGATGGCGCGATGTCGCTTCCTCGACGTTCTCCACGGTTCCCTCGACGCTTGCCTCGTTTCAACGGTGGCGGTAGGGTTTAAGGTAAGCTTCGCACTAACCTAATCTTCCACCTGCTCATGCTTACAATCAGTGTGACAGCTAATGAAAATCATGCTTACAATCAGTCTCCGAGTACTATGCCAATCACCCTAAAATAGCTCTGGACCTTTGGGTCAAAGTTGTGACACAGTGTACAAATAAAGAAAAATAGATTGGTGCTTCTTTTAGAAAAGAGTACTCCCTAGAAAACTGCCAATATAAGCTACTAGTATTTGGTTAGAGGATTTGCTGCCGAGAAAGATCCGTCCGAGAGCACCACACATCCCTTGGTTGTGGTGGATGCCAATCGTGCATGCAGCATGGTTGGTGTCGGTAATTTTACTTGGCACACCTCGCACTCTGCATATATGCGGTTCCATACGTACATTTGTGCGGTTCCACCAAAATGCAGCTGAATAACCCTATTTGCACGAGATAATGAAAAAGCGTGATTACGTTATAGTGGCACTAGTTGATGAAACACACAAAATAAATAGAAGAAAATATTGCGATAGTATCATAGTATGCCATCTTTGCGAGGCGAGATGGGCCTGTGGCGCCTCATCTGATGCGCCTCATCTTGGACATCGTCCCAAGTCTCCCAGATACACTTTCTCCCAGTGATGAACATCAGTGTACATCAGTAGTACAAGGAGGCGCCTTGAGATATTCAAATCTCTATTTTTGTACATATCAACTAAAATTAAGCACCCCAGTTTGCAGAAACGCTTAAACATTAACAATGGGACTAGTTGATGAAACATACTTTAACAAAGAGAAGCACTTTCTTTATCTACATTGGAAATGAAATGATAGAGATGACACTCTCTCTATTTTAAGCGTATTATTACTTCATTTTATCGGTGACACTAGGAATTGAGCGGTGGCAAACAAGGTGTACCGTGCGTCGCAAGGATGGAGGCCGGGGGTGCTTTGACTAGGATGCTGAAGCTGGCTCTTTCAGTCACCAACATGGATGATTCAATTCATGGGACCTTTTTGTGCAGTTCACCTAAAATGAAGCAATGTCCGTGAGCTAGCAGCTTCTTCTTCAATTTTTTAAGAAAAGGGCTCCAATCCGGTTCCATTTCCATCGAAAACAAAACCCAGAGCTTCTTCTTCATTAGTTGCAATAAAATTGAGCAACATCAAGGTTGGTTGTGAAGCTCTGGAATGCTCAACTATAATTTGGATATCATTTGTGCAGTTCAACTAAGATCGGCGTGAAATGTATATCTCTGTTTGCACAAAAAGGTGGAAAGGAGGGTAACTAACAAGTAACAAGTGATGAAACATGCATCAAATGAAAAGAAGCATGTTCCTTATCTGAATGGCAATCCGACAAGGACGATAGCAATTTCTAAAGCGGTGGCATTGCTAGATATTAGTGTGGGCATCAGGATTAACTATGACAACCGTTAAATCGACATTACTTTGGGCACGGAGAGTAGGCGGACCAGGGCGAGTTGCATTTCTAACGAAAAGAACCAACTTATCTTAATGGGAAATTTTAGCGGGACATGTAAAGAAGTGCCATTGATTCATATTCTTGGAGGCATTACATTGAAAACAACATTGGTTTAACGTGTCCTTACTTTTAACGGTCGACCGCTACATTTTACGGTGGCATTACATAAGAGTGGCTCGGGCAACAAACATCGAGCAGGATATCTGGGTTGGTCCCATTTTTGTTGGTATAGCCACCTTATCTTGTGTGAGGCTAGCAAATCTAGTCTTGGACTTACTCTGTTGACTTGTCCCCATCCCCACTTTCTTTCCTTTTTCAACCAATAGATCGGGCTTATATTGAGTTTGTCTTGTGTTTCCTTTATTTCCCTATTAGACCTAGAGACCAATTGGATAGCAGGTCTCTGCTACTTTTCGCCCCATTATTTCCTCTTTCGACCAAGTCCTAGATTCAGTAACAAATCCTCCCCACCCCACCCCTTTCTTCCTTGTTTGAACCAAGTAGTACTAGATTCGAGTGCATGAACTAGTTTTACCTCTTAAGCGTAAAAAATAGGTGGTTTTGAACAGCCGATCGATCCTATCTACGAGAGGGCTTGAGAAATAGTAAAGTTACAAATCTGACAACGTCGGGAGCTCGGGAAGTAGAGCAAGGCGGTTTGAAGGAAGTTATACGATGGTCGCCGGGATGTCGCTAGGTGGGCGGCGGGAGGCGGATCTGCCCACACTACGGCAGCGAGGAAGAAGGGTCGAGGCCCTCCCTCGCCCGTGTGCTTGGGAGAAACGACAAAGGCAGGCTGATCGGGACGCGCCCAGCAGTGGGTAAGAGCCGTCGCTGAGGACGACCGCGTGAACGTTGCACCTTCTCACCTTCCCCGACGGAGAGGATCCGGCTGGATCTATGACCAGCGGTGTGTCGAGAGAGAGAGTGTGACCACCACTGTCGTGTTTAGATCTGGAGAGGCTGAGACGGTGTGAAGAGAGCAACACTAGCAAGCAAGCGCGGAGGCTCCTGCCTATATAGTGGAGTAGTACTTAGTTTTCTTTTGTCTACCGGAGCCGGCTTGACCTCGTCAATGACTGTCGAGAAGTCTTCATGCACGTGGCCCAGAGGCGCAGTTGTCGTCATTTTGATCTGAAGCACCGGATTATAACATATAACACGAAAAAATGCCACATGACAAGAAATCATAACCCCACTGCCCAAAGGAGACAACATGAATCCCGACGGACAAACTAGACGAGGAACAAAGCTCAAATTAAAGATAAACTCGTAGAAAAGGGGTCCGTCGATAGATGTCCTAATTAACATAGCCAGCTTGACCTAGATGGCAGCCGAGTAGTCACTGTTTGTGCGTGTGCCCCCAATGACTAGCCCAACTCAGTTGTCGCCGTTTAACCCTCCAGTGATCCAAAGCACATGACACATAATTTCGCGAGATGACAAGAAACCTTTTTTAGATTTCTCACCACAACTACAACCATGTACAACACAGCCTGCACGATATGTAGACGATAGCCAATCCAGGCGTGTCTGCTGGAGTCTGGTCACATGCATGGACGAACTGATCTTCCGTGTCTTGCAGGTATCGTCCATGCACCAACGTAGTACAACACTTCTCTAGTACTATCGCTCGCCTCCCTCTTCTATTAAGTCACCCAACTTGCGGGGCCGGGGAGTGTGCCTATGGTCGGTTCTCAATTGCTGTCCCACATGTGTGTGCGAACGCAATATGACGCGCGTTCCATTCGGAGAGCAGCATGCCAGACCGACTGACCATCTGGGGTGCGACGCGAACGCGACGTGCGTGCTGTATACTCCGTACATGTGTACCGCCATTTTCTAGACGATTTGCTCCATGGCGCGGGCGCAATCCATGGATACAAAATTAGTATACTATATACTATTTAAAAGTAGAGGGCGGGGATTTTCCTGCCGGTGGCGGCGGGGACGATTCCGCCTAGTCGGTTCGGCAGAGACACGAGAAGGCGAGGGAGTAGGCTCGCAAGCGAGGGGCTGTGTGATTTGACAGTGAGTTACTGCTAGACAGGTGGGGCCCCGTGATTTGACTTTCCATTATCATTTTAACTGCGGCGCTACAACCGGCGTGAGTCTCCCGATTCCTGACCACCTCCATACAGGTGCCTCTCCCAATGCTCACCATGTAGTAGTAGAGGCTGGCTCTTGCATGAGAGCCCACTTCTCCACTTTTTCCTTGCCTCTCTTTCCTCCACAAATGCAAAAATGCCGTGTAAAGCGCACCCTCCGTCTAGGTGTGTAAGTCATCTTACGAAAATCAAATAATTTCTTAGGCGCGGTGCATTAATTTCTACCTTGTTTCTTGTTTCTTGATATATCAACCAATAAGAGATAAAGGGTGTACATGCTTTTAATGACTTGAGACTATCAAACACGACATGCAGTGGTTAGTCATTGCATGCAATACTATTAATTAGCAAATAAACGTTAACGTTTCCCGTTTTCTCCTCCTCCTTGGTCACGGTGCACAGCCTAAGATGACTTACTCACCTAGACGGAGGGAGTATTGTACTTACTTGCTCCTACAGGTGCTTAAGCTTGCCACATAGGCATAAAGTCTGATGTGGCAAGTTAATCAAGAAGATAGAGACTAGTTTGGTGACCCAAGGAAGAAACGGTGCTAAGCGCGTGTACCTAGGTGAAAAGACAATTTTGAGTCTATAGCTAATTAAATGAAGCAAACTTAGCAACACCATTTCATTGGAAGAGGTCACTCCTTGGCAAATGCAATAAATACTAGTACTCCCCGTGTCCCATAATATAAGAACGTTTTGGCACTACACTAGTGTCAAAAGCGTTCTTATATTATGAGACGGAGGAATCTGAAGAAAAGATAGAGAGGAGTAAAAAATACACTTATAGCCAACCTTATAGCCAACCTTGTTGTAGTATGAGTGACTAAGTGATGACTATGTATGACATGCCAACATCGGATAGCCTAACACACCTGTTAAATCTCCAAGGGCACGACCACTTGAGCGACGCGACGGTCGTGGTAGTAGCGACCATGATACAGACTCTTGGCAGCCCTTGGATATGAGATCAAACGGTCGCATGCTAAGTTGCTGAAAATTTTAAGAATAACCCTCCAGGATAGGATATTCACCCATAGGTTTAGAATCATGCCATGCAACCATTCGATCTCAGATCCAAGGGCTCTCGGAAGCCTGTATCATGGGAGAATGGAAAGCCACTACCCTGCCATTCGCACACTGGCAGTTCGCTCCTACTCTTTCCCGCACGTCCTTTAATACTACGGCGGTTCGCTCCTAGTCGTCCCGTCCATTCACATTACGGCAGCTCCACTAATCGTAACCCTCCTCCCAAATCCATGGCATCCCAAATCTCCCCGATCGGCGGTGAGTACAAGGTTAGAACCATCACCGACGATGAGTTCGACGTCATCTACACCCGTACTTCCGCGACGGTGAAAGGATGCCTTTCTCGCTTCAGACGCATGTTTGAAAACTCACATGATGAGTGGGTCACTGGGCTAGATGTTGAGTACACCACAGTCGTGGGAGGAGAGAAGGATCTAAAGGATGAAGAGAGGAAGAAGCCCGCCGTGATCTAGGTTTGCATACATAACGTTTGCTTGGTCTACCACATATGCCATGCCGACGTTGAGTGCTAGGATTTTAAGAACTTCCTCGAGGACAAAACAGTCAAATTCGTTACTGTAGACTTTAAGAATGACAAAAAAGTCCTGTGTCGGATAGGCCTCATTGTAGGCAACCCCTTCGACCTCCAGAAGAATTGGCTGGTGCCCTCTCGTCGACCCTCAATCTTGACCTGGCAGAACCATGGTTCATCCTTCGTACATAAACTGGAGAAACCTCATTACATGTTTCATCGTCATGCATGGTAGCGGAATGTACTATATATAGACCACATCCAGTACGCTGCAATGATGGCTACCTTTGTTTCAATATCTACAAGGGTTGGATGAAGAGCAACAGCCAAGTTGGCGGTTCAAGCAAAGAAGTATCGGCCAAGAGGAAGAGGGACAAGGACAAAGTCGAGGACATGGACGAGGACTCCGAGTAAGGTGGCAGTGTCGTTGCTCATGGCGGTTCTAAACTTCTAATGCAGTGTCTACCGGAGTTGCATAGTTTAAGTTCAGGTGTGCTTAGTTTAATTTGAGGGGTGTGTTGTTGAGCCCCAGTGAGAACTATGTTATGTTTCTTCTCGTTACTTTAACTCTTGATATGTACATACTAGTACTAGTATTTCTTTAATAGAATTTAGCACCCCAATTAAGCACGTACTAGTTTTTTTAATAATACTATATGCATAATTTGGCGACGAGCACTCTCTATATGTACCACCTTTTTTAAAAATTTCAATTTTTGCTCCGTGGCGCAATCCATCTATAGTGGAGTACTACTGTACAAAAGTATACATTTTTTAAAAGGCTAGCATACTGTTCATCACACACATATATATATATATATATATATATATATATATAGATTAAATTCTCAACCTAGAACGACGTGCATGCCATGTAGTAAACCGATCTGGAGGAAGTATAGTAAAAATGAGGTGATTTTACCCAGCGATCGGCGGGGAGCATGGTTAAATCATGCGGTCCCACGTGTCATGATGTACCAAAGGCGATGCGTGTCCCTCTTGAGGCGAAGCAATACTAGTCGTGGTTTGAGATGATGTTGAACCGAAGTGTGAAATAATGGTTGCTTCGTCCGTCAGGAAGGTGCGGCATTGTGATTTGGCGTCTCATTGCTCATTACTAACTTTGGGCGATGCAGTGGGGTGCATCCCCCTGCTGTTCTGCGCTGTTATTTCGTGCTTGACACATCAACCCAGTTGCACATGAGATGACCCCCACATCCTTCGTCAAAATAAACAACACCCTGATCAATGCATTTCACTCTTCCGTGCAGCAGACGGGCACCTACTTGCTCCTATAGGTGCTTAAGCTTGCCACATAGGCATAAAGTCGATGTGGCAAGTTAATCAGAAAGAGAGACTAGTTTGGTGACCCAAGGAAGAAAGCGGTGCTAAGCGCGTGTACCTAGGTGAAAAGACAATTTTGAGTCTATAGCTAATTAAATGAAGCAAACTTAGCAACACCATTTCATTGGAAGAGGTCACTCCTTGGCAAATGCAATAAATACTAGTACTCACATGTCCCATAATATAAGAACGTTTTGGCACTACACTAGTGTCAAAACTTTCTTATATTATGGGACGGAAAATCTGAAAAAAGATAGAGAGGAGTAAAAATACACTTATAGCCAACCTTATAGCCAACCTTGTTGTAGTATGAGTGACTAAGTGATGACTATGTATGACATGCCAACATCGGATAGCCTAACGCTCCGTGTTAAATCTCCAAGTCTTGCGACGCGCTTGGCGTTGACGGTCGTGGTAAGCGCGACCATGATACGACTCTTGGCAGCCTTGGATCTGAATCAAGCGGTCACATGCTAAGTTGCTAAAAATTTGCAGAATAACCCTCCAGGATAGGATATTCACCCATTGGTCTAGAATCACGCCATGCAACCGTTCGATCTCCGATCCAAGGGCTCTCAGAAGCCCGTATCTTGGGAGAATGGAAAGCCACTACCCTGCCGTTCGCACGCTGGCAGTTCGCTCCTACTCATCCCCGCACGTCCTTTAATACTATGGTGGTTCGCTCCTAGTCGTCCCGTCCATTCGCATTATGGCAGTTCCACTAATCCTAACCCTCCTCCCAAATCCATGGCGTCCCAAATCTCCCCAATCGGCGGTGAGTACAAGGTTAGAACCATCACCGGCGATGAGTTCGACGTCATCTACACCCGTTCTTCTACGACGGTGAAAGGATGCCTTTCTTGCTTCAGACGCACGTTCGAAGACTCACATGATGAGTGGGTCGCCGGGCTAGATGTTGAGTACACCACAGTCGTGGGATGAGAGAAGGATCTAAAGGACGAAGAGAGGAAGAATCCCGCCGTGATCCAGGTTTGCGTGCATGACTTATGCTTGGTCTACCACATATGCCATGCCGACGTTGAGTGCCAAGATTTTAAGGACTTCCTCGAGAGCAACCTAGTCAAATTCGTTACTGTAGACTTTGGTAACGACAAAGAAGTCCTGCGTCGGATAGGCCTCGTTGTAGGCAACACCTTCGACCTCTAAAAGAATCGGCTGGTGTTGGTGATATAACTATTTGTGTAAGCCGCCCAGGAGAGGCCGGGTTATACAAAGAGGACTCACCAGAAGGAAGCCCAAGACCAAGCATGAAGATGGCAGTTCAGTAAGGGGCCTAAGGCCCGCAGGCGACTTATGGCCCGTTGTAGTAAACCGCCACAATGGCATAACTTGTATCATAAGGTAGATTTAACTAGTCGCCGAGCCGGACACTGTTTATAAGCCGGTCGGGACTCTGTAAGCCGCAGGGCATCAACCTGTGTATATAAGGGGACGATCTGCTGATGGATTAGGAAAAAGAAACAACTCATCGAGAGCCGGGCATAGCGTATCTCGCTCCCTGGTCATCGAAACATCAATACCAACCCAACTAGACGTAGGCCTTACCTTCACCATAAGGGGCCGAACTAGTATAAACCTCTCGTGTCCCTTGTCTCGATTAACCCCTTCAAGCTTCCTAGTTGCGATGGCTCCACAACTAAGTCCTTTCACGAGGACATCTGACGTGACAATTCCATGACAGTTGGCTCCCACCGTGGGGCCAGTGCACGGTGGATTTGAGTTCTTGAAGGGCAACTTCGAAAGGCTCAAGGGATACGTAGTGGGCCGGATGACCAAGAATCCTCGCGGCAAGATCTACATCAACAACGAAGGTTGGGGCCCCGACGCCGGCTCAATTGAGTACGGGTACCGGGTCTCCTTCGGTGGAATCCACGTCTTCATCGGCCGAATCGGTGAGCCGGGCCCTGAGCTGGACAACTGCACCGACCTCATCGAGACGGCTCAGCATGCAAGGAAGGCCCGAGTTCAACCGGTAATGAAGCGTGCCTTCGTGGGCTGCATCCACGGAGAAGGACTCTCTGAAGGATCTGAAGATGGTGGTGAGACGACCGTCCACTCGGGCGATGATTCGTCCGCCGGTTCAACAGATTTGTTGTACCAAGTCCAAGACGGCGTGCTTGGGGGCTGTTCCGATGGCACTAGTATTCTGGACCCCTATGAGCCGCTAAGATGGGCAGGAGTCTTCATGGCTGGGACTCAACCCGGCCAAAATTCTATGGCCGCTACGGCGATAACATCCGGAACAGGGGCAGCCGAGGCAGGAGGCCCTATGCGCCCACCAGCTCAGGTGCTGATAGACCTCATGGACAAGCTTACGGCCCTGTTAACCGCCATGGTTATCCCTGCAAACAAGGATGAGCATGACGCGGAGGTGGCACAGGTGCGTGAGGAGATAGCTCGGGCCAAGGAGGCCTTGGCAGCTGAGGATACTAGACTAGCCACAGAGCGGGCGGCTCTGGACGCCCAGGTGCAGCGGTTGTAGTCAGAAGCCTACCAGCTCACGATGAGCCTAAATGCGTCTAATGAGGTGATGAGGAGGAGACATCAGAAAACCCAGTCCCGTCTACCCCCGAATTACGACCCTCGGGTTCTTTTTGCTACACCCAGAGCCGGCCCAAGTAACCCGTCGGAGGCCAATCAATTTATGACAGCCGGAGCAGGAGGACCGGCTCAGCCTCGAGAGATGCCACCTCCTCATGTGAGCATGGCACCACCATGTTATTTGTCGATACCGCCGGGTCACTTTTCCAACCCCATGGAGAACTTAATCGCAGCTTCGGCGCGCTTGGCGGCTCTTCCCGTGGACGGTGACGACCCGACAGCAGTGGAGACCCGGAGGGTCAGAGAACTTCTCCAGACGGCCTTGGCTCAGCAAGAGACATATTCTTACATCCGGGATAGGATTCATTCCCCTCCGCCTTGGTTAGCACCACCTCGATAGAACCGGAGCCCGAGTTATAGCAGGAACATGGAGTCTGAAGCTTTGTCAAGTAACGCCCAACGCCGTAACCAGCCCGGTGGCTATAATCCGGTGCAAGACCGAGTACATCAAGAGAACGAGCGGGCGGCTCAGCTAGCGGCTCAACAGACGGCACATCAAGATTTCCCAGAATATCCAACGACTTCCGTTGAGAAGGGAGTGGCCACTAGAACCAGCGGTGTTCCTTGTCTAGTACCGGCTCTGCGTAATGTGCGCCTACCCAAGGACTTTAAGGGACGTCGAAAGGTGCCGAATTACACGGCCGACTTGCTGCCCAGAGCTTGGATCGAAAGTTATGAGATGGCCATGGAGCTGTTGGAAGTCAGTGACGCGGCAATGGCTAAGTACTTCACCATGATGTTAGATGGAACAGCCCGGTCCTGGTTAAAGGGTTTGCCACCCAATTCCATTGGTTCATGAGCAGAACTAAAAGCCCGTTTCATCCAGAACTTCAAAGACACTTGCAAGCAGTCTATGTCAATAGTGGACTTGACAAATTCTAAACATGAGGAGGGTGAATCCACGACTCATTGGGTACGCCGGGTCAAGGAGATAATACATTCATCTGACAAGATGGATCTTGATTCTGATCCTCATGTTGGAGAAAATTGTCGTTTTGAGCGCGAGGCGAAGTTGGGCGCCTTAAGCGTGATTGCAATGATATGGGTACGCTGATGGCGGCTTTAGTCAAATATGCTGACTCTGATAGTACCAAGGATCCCGCGTCTGATGAGGAAAAGACCAGGAAGGGAAAGAAGAATGGAAATGGAAAGGGTCAACAGCATAACCCGATGAATCAAGGAGGTAATAAGCGTAAGGCGGATGGTAACCCGGAGTTTGTGGCCAACGCCAATGCGCAAGGTAACAATCAGAGATGTAAGGGTAAGCCACCTCGATCCGGCGGGTCAGGCCCATCTCTTGAGCAGCTACTCAATGAGCCCTGCCCGAGACACGGCACCCGGGAGCAGCCTGCCACACACCTGTGGAAAGATTGCGCGATCATGAAGGCGTTTAAGAATTCCAACACCTTTGATGGCAATCATGGGTCTGGCGGTGGCTCAGGGGCTGGCAGTTTTCATGGCCCGGGTGGTGGTTCAAGTTCTGGCTTTCGGGGACATCAAGGCGGCTATAATCAATAGCAGTCTGGTCAAGGAGAGCAGCAGCAGCAGTCGGGTTATCAAAGCAATCCGAAGCAGTTGAATAGTGGGCAGTATCACGTGTTCACCACTAGCTTATGCAAACGTGACCATAAGGTTCATAAGAGGGTCGTGAATTCTGTTGAGCCGGCAATTCCTCGTTACTTGAGGTAGTCAGAACAGCCCATTGTATGGAGCAGGGAAGATCACCCTCCACGGGTTGATAATCCGGGTCAGTTAGCTTTGGTGGTAGCACCTCAGGTTGGTGGATATAAATTCACTAAGGTACTCATGGACGGAGGTAGCAGCATTAATATCCTCTATTATGAGACCTTTCGACGCATGGGGTTGACTGATAAGAATTTGAGGACATCCAACACTGTTTTTCATGGAATAGTTCCTGGTAAGTTGGCTTACGCAGTTGGCAAGATCGAACTGGAAGTGGCCTTTGGAGATGAATATGATTCCAGGGCTGAAAAATTAACGTTTGAAGTGGTCAAAATCAGGAGCCCGTATCATGCTCTGTTCAGGCGGCCGGCTTATGCTAAGTTCATGGCACGGCCGTGTTACGTTTATTTGCAGCTCAAGATGCCGGGTCACAAGGGCACCATCACTGTGCATGGAAGTCGAAAGGTAGCCTTGGAGTGTGAAGAAGGCGATGCGGCTTATGCTGAGTCCGCCTGTGCAGCGGAAGAGCTCAAATTTTATCAAGACAATGTTGACCCGGCGGATATGACCTCCCTGAAGAAACCAACTACAGAGCATGACCCGGCGTTGAAGTTTAAATCGGCTGCCAAGACGAAGCTTGTTGATTTTACCCCATGCGACTCTTCTAAGCAATTCAGCATCAGCAGCAATTTGGATCCTAAATAGGAAAGCGCGCTCATCGAGTTCATCCGTGAGAACCGGGACATCTTTGCATGGAAACCTTCGGACATGCCGGGTGTATCGAGGGAACTCGCTGGGCACACTTCAATATTGATCCGAAGTATAAACCGGTCAGGCAGTTTGTTCGACGGTTTAACGAAGAGAGACGGAAAGCTATTGGAGAGGAAGTTGCCCGGCTTTTAGCGGTCGGGTTAATTGTTGAAGTTTTTCACCCGGAATGGTTGGCTAACCCGGTGCTTGTGCTTAGAAAGAACGGCACCTGGCGGATGTGTGTGGACTACACGGACTTAAACAAGGCTTCTCCGGCTAATCCCTTTGCGCTCCCCCGTATTGATCAAATCATTGATGCTACGGCGGGCTGTGAACGTTTGAGCTTCTTGGATGCTTACTCGGTTATCATCGAGATCAAAATGGCGATTAAGGACCGGGAGAAGGCGGCTTTCATCACTCCGTTTGGAGCCTTACATTATGTATCTATGCCGTTTGGGCTCAAGAGTGCTCGAGCGACTTACGGCGATATGTCTGAAGCTGTCTACGATCAAATCGGGCGTAATGTTCATGCTTATGTAGATGACATCATGGTGAAGTCCAGAGAGAAGGACACCTTGATATCCGACTTAAAAGAGACCTTTGATAATCTCCGGGTTTATAAGATGATGCTTAACCCGGCCAAGTGTGTGTTTGGTGTACCTGTAGGCAAGCTTTTGGGTTTTCTGGTATCAAACAGAGGCATTGAAGCTAATCCGGAGAAGATTAAGGCAATTACCTCTCTGGCTAAACCGGCGTGCATCAATGATGTTCAACGAGTGGCGGGTCGTGTTGCCGCTTTAAGCGGTTCATAAGCGGCTAGGTGAAAAGGCACTACTGCTATGTCGGATGATGAAGAAAAGCAGACACTTTTATGCGGGTGATCTTCTTGATCTTGCCTTTGAAGACTTGAAGAGGCAATTGTCTGAGCCACCGATTCTTGCAGCTCCCATTGACAAAGAGCCGTTGTTGTTATACGTGGCTGCTAATTCACGAACCGTTAGTGTTGCCATCGTGGTGGAACGTAAGGAAGCTAGCAAGGAGCATCCGGTTGAACGACCGGTTTACTACATCAGTGAGGTGCTCATTGAGTCTAAACAAAGGTATCCACATTGGCAAAAACTTGTTTATGGAGTGTTTATTTCCAACCGAAAGTTGAAGTAGTACTTTCAAAGTCATCCTATAACGGTGGTAAGTTTTGCCCCCTTGGGAGATATCATCCAGAATAGGGAAGCCACAGGACGAGTCGCCAAGTGGGCTATCGAGCTTGAACCTCATGATTTGAAATATATGCCGCGTACTGCTATTAAGTCTCAAGCTTTAGTGGACTTTATCAATGATTGGACGGAGTTGCAGGCACCTGAGGAGAAGCGGGATAACACATATTGGACTATTCACTTTGATGGGTCCAGGCAGTTAGAAGGTTCGGGGGCTGGAGTTGTTTTAACTTCCCCTCGAGGTGACAAATTTTGTTATATGCTCCGGCTTATGTTTCCGTGTACTAACAATGCAGCTGAGTACGAGGCCTTACTCCATGGTCTCTGGATTGCCAAAGAGATGAATTTAAGCTGGGTAAGGTGCTTAGGCGACTCAGATCTCGTGGCCCAACAGGTATCAGGCAAGTGGGACTCCAAGGATCCTCTCATGGCGGCTTATCATCATGAAGTAGATGTTGTGGCTGGGCATTTCAAGGGTTATCAAGTGGAGCACATCGACCGAAGTAAGAATGAGGCGGCTGATGCTTTAAGCCGGCTGGGATCTCAACGTAAGCCAGTGCCACCTAACATCTTTCTCGACATTTTGCATAACCCTTCTGTCAAGGTGCCTACCGAGGAAGAACTAGCGGTGCCAGACCCGGAGGCACAGCTGGTGGCAGCTCTTCACGCCATCCCGGATTGGACAGTGCCATATTTGGCCTATATGACCCGGGGATAGTTGCCTGAGGATGAGACCTTGGCAAGACAAATCGTCAGGCGGTCCCAATCTATGATGATTGTTCACGGTGAGTTACATCACCGAAGCGTCACTCGGGCATTTCAACGCTGTGTGTCACCTACGGAAGGCGAAGAAATACTTCGTGAGATCCATGAAGGGGATTGTGGCCACCATGCCGGCTCAAAATCTCTTGTAGCCAAGGCTTTCTGTCATGGTTTCTACTGGCTGACGGCTCATGCTTATGCGGAGGCTCTGGTCAGTAAATGTGACGGTTGTCAAAAGTTCTCACGACGAGCTCATGTGCCGGCTCAAGAATTGAGGATGATCCCAATCACTTGGCCGTTCGTAGTCTGGGGGCTTGACATGGTTGGTCCTTTCAAGAGGTCTAAGGATAAAAAGACACGTCTCCTGGTGGCAGTTGATAAGTTTACAAAGTGGGTTGAGGCAGAGCTAGTCAGTAAGTGTGATGCAGCCACGGCGGTTCAGTTCATGAAAAAGGTGATCTTTCGTTTTGGTTTTCCATGCAGCATTATAACTGATAATGGCAGTAATCTCTCTAAGGGTGCCATGGAAGAGTTCTGTCAATGAGAACATATCCGGCTTGATGTTTTGGTTGTTGCTCATCCTCAATCCAATGGTCAAGCAGAAAGAGCTAATCAAGAGATCCTGAAGGGTACCAAGCCCCGGCTCTTTGTCCCCTTATAGCGGACTCCGGGTTGTTGGGTGGAGGATTTACCTTATGTGTTATGCAGCATCAACACTACGCCTAACAGATCTATAGGCTATACACCTTTCTTCATGGTGTATGGTGCAGAGGCGGTACTGCCAAGTGACATCCGGCATGATTCACCCTGCGTGACGGCTTATGTTGTGGCTGACAACGAAAAAGCTCGTCAGGATGTGCTTGACTTGTTGGATGAGGAGCGAGACTTGGCAATAGCCCGCTCAGCAATTTATCAACAAGACCTGCGCCGCTATCACAGCCGCCAGGTTAGGAGCAGAACCTTTCAGGAAGGCGGTTTGGTGCTCCGGCTCATCCAGGATCAATCTGACATGCACAAGTTATCCCCACCTTGGGAAGGACCCTTTGTGGTCAGCAAGAACTTGCACAACGGATCTTATTACCTCATCGATGTTCGAGAGCACAAAGACTCACGTAAGTCGGAGGAGGAGACCCGCCGGCCGTGGAATATTGCTCATCTCCGGCCTTACTATACTTGAGCCACCGGCTCTCAAGATGTATATATTTTTTGACAATGTATATATTATATAAAGAAATAAAGCAGGACCTCTGTCCTTTTTACCCTCAAAAGTTTATGTGTCTTCTTTATCCGATGGTGGAGACAACCAACAGGGAGCGGATCACATTCGAATCCGGCTTTCCCTTTGGTCTGGCTGATGATCATATCTGAATCTAGCTATGGTTACTTAGGGGCTTCCTGTTCAAACATAGGTCGTATTCGAACCAAAGAGAACATAGCTGTCGATACCCACTTGATCGGCATATTGCCAAACCCACTTGGGGGCTTCTTGATCATATTTGAATCACAACTTAACCCCTTTGGGTCTAACGTGGATCGTATTTGAATCAGCGTCATTAAAAAACTCTTATGGTCACTTGGGGGCTTCCTGTTCAAACATAGGTCGTATTCGAACCAAAGAAAACATAGCTGCCGATACCCACTTGATCGGCATCGCCAAAGCCATTGGGGGATATATGATCGTATCCGTATCTTAGCTTAACCCCTTTGGAACGGTTTACTGATCGTATTCGAATCAGAAGCCTGTAATTGTTGTTTATTCTCCATCATAAGTATAATTATTTTGACTCTTGAGACTTTTATGAGATGGTTTTTGATTCTTCCGGTTTAATATTAATCAACCCAGGTTGTTAAGTGCCAGGTGAGCATCATATAAGCAGGTATGCTGTTATGATTATGTTTAAAAAATATAGTCATAAACCGGCCTGTACGTGATGTCTTTGGTTTGCGTTCCAGGTTATCAATACTTTATGTGACTCCCGATGCGATAAACCGCCAAGGGAATTTTGATTGTTTATGTGCAGGATAAGGCAAGCAGACGTAAACATCAAGGAATTAAACGATCAACATAAGCCAGAAATATATGGCGATGGCGGCTTACGAAAGTATTAGACACCAGCAACATGCACGAAGGCATGAATAACATTGACAATTTTTTACTACCCTATTACAAGACTCCCCGAGTCTGAATAAATGAAGCATTGTGTTTTGCAAAGTTATAAAACGCCTGGCGGTTCACTCCTTCGGCGGGTTCGAAGATTCCGGGTTATCCTTCTCCGCCTCTCCGTCGGTTGCTTTGTCCTGGAAGGTTGACGAGGCCCAGTCAATGCCACTCAAGGCTTCAAACTCAACTTCATCATCTATTAAACCGGCTGGGTCCACTTCATGGGCAAAAGTATGCTTACGCGTTGGAGGGATCAGTCTGACTTGATCATATGGAATGTTTGGAATTCTCCGGTTCTCACTATCATAGCCCGGCGAATACTTGGTAAGATCAGTATCGTTCCCAATAAGGGTAGCCACGAGACGTATGACTTTGACACAGGCGGTGAAATCATGATCATCAAATACGGTACCATCCTCCTTCAGACTCGGGTATCCAAGAGCAAGGTCGGCCGGGTCTAGTTCTGGCATCCATGCCTTTGCCCGGCTCAATGCGGCTATGGCCCCGGCTCTTGAAGATGCCCGCCTTAAATCCTGGATCCGCTGAGGTAGCACAGCAAGACACTTCAGCACGTCTTGCAGAAGGTGGGGATGGTATTTGATAAGGCTACAACGGCCAAGGCACGTTGTGACCCGGTGTACATTTGCTCCACTAGAGTGTAAACCGCCTTAAGTTTGATCAACATGTTCTGCTTGAGGTTGGTGCTCTTGGGGCCTGTGTGTTTACAAGTATAACAGTGAGCCGGAGATAACGATTACAATAGACATCAAACGATTACAATGTTTGAGGTTATGTACAGTAACTTACCGAAGATGGCTGAGACCATTTGAGATATCTAGTGTTTTAAGTCGGACAGCTCGGTTGTTGCTTCTGCAAGAGATGCTTCTGCCGTCTCGGCCCGGGTGACCAGTGAAGCCTTATCATCAGCCCAGATTTGCTTCTCTGACTCAAAATTCTTCTTCAACTTCTCTTGTTCAGAGATGCTAAATTCAAATTTAGAATTGGATTTTTGAGTTTCAAGTTCTTAAGCTGTCAGACGGCTCTTCAAGTCAGCAATCTCCGCCCCAAATTGACTTCTGGTGGCCTGCATGGATACCGGGTTATGGTAAGGATCATGGTAGGATAGCATTAAGTCCCAAGTACTTTGCAAGCAAGGTTCTTGACACTTGGGGGCTAATGTACGTTGAAGAATTTTTAAACCTACAAATCCGGGTCATGCATATTAAGTCCCAAGCATTTTACAAGTAAAGATACTTGGCACTTGGGGGATAATGTGTATCGCAAGTTCAAACTATCATGCTATAACCAGGTTAAAAATCTTCTCTTTAAACCGGATAAACCAACAGTAAGCAGATTTCTAAGTCTACAACATATTTATTCATAAGCAATAGACTTGGGGACTGGTACAGTAAGTAAGATTCGGGAAAATAGCATAAGTTATACCTCAGATTTGTGCTGTATTTGTTTCACCATGTCAATTTCCAGGTCACGACTATTATGCACTTGATTCAAATAGCCCGAGACTATATCACCAATGCTTAAGTGAGTATAATCAGTAATGTCTAGCTTGGCCTTTCGGCGTTCGATGATTTCTTCCTTGGCAGTGCATTTGGCAAGGACAGTCGGCCGCCCTGGCTCAACAAACTGACTTTTCAGAACCTCAACTTCCGGATTGTTTGTCTTGACCGGGCTACGTGCTTCCGGGTTATCAGAGCTATTGAGAGTCTCTTCAGCAAGCGGGTCAGAGGTTGGCACTAGAATGTCAGAGGCCGATTCAGGCGGTAGCTGATGGGAGGAACTGTCAGGAGCAGACATGTCAAGCGTCGGTTCAGTCACGACTGGGGCTTGGGATGGCTTATTCTTCTTTGCCCTCTTACTGGGCTTCACTTGCATGCTGTCAACAAGGGTAGAAGGATGAATATAAGAGCATGAGTAAGGTAAAGCCTAAATTAAATAAGGTTACATTACCCGGGAGTAGTTTTGAAAGCCGACATGTTTGATTGCATAGACTCGCCGGAGGAAGGAGAGGTATCCTGATAATTGGAGTCAGATGAATTGAGAGGTTGGCGAATTAAACCCGCCAAAGGTAAAATAGAATGTAAATCGGAGATAACCTCGATCCGGCGCTTCCTGAATTCGTCGGGTAAGTCGAGGAGAGTTACGCATCCTTGTTGATGCAGGTGCGCCTCCGGTTTTCAAGCTGTTGTTGCTTCAAAAGAAATTGAGGATCTTGATAAGCTAGAGGATGTGAAAATCTTACTTTCCGGGTCACCCTTCGGATTTTTTGCTTTGGGAAAGGCTCTGAGTCGGAGGAGATTATAGTTACCTCTTCGTCAACTGCTTAACTATTCCTCGTATCCTCCTGAAAGGATAGAATGTCAATAAAATAACAACAAAGGAGTTAAGAAAATTAAAGGATTACCTCTTCGTCATCCGAAGAAGTATCATCCAATTTGAATAAATCAGAAGCGCTGGGTTTTTTCTTCTTTGAAGTTCCCGTTTTGGCGGCTTTCCTTTCGGTTTTCTGGGCTGTCCTGGCTTGTTTGGCAGCCTCATGGTCATACATGACCTTCCAGAAGCTGTCGTCGGCCTGTGAAAAAAGATAAGAGATTATGAGTACCAGTAAGGTATAACATGGCAAAGAGTATTAATTGAGGTTGATAACTCACTGTGGGAGCCGGGTTCTTCTTGCAGAAGGGAAGTAAGCCAAAGGCATTACTAGTTACTGTGCCCTCCTTTAGCAGCGACTGGGTCGTAGCTTCCACCACATCATCTGGTAAGTCGTCAGGGCTATGACGCAGTGGATCATCCTTTTCGCCTGAGTAAGTACACATTAAGCCGGTACGGCGCTTAGCGGAAGCACTCGCCAAGTAACCCAGACTAGGTCGATGCCGTTTAAACCGTTTCCCAGAAGAGCTTTGATTTTCTTGATGGTGGGGTTGAGAGGCAGGTGCTCAATCGCAGTCAGTTTATCTGCTTACGGATGGTTGGACTCAAGGCGCAGAGTGCGGAAGCCGGGCAGAGGGCTCTCGTCAGCCGGAGAAGTGTCCTGGCAATAGAACCATGTCTGATTCCAATCTTTCGGATGACTCGGCGGTCGCGTAAGAAGGGAAAAAGCGATCTCTCATTGCTGAATTGAGATGCCGCCAAGTTCAAGACTGGGACCGTTGGCACGTTCATTCTGCCGGTTCAAGTAGAAAAGCTCTCTGAACAAAAGCAGATTTGGCTCCTCTCCCAGGTACACCTCGCAGAAGACTTGGAAATTGCAGATATTTGACACGGAATTGGGTCCAATATCTTGAGGTCTAAGGTCAAAGAAATTCAAAACCTCCCTGATGAATTTTGAGCCGGGAGGGGCAAATCCCCGGTTCATGTGATCCGTAAAAACTATCACCTCCCCTTCTTTGGGTTGAGGCCTCTCTTCAGACGGGTCAGGGGCACGATAAGACATGACCTCCTTTTTAGGCAGATGGCCAGACTTCACAAATTCAGACAGTTTACTCCTTGTGGCTGTGAATGGGACCCAATTACGGGTCACAGGAGCCTTGGCCGCCTTAGGTGCCATGATGAAAATTGAGGCCTATGACAAGATAAGATGTTTCGGTTTAAATTTAACCTGGAAGAAAATATTTTAAACTAGTCAAGATAGCGGAAGAAGGGGCCTAATGATATGTGGATAACTATGCAATAAATATTAAGCCGCCTTAGGTGTTAAAGAGCAGTTAAGCATATTCGACAAAGGCAGTTTTTTATGTCTGGGTGAAACAAATAGGTTTCACAAGTTGTTGTTATTATTTTGGATCAAACAGATGTTCTGAAAAGGAAAAATTATCTAGACCTAGAACTGGCACAGATGAAGTTCAAGGGCTCGAACAGGGCCTCTAAGCGACAGAAAGGGATCTACTTGCAATCAAAGTGGATGCAAAACAGCTACCGCATTAGGTTTCTACCATCTTTAAGATCAAAAAAATGATGGTGGTGAGCAAATCTACGAGGGGTTCCTAGTGAACAACGAAGAACACTGAAGAACTCGAAAGTCCTAAATGCGGATCTGAGGAGCAAGGAGGAGGAAACTTACGGATGCAAGATTGCTGCGGAGGGTCGTCGCGTTTTTTCTGGTCAAATTAGGTTGATGCAGCGGCCTGAGTTGGTGAAGACGAGGAGATCTGCGACGGCGGCAGTGGAGCTCGAGCGGCAGAGAAGCAGCGAGAGGAAGAAGACGACTGAAGGAGGAGAATGGGAAGACCTAGGTCATGCCTATTTCTAGGGAAGGGATGACTAAGACGGCGCGAGAAACGAGGAGATAAGCATTATTATCCAGCGGCCCCGATGCCTCGTTTTTCGTAACGGTCAGTAAAGTCAAGGATCCGTTGGAGGATATGATGAAATAAAAAATGGAAGTAAAGATGTCATGGATCCAAAGGATGACGTCATGGCGGGTTAAATCAAACCTTTGCACAGTTAGAAGACTGAAGCTTTATTTCTTAAGGTATTTTGAGATTGACATGAACATGTTCAAATCAATCTGGGGCCTAATGTTGGGGATATAACTATTTGTGTAAGCCGCCCATGAGAGGCCGGGTTATACAAAGAGGACTCACCAGAAGGAAGCCCAAGACCAAGCGTGAAGATGGCGGTTCAGTAAGGGGCATAAGGCCCGCAGGCGACTTATGGCCCATTGTAGTAAACCGCCACAATGGCATAACTTGTATCATAAGGTAGATTTAACTAGTCGCCGAGCCGGACACTGTTTATAAGCCGGCCGGGACTCTGTAAGCCGCAGGGCGTCAACCCATGTATATAAGGGGACGATCTGCTGGCGGCTTAGGAAAAAGAAACAACTCATCGAGAGCCGGGCATAGCGTATCTCGCTCCTTGGTCATCGAAACATCAATACCAACCCAACTAGACGTAGGCCTTACCTTGACCGTAAGGGGCCGAACTAGTATAAACCTCTCGTGTCCCTTGTCCCGATTAACCCCTTCAAGCTTCCTAGTTGCGATGGCTCCACAACTAAGTCCTTCCACGAGGACATCTGATGTGACAATTCCACGACAGCTGGTATCCTCTCGTCAGCCTTCAATGCTGACCCTGGCAGGAGCCATGGTTCATCCTTCGTACGGTAAACTAGAGAAAACTCCATACACGTTTCATCGTCATACATGGCAGCGAAATGTACTAGATATAGACCACATCCAGTACGCTGCAATGAATGGCTACCTTTGTTTCAACATCTACAAGGGTTGGATGAAGAGCAACAGCCAAGTTGGCGGTTCAAGCAAAGAAGTATCGGCCAAGAGGAAGAGGGACAAGGACGAAGTCGAGGACGTGGACGAGGACTCCGAGTAAGGTGGCGATGTCGTTGCTCATGGTGGTTCTAATGCGGTGTCTACGGAATAGTTGCAAAGTTTAATTTCAGGTGTGCTTAATTTAATTTGAGGGTGTGTTGTCTTTGAGCCCCAGAGAACTATGTTATGTTTCTTCTTGTTACTTTAACTCTTCAGTAAGTACATACTAGTATTTCTTACGTTTCATCTTTTAGTTGGTATAGTACAACCACTCGTTTATTCACATTATATACGTACAATATCTATGGCCAACATCATATAGCCAGTAGTTTAGTTGTCAAAGAATTTCAGGGTGCTTAGTTTTGTCAAAGAATTCCACGGTGCTTAGTTTTATTTGAGGGGTGGGTTGTGCTGGACACCATTATTGTGACTAGCCTTTTTAATAGTACTATATGCATAATTTGGCGACGAGCGCTCTCTATATGTACCACCTTTTTTTGAATTTCAAGTTTTGCTCCATGGTGCAATCCATCGATACTACTGATGTACAAAAGTATACATTTTTTAAAAGGCTAGAGGGCGGGGCAGTCTAGCTTGGTCGGTTTCACGAGAGGCGAGGGCCTTTGTGATTTGACGGCTCATTACTGCTAGAAGGTGGGGCCTTGTGATTTGACTGCTCATATAAATGCGCCGACGACCTGATCGAGGAGGAGCAAAGAACCGTGCGGTATACTCAAGTTTTCCACTGGAGTAGTACTATGACGGAGGAGCACGAAACACGGCAGCCCAGTGCCATATGGTGATAAAAAATGATCTAATTTTCTAGTCATCTCATTGTTAGCATTGTTCTATTCATTCCCTCAAAAAAACAAAAACCATTGTTCTATTCATGCCTAGCAGAGAACATGACACGTGCGGCGAAACACCCGAAGCAAAAGATGAAACACAACAGCAAAAGAAGAAGGAAGATTATCACCCCAAATGATCTAATTCGCTGCGGAGTCGTAACTGCTTCTTCATCGCCTCCACGACCTCCATCTCCTTGCGCGTCTCATCCGCCATCTTCTTCATTCTGTCCATGACACGGGATTTCTCGACGCGAGCCTTCATCATCTGTTCCACGGTCGCATTACATACCTTGACAGCAGTCGGGTGCTTGATGCGGAGCTTCGCCAACTCCTCCTTCTGTTCCATGACGAGGGCCTGCAGCATCTTCATTGAGGAACTACTATTCTCATGCAGCTTCTTCCAGCCGGCGTTCTTCTCCTTCAACAGGTCGATCTCGTGGCAGAGCTTCGCCTTGTCCTCCTGAAGTCACAGGATTTCGCTAGTCGCCTTCTTCTCCGAGGCAATGCTCTTCTTCAGCAGCATCACCAAGCCAGCGGTCAACTCCCCCTGCTAATTGATCTCAGTGGGCATGTTGTCGAGGCTCTCCTTCAGCAACTTCGTCAAGCCTTGGATGAACTCCTTCTGCTTATTGAGGTGCTTATTGAGCTGATCGGGCATGCCGTTGAGGGATAACGACTCCAGCTCCGCCGGCTCGGCATGTTCGCCTCCACAGCTAGGGCGCTCCTGGGAGCCATCGCCTGCCTGTGAGAGATCTTTCGAGGTATCTGCGTGGCGGCAAGCCCTCTCTTTTTTTTCGCAGCCTTGGTTGCCGCTCCCTTGTTACGAGTAGTTCTCGACCTAGAGCTCTGCTCACCGGCCATGGCAACGACGGACGAAGAAGAAGCACTTATGAGGAGGAAAGGTAGATTAATTTCGGTTAGGTAGTTCCCCTTTTTATAACCTAAGTACTAGCACTAGTAGTACTAATACCTGCATAGTGGGAACACGTTCAGGTTTGGTACGTAGTACTAGTAGGTGTGAGCAGGCTTTCGAATGTGATGGGAACAAGGTAAAGATTAATTGATGGTTTTGGTTTCGAGGCCCGAAACGGCTCCCGATGAGTTTAGTGGAACATAAATTTCAAGTAGACCACACCTGCTCAAATGCGTAAATATTATATTCTTGTCAAAATTGGCACAAAATCTGAAGGAGACCAATGGAAGTACTACTAGCAACCCACGATTTAACTACTCGCATGCTTGCATGATGGAGTAATAATGTCTTTCTTTCACCCTCACGTCCACTCAATTTGCATGCACTGTACTAATTGACCATCAATGAAGTGAACGACTTTACACGCGTCAAATTATCACATGGGGTGGATCTTGGTACAAAATTGTGTCCGCCCATGTACCCGCGTGTGCGTGCGAGGGAATGAGTGCGCGCGTGGCGTGCGTGCACATCTTCGCTTTGTGCATGTGCCGCCAGTATGGCTCAGGGAGGACGAGTACATTCTTCTGGAACCAGCAGCACGTCACTGTGATCAATCCACGCAAGGAGGTCGCGACAACGCCTCCACATGTGCCACGTGGCTTCATGAACTGTAAAGAGACAACGTGTAGCGTGCCATTGGTATTCTAATTTACGTGTTTTGCACATACTCGAAGTACTAGTAATTTACATGTGCATTGCACGCATCAGATTTTGCAACCAAATTATGAATAAATACCACACTATAGCATGTAAGCTCTTAGTCATATATGCGTGATGTAGCTCTTCGTTTAATTCTTATAGTTCATCTCATTCAAAATCAAATTAGTTTTTATAAAAAAGCTAAGAACGCGTGAATAGGAAAAAACATGGGATTATAGTGGAATGTCGTATTGAATCCTCTGAGATTATACGAGTGTTTGATTGTGCATAGAAAAACGCAGAATTCTTTCAAAGAGGTTTGAGTGGATGGGATGTTTCCTATGAAATCTAGTGCAAATGAATCATATGGAAAAATTCCTATGGTTTACAATCCTCTGAATCAAACAACCAAGATAGGAAAAATTCCTAATGATTAGAATCCTCCAAAATTCCTTTGAGAATCCTTTGAATCAAAGAAGCCCTTAATCTATTTTATGATTCATGGAATTGTGCGTTGTAAAGCATAAAGTAAAAACAAATAATGGCAATTCAACTAGAAAAAAGTTTGGGCAGTTATGATACGGAAGATTCTAGAACAAAAGAGAACCACTTTGTTGTTTTGAGGTTTGTGCATTATGCTTAAGTTCAACCATGGAGTCGCTAGATTGTACATGTGGCAAAATCCGGTGGGGGCTAGAAGATGGTGCGAGGGCGAGTGGAGGAGACTATGAAGGAATGCACAAGTGCAAGATCGATATTTAGAGAGGGGCGAAGAGCGTGAGCTGTTGCGCTTGATGGCGGAGCCATGAAAAATAAATGAGCTAGGGGCCAAGCATTGCTAATCCTTTACGAGGAGGGTCAATTCATGAAATTAAACCTTTTTAGTAGCAATTGTCTAATGATCACATTCATATTAGCCTCGATATATAGTGATGTTAGGGGGCAGGGCCCTTATCGCCTTGTCTTCGCCATTGTGCACGATCCCGAGAGATGAAGCGGAAGGCATGGATGATGAGAGGGGCGTTGGATATATAATTAATGTGGGTGTATTAGCTATTTATGTTAATCCTATATAGAGAGCTATAGATTGATCGATGTGGACGTGGGAGATGTATAGATTGATCGATGTGGGCGTGGGAAAGAGGGTGAGACCTCCTTTGGATATATCGATTGATCGGTTTGTGTGCAAAACTATGAAAGACCTAGCTATACACACACATACATAGAGGAACATCGATCGTTGCGCATGCAGCGTGAGAGATAAAGAATGCCGGTATGAGGAGAGGGGATGTGTGTGGGTGTGTGCCTTCATGGGAGACCGACTGAAGAAAAAGATTGCATGCGTCACGATAGATAATGCCGATTGGTAGTGTGTGTGCATGCATGCACGAGAGAAAGTTAGTGGTACAATTATAAAGAAGACTCTTGTGTGGGTGTAAAAGAATAGGTGAGGTCATAATCAATGTAAAGTTGAATTCAAATATTTGAATAAGAGATCCGATGTTTGAAACCCATGCATGCATGAATATAATGGAGATCTGCACGGTGTGCTTTGGAAGCGAGCATGTTGTAATGTATACACATTGAACAAGGTCGACTGATTTGAATTTGAGATACCGATGGCGAGACATCATTTGCCCATGTCACATCCGTGCATGTAATTGGAGATGATGGTGGCTTTTGCATCACATATCTATATCTATACCCTATATATATATATTATATTTTTTATATTGTGGCGGGTAACTTTAACTTTGAAAGATGGTCGTTGGATGAGGCGAATCCGAAGGTCCAAAGATGGCAAATTTGAGCACTATTGGCGTTGGATATCATCTAGATTCCACCAGATTTCGCCACATGTATAATCTAGAAGACTCCATGGTTGAACTTAAGCATAATGCACAAACCTCAAAACACAAGCACTTCTTATTTGTTCTAGAATCTTCCGTATCATAATTGCCCAAATGTTTTTCTACATGATTTGCCATTATTTGTTTTTACTTTATGTCTTACAACGCACAATTCCATGAATCTTAAAAAAGATTAGCTTTCTTATAAAAACTAGATGATTTTGAATGAAATGAACTATAAGAATTAAACGAACATCTACATCATACATATATGACTCAAAGCTTGCATGCTATAATGTGGTACTTATTCATAATTTGGTTGCCAAATCTCATGCGTGCAATGCACGTGTACCTTACTCTAGTCTAAATGGTGTTTGTGTGTGTGTTGTGCGTGTTGAGGTGCAAATTGTCTTTTTTTGGTACACGTTAAGCTTGTTCTTCCGAAATTTCAAGCCGCGCCTTTTTATGCCAAAAATTGAAGCTAGCGTCTTTGTCTATCATGCTGCAAAACTCCCGCCTCTTCAACCCGCACCTTGTTAGCCTGAAATATTTCAGATATATCTTTGTCTCGTTGTGCTCTGACAACTCCCTCCATCTCAACCCGTGCCTTGCTATTCTGAAATTACAACGCGCGCGAAAACTCCCACCTCCTGTGAAATCCGACACGTGAAATGCCCGTGGTACCCCTGAACCAAAAGAACCGCCTCAAATCGGTGGGGGGTACTTTCGTAACTTACCCCACATTTCGGACAAGCGCGTCTCTAAGCCATGGTTCCCCACTACCATCCTATCCGCCCACCCATTCGTACACCGAGGCCGCGAAAACCCACGACGAAACCCCACACCCTGCTCCGTCTGCCACCCAGCCGGAGCTTCTTCCCCGATGACGTCGTCCACAGCAACACCTCGACGTCCCTCATCCACCGTACCGGATGAGGATCCGTCGTCGATCTCATCGTCCCGCCGGTTCAGCCATCATGTCCTCCACCTCCAAGGAGCTGCCCCGACGTTCCCCTCGTCTTTCGCGCCACCTCCATTCCCACACCGTCGTCTTCACCTGCACCACCGCAAGAGCATCATCATCACCGTTTCCTCGGATGAAGATGCGGCCTAATCGGCGCCACCAAAGAGGTTGTACACTAATCGCCGCATTTTCTTCTTGATTCGATCTCACCGTGCTGCCGGCGCTCGGTCCCGAGCCGACACGGCGCGGCTCCATCCACGGCGGCGTCGCCGACCACTTCCTCCACGGCGTCGCTCCCTCGATGGCGACGTCCACATCAGTCGGAGCTGCTGCTGCTTAGCTCTCCCTCACGCTGCTGCTCTGCTCTTGCTCTCGGTCCCCTGCCTGGTCTGCTCTTACTATTGCTCTTGCTCACGCTGCTGCTCTCGCTCTTGCTCTTGCTTGTGATGCTGCTCCGATTTGGCTACACTTTAGTCAACTGAATCAACTTTTGGGTCAGTCGATTTCCAAGGGGTGGGCTCGCCAGGGTGAAGGAAGAACCAGCCGCATGAGGAGGGGGCTCACGAGAGGTACCCACTATCTATCTTAGGGTTCGGGATGGGGCGGTGGTCGCCGCGGTGGCGGGCATTGGTGGGGCGGTGGCGTGGGGATCGCCGGAGAAAAAGCTCGGCACGGGGGCCTAGAGGGATGGCAGGCGGCGGATCGGCGGTGGGGAGTGTTTTCGGGGTGGGCGAGGCGCGCCTGCTGGGCGGCGGGGCTGCTATTTGGGCGGTGGTGGTGGTGGCTCGGGGTGGAGGTTGAAGATGAACCGCATGCCCTTGATTTCGTATCCAACGGCTGCAAAATCGTGACGAGAGATGAAAAAATCGGTCGACCGTGTAGCCTCACCTTGCTAGCCTAACCTTTCTAGTGCAAAATTCAGTTTCGATGACAAAATTCAGTTTGACAGATTAGGTTCAATTTGACGAGTTAAGTTCAGAGATGAGCGGCTGATGTATTTTACATCTAGCACTTTGTGGTTATGTATTTTCGTCATGTATTGGAGATGCTATTAGAATTCCACTCAGGTTAACGTTGTTCATTGTCTCTCTTGTCTGCTTCAGCCTCGGCGTCGTACAACTCACGGAGCTGCTCCAACGACAAAACCCTCCATCACGGTGGAGCGATACCTCGGGCTCCATCTCCGGACGCCTAAGATCTTCTTCCCTCCTCCGACAGCAAAGTCAGCGGAGCATCCTCACCGCCAACCCAATCCTGCTGAGATCGACATGGCCGCCAAAGAGGTTGTACACTTGTTGCATCTCTTTTTACTCTACATGTTATATATATTGTCCTTGAGCACTTTCGTAGTAATGGGAAATACGATTATTTTATCCTACTATATGACAAGCAGTGAGGTACCAGGCAACTTAGCTATCCGTGATGGACTCTCTTGAACGCCATCATTATTTATCTCTGCGTGTTTGAGCTGTGCATTTGTCGATGGGCCTAGGAGTTGAGCTAGTATGGCAGTGGCCTGGGTCCAAAGTAATAGAAGTAGCACAAAAACATTTTTTAGTGTAGGATTTTCCTTGCTCAAGCCTGCCTACTAGAATCGCCAGTGCTTGAAAGGAAAAGTGAATGAAAAACATAGGAATTGGAAAGTTTCCTATGGTACTACTTTTCATGAATTTGGTGCAAAGGAATGGAGCAAAGGAAAACTGTAGGATTTGTTCCTTTAGTGTCTCCTTGAAAGAAAAACCATTGGAATTCTAATTTCCACTTCTCCTCCTTTTCATATTCCTATTCATCAAGCACAAGACTAAGAGATAGTAGCACAATAGCATTATAACCGTACATTTTCTTGTGGTTTGACTTAATCTCACCATGCTTTTTGCATCCTGTGATCTTCCAATTGTTGTGAATCAAACACCCAGTTAGCGAAATCTGTGTTTTTAAATTCTCTGTTTTGCACGTGCATTCCTATCCTATTCTGTCTATTTCCTATCCTGCATTGTTAGAATCCTCAAATTCAAACAAGCCCTTACTCAATTACTTATATTACTGAGATATGTGTCAAAAAAACCTTGTGTGGTTTGTCCTGCTCTGCTGTATTTGTGTTCCACCCAGCTCATTTGCTCCAACGACGGAAGGGTTCACCACAGCAGGATCCGCTCTCGGCTATCTTTCACCGCCTCGAGATCTTCTTCCCCGCGCTTGGCAGCCACGACAACTGCATTACCATCATCAAGCTGGCGAGATGACCTTGAGGACTACATGGGTCCGCAAGAGAGGTCACACTCTTCCGTGTCTGCTTACGTTATGCGTCGCTTAATATGATGACATGCTACATTATCGTCGTGTTCACCTATTAGACTCTGAGTCAGGTCCAAACTAATCTTTGAAACTTGAGTTTTAAATGGTTGTGGGGTACATATTGGGGCAACAATCAGTACTATCTGTCTACTATCTGGTTAATCTCCGGTGTCTACTATGAGTTTCATGTTGGGTGCAAACAAACATTAAAGGAGCCATTATCTGTATTTTTTAACTAAAGCTATTATTTGCCTGCTATCATTGGTTTTGGGTCTATCCACAGTTTGCTACCATCACTCTAGATTTGTGCATGCACTCCTTACATAATCTCACTATGTTTTATTCCTATGCATGCGGTTATTGTACACAATGGAACTGATCATGTAGAGCAAAAGAGGCGAGCCTTGCGTGGCAATAAAATTTCATGCGACGTTGTTCCATGGTGGGCGCAAAGGCAGCCCCCTCCACCCATTTCGGATCGTAATCAAGAGGAAGATAAGCTGTTACGAGGGGATTCGGAAGAGAAGACCACTCCTATTTACCCCATGAGGTCTTCGCTCTAACTTGGCATCTTGATGTTGGTAATATCATGCATATGGTGCCTTGCATTGCTTCTTGTATACATTAAAGATGTCATTACCTTAGTTTAGACATGCTTTGTGTCAATGCCATCTGTTTAGTTTCTTTATCGTATATGTGAATCATGCAATGCCATCTTGTCTAGCCAGGCATCATATATGTGAATTTTGCAATGCCACCTGGTTAGTGATCATCTTATATGTGAATTATATCATGCCATCATTTTTTTATTATGTGTTAAATTTGTCAACAATTTTAGTACATTCAATTACTCTAACTGTGCATCAGCCATTCGGCACGGTCATGGAAAAATCTGGAGTGGAAACAAGGTCTTCAGAGCAGACAATGCTATCTGACGAAGCGCATGTCTTACTGGTTACCGATAGCTCCTCAGAGGAGGATTCAGAGACAGATGACCAGTCATATTTCCCCCCTGAGGTGCATGCCCTAACTTGGCAGGGTTATGTTACTCATATCGTGCATATGGTATCTTGCATTGCTATGTCATTTGCTTAGTTTAGACATGCTTTGTGTGAATGCCACCTGTTTAGTGTCTAATTACCATATATGTGAATTATGCAATGCCATCTTGTTGCAAGACATTATATATGTGAATTATGCAATGTTATCTTGTTGCAAGGCATTATGTATGTGAATTATGCAATGCCATGTTGTTTAGGCAAGCGTCATATATGTGAATTATATCATGCCGTCCTTTTTTTGTATTTCTCATTGCTTTTGTCGACAATGTTCGTATATTCAACTGCTCTTCTGTGCATCAGCCATTTGAATTGGTGATGGAGAAATCTGGAGTGAAAACAAGGTCTTCAGAGCAGACAATGCTACCTGCTGAAGCAGATATCTTGCTGGTTACAAATAGCTCTTCAGAGGAGGATTCAGAGGCAGATGACCAGTCCTATTATCCCCCTGAGGTGTATGCTCAAACTTGGCAGGGTTATATTACTCATATAATGCATATGTTGTATTGCAATGCTTAGTTTTTACATCATATACACAATATTGAATGCCATCTCCTTAGTTGACACATCATATATGCAATTGCCCTCTGCTCACTTCCTTAGTATATAAATCATATATTTGAATTATGTCATGCCATGATGTTTACATAGACAGCATGTATCTGAATTATGGCATGCCAACCCATTTTCTAAAGACATAATATAGTTATATCATCTCATCCTGTTTACATAGTCATCATATTTTAAATTATGTCATTCTATCCATGAATTATATCATGCCATCATGTTTCCATCGACGGCATGTTTGTGATTTATGGCATGCCAACCACTTTAATAGACACATCGTATAGTTATATCATGTCATCCTGTTTACATAGTCATCATATTTTGAAGTATGTCATTCTATCCTGTTTAGTTAGCCATCATACATGTGAAATTGTGTCATGCTATCTGTTTAATTAGCCATCATATATGTGAAATTATGTCCTGCTATTCATTTGCTTAGACAACATAAATGTGAATTATTTCATGCCCTGTTTTCTTCCCTACTATCCATTGCACCTGTCTATCTTACAATGTTTGTACATTCAATTACTTTTCTTGTTTATCAGCCATTTCAATTGGAGGGAGTGATGGCCGTATCTGTGGGAGTAAAAAACGGTCTTCAGAAAAGATCGTGCTACATGTCGATTGAGATAGAACCACGGTTGTACTTGCCCAAGAATCAGCCCCACCACACATAACCCACACTCATGCAGATTGTACCCCTACCCAGTTGGACAGAGAACCAGCTACACCCCTTCTAACCCCAACCCCAGCAGATAGACACCCAGTTCCCGTTGACACAGCACCGTCTCCACCACAGAGCACCCAAACACGAGCAGTTAGTAAGGCAACTGCAGTGCCCAAATCACGAGGACCACCACTCCGAACCCGAAGTCAACGCTTAAAGCAGAAGAAGAATTGTTCTCAGGTCAGGTTCCGTAGCTATGGTTCATACTACTTTGCTCTTGCATCACTGTATTTACTGATACCAACCAATTTCAAATTTGAAGGATGCAATTGAAACTCCAATGGCGCAACAGGTATGTTTTAAACTTGTTTCTTCAACGTGTTTGGCTGTTTGCTGTTGTAACTTGCTCTATGTTGATTTCAGTTTCAATTGAATAAACAATTATGTTCTCATGCCATGCACATTACAAGTGTTGTTATTGCTGTGTAGTTTCCCACACTTATATTCATCTATCTTTGCTTTGTCTTAAATAGATATGATTCAAAGCTGTATCTATCTTGATTTGGCAACATAAACTAGAATGATATAGACCATCGGTGACCATACTACATAGATATATGTTTGTTTCATGTTGTTATCCTGTCCACCTTACTCTTGAACTGGTTTACCAAAATGAGTTTCATATACTACATTGTAAACCTGAGATGTGTTTGTTTGTTTCTCTTTTAGAACGCGGATAAAATATTGGAGAAGAGTACCTGTTATGCAATGGTAAAGGAAGTAATGCTGAGATAAGGTTCAAGATAGTGAGACATCCTGTTGGTCTCCAAGAAAGCTGATAAAAACTATATTGAGGACACCGAGACAACCCCAAAGTCTGTCTTGATGTAGTGTTGAGTTCTTGGCTACCTTCTTGGCACCAGCTCTTGAACTCGTTGCTGAATCAGTTCGACTTCTTGAGTCTCAACTTCAAGTTGAAAGACATCGATCGAGATGTTATCGACGAGAAGCCGAAGGACCGAGGAAGTCCTGAGAATTCAGATGCATACTTTACGGTGCAATGAAATTTGGAGGACTTAAGCGCCAAACAAGAGAAAGTTAATAAGCTTGCTAAGCATCTTGCCGACATTATGGGTACCAGGATATTGTTTCTTGAGCTCTTGAAGTGGTTTGATTCTGGACTTGTTTTTTTGCGGCGTTTATATCTTGTTGTGTTCCCTATATTTGCTTGGTGGCGAACTTTGATGCCGATGGATGTAATATGTGTAATAGCCGTGATAGCCTAGTGTAAGTTGCTTGCTTATTTATTTCCTTGTTGTCTTGTTTATTTGTTTGCTTGTAGTCAGTGCAGTTCTTTTTCTGCGGTTTGCTAGTGGCTGCAACAACCTATTTTTTCAAACTAGGCCACAATAACCATGGGCTAATATTTACTGTAGTGACACTGCACCTACGGGCCGTAGAAACAGTGGGCCTTCTACGGGCCGTATAAACAGTGGGCCTTCCACGGGCCGTAGAAATAATGGGCCTTCTACGGGCCGCAGAAACAATGGGCCTTCTACGGGCCGTATCATCAATGGGCCTTATACGGGTAGTATGATCGATTGGCCAAACATGGGCCAATAACAGGCCGCATTATGGCCGTAAACGGGCTAGAGTTGGAATCGTCCGTTCATGGGCCGACCATAACGGGCCATCATTAATAAGCCGTATTTCATGACGCTATGAAAACGGCCCAACGTGTTAACGGACCACAAATGGGCTGACTATAACCACGGGCTGAATTTGGCCCATAAGCAGAAAATGACAGCGATGTGGTCGTAAGTAAGCGAATCTTTGAAATGAGCCCAGAATAAATGGGCTTGAGAAGGCGAAAGATAACATGGGCTGGAAATGGCCCAAGCGGAATAACGAGCCCTTAATGGGTATAAAGTGATACCTTTGTTCATTACGGGCGATTTCACCACGGGCGTTAATGGGTGTAAAGTAATACTTTGTTCATTACGGGCGGTTTCACCACGGGCGTTAATAGGCCAAGAGTTACATAGGGCCTCATATGGGCGAAAGGCGTCATGGGCCATACATGGGCGAAATGGAAAATTTGGAATCATATTGGATGGCCGGATGGCGCTCTTGGGCCTAATTCGGATAGGGCGTAACGGGCCTTGGGTTAGCGGGTTGTAAATGGGCTATATGTGAGCAGCCGTTAACGGGCTTTACATGGGCCGCCCGCCACCTTTTGACCAAGTCAAATGGGCGGCCTTTTCACGAGAATGGGCCTCTGTTGGGCGTGCCACGTGTCGACGTATCATAGGTGCCTTCATCCAATGAGTGGATGACATCTGTCCCAACGATGAGCCGACACGTGTTTCCTCCGACCAATGATGATTTTACCGTGGAAAATCCCCATTGGTCGGGCTGTTAACGGGTTATCGGATCCAAAACCCGACCCGATAGCTTAACGGTGTTCCGTTACGGTGGATGCCGCGTGTCGGTCACCCTTGACGAAAAGCACTTCTATGACGCGCGATTTATCGTCATGGAAGTGGACACTTCGTGATGATAATTTTGGTAATGTCATGGAACACTTCTCTGACTGACATGGTATGACTATCTTGATTACGTCATAAATTTGTCATGGATGTACATGCATGACAAAAACGCGACCTACTGTGACAAACACGTATCATCACGGAAGTGTATATTTTTGTAGTGAGGGCAGCGCGCCTCCTCATAGTTCTTAGTTTTAATTAATGCAAAAGTGGACTCGTGGACTCTCGCCGAACTTTATAACCGACATGAATGTTTAATTAATGTTTTTATTTTTCAAAATGTTTGTTGTAATTTTTTTTCACGACCTAAAAATTGTGTCGGGCCAGCGTTGGGTGCAAGTGTCGCCCCAAACACGAAGACGGACATGGGTGTCCGCCAGGCCGACCCAAATGGATAAAAGCAGGTAAAATCATCGTCCGTCTAGGTTGGCGTGTTGGAGTTGCTCTAACCGATAAGGCGGAGATATGAGTCTATTTACCCATATCCAAGAGAAAACGAAAAACGAAGCAAGCATGACCAAACCAAATGAGGCTTCGGTAGATCTGCTGGGAAAAATATAGCCCAGATGAAAGGAGAACCAATCAAAAGAAACGCAGCTATTGAGCTATATTAAGTATACAAGAGAAAAAGAAATCATTTTAGACTACTAGATCACTTTGAAAAAATTATTCTCTGATGATGATGCCTCTTTGTGGTTAATGCATGTACGTTGTATGATAAGAACATGCAGAACTAAGACCATTTTCAGACGTCAATACCATTTCTGTACCTAGCATTTTTAGACTACAAGACCACTTTGAAAAATTTATTCTCCAATGATGATTTTGTAAGTTAGGTAGGTGCACTTAGGTTGCAGACAACAATCTGGATATGAAAGGTGTAACTTTTATTTTGTTCTTGTTATAAAAAAGGTCATAACATTGAATAGACCATTGTTGAGGATTTTGATAACCCACATTTAAGATTAGCAATATTTTCCGAAATGAGTGTTTTTGAATTGGATAAACAAATAAATGGGTACATATTGCCATCATCTCGATCGCCAATCATCTCAAAGTTATGTCTACATCTTAATATTCTTGATTTAGTGTTTTGGAGTCGATAATCACATAAATGGTGATTCATTATCGTCTGCAGCAACAAACATTTTAGCATTTCTTCGGTTTCTAAATTGATGAACGGATAAAAAAATCATTGATTTTTTCTTCCGTTGCAACGCACGAACATATTTGCTAGTATATCTCTAACACACATTAACGCGACCCCACCCACCCCGACCCCCGTGTCGCCTGAGTCGGGCGACTCGGGGGACACCTAGCCACTGGCAACCCAGCACCCACCCTCCGCCCGCACCCGCATTGCCGCCGCCGGAGGGCCGACCGGCCCTAGGATGGCGGCGACGGGGCCGTCCTTTGTTCTCCCGCCCTCCGTCCCCTCCTGTGCCAGATCTGGGTCGGCAGCAGCGGCGGCCTCCACCTACGGCGGCCTCCCCTGGCTTCCCCTGCTTGCTGGTGGTGCGGGTGGTCTGCCCCGGCCGCAGTCCCCCATGGTGGCTCCCTGTCTGCCCCGACGCCATTTGGGCGTCTTCTCCGGCTACCTGCGGTGCTTCCGTTAGCCGACCGCTGCTGGGCCCTGCTAGCTGCGGCTACATCCCCCCGACCCCCATCCTCCACCCCTCTGCTTGAGCTTAAGGTCCGCCTCTTCGGGAGGCAACCATGGAGGCTGCTGGTTGAGGTTGTGCCCAATGGTGACTGCCATTTGTAGCTCGCAGGTTGGGTATTTGGCTGCGTGTGAGGCCACTCCAACACTACCTCCACCACCACCACAAACCCTCCTCCCCCCGCGGGGGCGGCTTTGGCCTGGCGGCCATGGACCCGCGTCCCCTTCCTGCATCCATGGCCGGCCGGAACGACTTTGGAACCGGCAAACCACGGGAGATGTGCTCTTTTCGGCCCCTTGGCACACTGGCTCCTCGGCATATCCGCACCTCCCCCACCCTGCAGTCCCTTGGTTGGCCATCCATCCCGGTGCATCTTCGTCTCAGGCATGCTCTGGGAGCTGCTCCCCCTTCCAGCTCCCTCGACTCGTCGGCGCCCCTACTGCTCCGGTCCCTGTGGCCTGATCTTCGCTTCTTCCAGATCTTGACTTGCCCGGGGCTACGGTGACCATCTCATCTCCGTCGCCTCACATTCCACGCAGTCACGCATCCCCGCCCTCCTCCGGATTACTTGCGCACGACGCCTCCTTTGGCGTCGCGTGTGGCTCCCTTCCCATAGTCGCAGCTCTGGCCAACGCCCGACGACCTCCTCTTTGACTCGTGTTCCAACGGCTTGGGTTCGTTTGGAATTGCCCAGGGCAAAACCTTGCATTTTATGCTGGCAGCGGCGACACCCGCGGGTGCCATTCCCTTCCTAGAGGCGTTGCCATGGCCGTTCTGCGACCCTCTTTGAGCATCTCCGGATCTCCGGATCGGATGACGACGGCGTCTCAGTGTCGTTCTCCTTTATGAAGGTGTTGTCTTGGTTGTTCGTGGCATCCTTGGTACCAGCTACGGAGTTTTGGTCGTCTCGTTGTTGTTTGGTTTGCTTCTCTGGTTGGTGAGTTTAGTTGTGTTCTTCTTTGTTTGGGTCGTGTAAGGGTAGTGATAATAGTGGTGGATCGATCTATAACACTCTCTGGAGCAGTAGCTGATACAGATCGAATTACAAGGGCAATTGTTCTTGCGATATGAACTAGGGTAAGGTAGCCGCCGCCGGTTCCGTGATCCACTGGATGCCGTCGCTTGAGGGAGAGATGCGCTTAAGTAGTTGGGGTGGACTTGGACTTGGCCTTCTCCCATTCTGGGCCGTAGTATCGCCTGTTCAGGTTGGGCTGCAACTGACTGTGGGCCCTCTCTGTCAGGTGTGCTGACATCCCCCTTCTTTGCGTGAGGCTTGTCCTCAAGCCTCAACTTATGGAAAGCGGTGATGGAGTGCTTCCTTGTCCTCCCAGGTGTGCCCGAGGCCAGTGCCTGGTGACCACTCCACTTGGACTTGTTCGCACATTGTGCCATGTTTCTTGCGCCATCGAGTCTGGAGTATCTTGGCAGGAATAGCCAGTTCATCAGTACACAGTGGAAGTTCAGAATGGACTGGCGTACCAGGGAGGAGTGCTTTGCGGAGTTGAGAGACATGGAAGACCGGGTGCACTGTTGCTTGTGGTGGGAGCTGAATCTTGTACGCCACTTCATTGATATGTTGGATGATAGAAATGGGCCATAGTACTTGAAGGATAGTTTATGATTAGCTCGAGGGGCAACCGATGATTGGACATACGGTTGCAACTTCGGAAACACTTGTTCTCCCACTTCAAAATTGCGCTCTGAATGTCGTTTATCATCTTGTGTCTTCATGCACTGCCTGGCCCTGTTGAGGTGTTGTTGTATCAGTTCTTGCATCACTGCGCGCTCCTCCAGCCATGCCTGAAGTGATGGTACTGAGCAAGAAGCAGTAGTTGACAGCCCCCATTGGCGCGGCTCTTGCCCAAACATATCCTTGAACGGACGCATGACAATGGTAGAATGCAGAGATGTGTTGTACTAGAACTGAGCAAGGGGTGTCCAAAAACTCCAACGCCTTGGACACGCATGCGTGAAACAATGGAGGAAAGTTTCTAAGCACTGATTAACCCGCTCCGTTTGTCCGTCAGTTTGAGGGTGACTGGCTATGCTCAGACGAAGCTCAGTTCCTGCATATTTGAAAAGCTCTTGCCAAAAATGACTCGTGAACACCGGGTCACGATTAGAGACAATTGCTTGAGGGAACCCATGGATCTTGTATATTTGACTCATGTACAGCTGGGCTACTTTAGCAGCAGTGTAAGGGTGCGCCAATGGCAGGAAGTGAGCAAACATTGTTCTCTTATCCACAATGACCCAGAGATAGTTGAATGCTCCTGATTGTGGTAGCCCGTCAATGAAATCCATCGATACCATTTCCCATGGATCGGTAGGAATTGGGAGTGGTAATAGGAGTCCAGGTGAAGCCGAGCGGTCTGGTTTTGCTTGCTGACACATGATGCAACATTTGATGTACTGTAGAATATGAGCTTTCATCTTGGGCCATGCAAACAAACATCGAACACGAGAAAACGTTGCTGGAAATCCAGAGTGACCCCCGAGTGCACTGTCATGGAAGACTCGAATGATGCGCTGCTGCAATTCTGTTGATCCCCCCAGCCAGATACGATATCAAAAACGTATGATTCCTTGTTGCAGGGAGAAAAGAGCCTTGGGATCCTCGTGAAGTGCCAACTGCTCCAATAGGCGAAGAGCTTGAGGGTTTGTATTGTAGCTAGCTAAAAGTTCATCAAGCCATGCTAGTTGGCACGAAGTAACTGCTGCCAGCATCTCCACAGGACGAGCATGGGATAGAGCATCTGGGGCACTGTTCTCGGTACCTTTGCGGTACGGAATTTGATAGCGCAATCCCAGCAATTTTGTGAAAGCTTTCTGCTGCCATGGTGCGGTCAGCCTCTGCTCTTCCAAGTGTACCAAACCGCACTGATCGGTGAGAATTATGAACTCTGCATGTTGAAGATATGGTCTCAACTGTTCCACTGCTACCAAGATTGCCATATACTCCATCTCGTAATTTGATAACCAACGGTATCGTGGTGAGAGGGCTTTGCTGATGAATGCAATTAGATGTCCTTGTTGCTGCAGAACAGCGCTGATCCCTGCATCACTAGCATCCGTTTCGACTGTGAATTGTTGGTTGAAGTTGGGTAGTGCCAAGACTGGTGCTGAAATCAGTTGCTGCTGCAAGAGCTTGAAAGCTGTATCAGTGGCTGGTGTCCAAGCAAAGGGCACCCCTTTCTTGAGCAGATTAAAGAGTGGGCGTGCGATAATCCTGAAGTTTTTGACGAAGCGGCGATAGTAGCCCGCTAAGCCCAGGAAGCTCCGTACCACCTTGACATCTGTGGGTACTACCTAGTTAGCAACCGCCTTGATTTTCACGGGATTCGTAGCCACTCCATCAGCATTGATCACATGACCCAGGTAAGAAATTTGCTATTGACCGAAAGCACACTTCGACATCTTCACCTTCCAGCTGTCACGACGTAACAAAGTAAGTGTTGGGGAACGTAGTAATTTCAAAAAAAATTCCTACGCACACGCAAGATCATGGTCATGATATAGCAACGAGGGGAGAGTGTTGTCTACGTACCCTCGTAGACCGAAGCGGAAGCGTTGACGCAACGTAGAGTAAGTAGTCGTACGTCCTCCGGTTCAACCGACCCAAGCACCGTTACTCCGGCACCTCCGAGTTCTTGACACACGTACAGCTCGGTGACGTACCCCCGATCTTCGATCCAGCAGAGGCGTGGGGGGAGTTCCGTCAGCACGACGGCGTGGTGACGATCTTGATGTTCTCCTGTCGCAGGGCTTCGCCTAAGCACCGCTACAATATGACCGAGGTGTAATATCGTGGGGGGCACCGCACGGCTAAGGAACGATCAATGATCAACTTGTGTGTCTAGGGTGCCCCTACCCCGTATATAAAGGAGGGAGGGGGAGGCCGGCCGGCCCCTTGGGCGCGCCAAGGAGGAGGAATCCTCCTCCTAGTAGGAGGATTCCCCTTCCCTACTCCTACTAGGAGGGGGAAGGAGGAGAGGGGAAAGGAAAGGCGCCTCCCCCTCCTAGTCAGTCGGATTGGAGGGAGAGGGCGCATGGCCCACCCAGCCGCCTCTCTTCCCACCTAGGCCCATGTGGCCCATTAACTCTCCCGGGGGTTCGGTAACCCCGGCACTCGGTTTTCTCCAAAACTTCCCGAACCTTTCGGTGTCCGAATATAGTCGTCCAATATATCAATCTTTATTTCTCGACCATTTCGAGACTCCTCGTCATGTCCGTGATCACATCCGGGACTCGAACAAACCGGTACATCAAAATACATAAAATCATAATATAAGCGTCATCGAAACCTTAAGCGTGCGGACCATACGGTTCGAGAACAATGTAGACATGACCGAGACCGTCTCGGTCAATAACCAATAGCGGGACCTGGATGCCCATATTGGTTCCTACATATTCTACGAAGATCTTTATCGGTCAAACCGCATAACAACATACTTTGTTCCTTTGTCATCGGTATGTTACTTGCCCGAGATTTGATCGTCGGTATCAATACCTAGTTCAATCTCGTTATCGGCAAGTCTCTTTACTCGTTCACATGTCGTCATCTTATAACTAACTCATTAGTTACATGCTTGCAAGGCTTAGGTGATGAGTATTACCGAGAGGGCCCAGAGATACCTCTCCGACAATCGGAGTGACAAATCCTAATCTCGAATTATGCCAACTCAACATGTACCTTCGGAAACACCAGAGAGCACCTTTATAATCACCCGATTCACGTTGTGACGTTTGGTAGCACACAAAGTGTTCTTCTGGTAAACGGGAGTTGCACAATCTCATAGTTGCAGGAACTTTGTATAAGTCATGAAGAAAGCAATAGCAGTATACTAAAGTATACTAAACGATCAAGTGCTAGGCTAACAGAATGGGTCATGTCAATCACATCTTTCTTCTAATGATGTGATCCCACTAATCAAATGCCAACACATGTCTATGGTCAGGAAACATGACCATCTTTGATTAATGAGCTAGTCAAGTAGAGGCATACTAGTGACCATAGTTTTGTTTATGTATTCACACATGTATTATGTTTCCGGTTAATACAATTCTAGCATGAATAATAAACATTTATCATGATATGAGGAAATAAATAATAACTTTATTATTGCCTCTAGGGCATATTTCCTTCAGTCTCCCACTTGCACTAGAGTCAATAATCTAGATTACATAGTAATGATTCTAACACCCATGGACTCTTGGTGCTGATCATGTTGTGCTCGTGAGAGAGGCTTAGTCAACGGGTCTGCAACATTCAGATCCGTATGTATCTTGCAAATCTCTATGTCTCCCACTTGGACTTGGTCCCGAATGGAATTGAAGCGTTTCTTGATGTGCTTGGTCCTCTTGTGAAATCTGGATTCCTTTGCCAAGGCAATTGAACCAAGATATTATCACAGAAGATCTTCATTGGTCCCGATGCACTAGGTATGACACCTAGATCGGAAATGAACTCCTTCATCGAGACTCCTTCATTTCTTTGCTTGAAGCAGCTATGTACTCCGCTTCACATGTAGATCCCGCCACGACGCTTTGTTTAGAACTGCACCAACTTACAGCTCCACCGTTTAATATAAACACGTATCCGGTTTGCGATTTAGAATCGTCCGGATCGGTGTCAAAGCTTACATCGGCGTAACCACTTACGACTAGCTCTTTGTCACCTCCATATATGAGAAACATATCCTTAGTCCTTTTCGGTATTTCGGGATGTTCTTGACCGCTGTCGATGATCCACTCTGGATTACTTTGGTACCTTCTGCTAAGCTTATTGCTAAGCATACGTCGGTCTGGTACACACATTGCATACATGATAGAGCCTATGGCTGAAGCATAGGAACATTTTCATTTTCTCTCTATCTTCTGCTGTGGTCGGGCATTGAGTTTGACTCTACTTCACACCTTGTAGCACAGGCAAGAATCCTTTCTTTGCCTGATCCATATTGAACTTTTTCAATATTTTGTCAAGGTATGTGCTTTGTGAAAGTCCTATTAAGCGTCTTGATCTATCTCTATAGATCTTGATGCCTAATACGTAAGCAGCTTCACCAAGGTCTTTCATCGAAAAACTTTTATCCAAGTATCCCTTTATGCTATCCAGAAATTCTATATCATTTCCAATTAATAATATGTCATCAACATATAAAACTAGAAATGCTCTGAGCTCCCACTCACTTTCTTGTAAATACTGAGGCTTCTCCAAAAGTCATATAAAACCATATGCCTTGATCACACTATCAAAACGTTTATTCCAACTCCGAGATGCTTGCACGGTCCATAAGTGGAGCATTTGGAGCTTGCACACTTTGTCAAGACACCTTTTGGATCAACAAAACCTTCGGTTGCATCATATACAACTCTTCTTCTAGAAATCCATTCAAGAATGCAGTCTTGACATCCATTTGCCAAATTTCATAATCATGAAATGCAGCAATAGCCAACATGATTCGGACAGACTTAAGCATCGCTACGGTGAGAAAGTCTCATCGTAGTCAACCCCTTGAACTTGTCGAAAACCTTTCATAGCAAGTCGAGCTTTATAGACGATAACATTACCATCAGCGTCGGTCTTCTTCTTAAAGATCCATTTATTCTCAATGGCTTGCCAATCATCGGGCAAGTCAACCAAAGTCCATACTTTGTTTTCATACATGGATCCTATCTCGATTTCATGGCCTCTAGCCATTTTACGGAATCTGGGCTCATCATCGCTTCCTCATAGTTCGTAGGTTCATCATGGTCAAGTAACATGACTTCGAATAGGATTACCGTACCACTCAGTGCGGATCTTACTCTGGTAGACCCACGAGGTTCGAGAGAAACTTGATCTGAAGTTTCATGATCTATATCATGAGCTTCCTCACTAATTGGTGTAGTTGTCATGGGAACCGATTCTCGTGATGAACTACCTTCCAATAAGGGAGTAGATACAGTTATCTCATCAAGTTCTACTTTCCTCCCACTCACTTCTTTCGAGAGAAACTCCTTCTCTAGAAAGGATCCATTTTTAGCAATGAATGTTTTGCCTTTGGATCTGTGATAGAAGGTGTACCCAACAGTCTCTTTTGGGTATCCTATGAAGACACATTTCTCCGATTTGGGTTCAAGCTTATCTGGTTGAAGTTTCTTCACATAAGCATCGCAGCCCCAAACTTTAAGAAATGACAACTTTGGTTTCTTACCAAACCACAGTTCATAAGGCGTCGTCTCAACGGATTTTGATGGTGCCCTATTTAACGTGAATGGCCGTCTCTAAAGCATAACCCCAAAATGATAGCGGTAAATTGGTAAGAGACATCATAGATCGCACCATATCAAGTAAAGTACGATTCTGACGTTCGGACACACCATTTCGTTGTGGTGTTCGGTGGCGTGAGTTCTTGAAACTATTCCGCATTGTTTCAAATGTAAACCAAACTCGTAACTCAAATATTCTCCTCCACGATCAGATTGCAGAAATTTTATTTTCTTGTTACGATGATTCTCTACTTCACTCTGAAATTCTTTGAACTTTTCAAATGTTTCAGACTTGTGCTTCATTAAGTAGATATACCCATATCTGCTTAAATCATCTGTGAAGGTGAGAAAATAACGATATCCGCCACGAGCCTCAATATTCATCGGACCACATACATCTGTATGTATGATTTCCAACAAATCTGTTGCTCTCTCCATAGTACCGGAGAACGGTGTTTTAGTCATCTTGCCCATGAGGCACGGTTCGCAAGTACCAAGTGATTCATAATCAAGTGATTCCAGAAGTCCATCAGTATGGAGTTTCTTCATGCGTTTTACACCGATATGACCTAAACGGCAGTGCCACAAAAAAGTTGCACTATCATTATGAACTCTGCATCTTTTGGCTTCAACATTATGAATATGTGTATCACTACTATCGAGATTCAATAAAAATAGACCACTCTTCAAGGGTGCATGACCATAAAAGATATTACTCATATAAATAGAACAACCATTATTCTCTGATTTAAATGAATAACCGTCTCGCATCAAACAAGATCCAGATATAATGTTCATGCTCAACGCAGCACCAAATAACAATTATTCAGGTCTAAAACTAATCCCGATGGTAGATGTAGAGGTAGCGTGTCGACGGCGATCACATCGACTTTGGAACCGCTTTCCCACGCGCATTGTCACCTCGTCCTTGGCGGTGCTCGCTTATTCCGTAGTCCCTGTTTGAGTTGCAAATATTAGCAATGAACCGATATCAAATACCAGTGCTACTACGAGCTCTAGTTAGGTACACATCAATAACATGTATATCACATATACCTTTGTTTACTTTGCCATCCTTCTTATCCGCCAAATACTTGGGGCAGTTCCGCTCATGTCGATCGCTTGCGGTAGAAGCACTCAATCTCAGGCTTAGGTCCAGACTTGGGTTTCTTCTCTTGAGCAGCAACTTGCTTGCCGTTCTTTTGAAGTTCCTTCTTCTTCCCTTTGCCCTTTTCTTGAAACTAGTGGTCTTGTTGACCATCAACACTTGATGCTCCTTCTTGATTTCTACCTCCGCATGCTTTCAAAGATCGCGAAGAGCTCGAATAGTCTTGTTCATCCCTTGCATATTATAGTTCATCACAAAGCTCTTGTAGCTTGGTGGCGATGATTGAAGAATTACATCAATGACACTATCATCGGAAGATTAACTCCCAGTTGAATCAAGTGATTGTTATACCCAGACATTACGAGTATATGTTCACCGACGAACTATTCTCCTCCATCTTGCAGCTATAGAACTTATTGGAGACTTCATATCTCTCAATCCGGCATTTGCTTGAAATATTAACTTCAACTCTTGGAACATCTCATATGCTCCATGACGTTCAAAACGTCGATGAAGACCCGGTTCTAAGTCGTAAAGCATGGCACATCGAACTATAGAGTAGTCATCGACTTTGCTCTGCGGACATTCTTAACGTCGTCGGTTTCATCAAGCAGGCTGGCACCCAAGTGGTGCTTCGGGACGTAACTCTTACATGCAGCAATGAGGATAATCCTCGAGTTACGGACCCGATCCGTGTAATTGCTACCATCATCTTTCAACTTTGCTTTCTCAAGGAACGCATTAAAATTCAACGGAACAACAAAGACGAGCCATCTATCTACAAACAAACATAGACAAGCAAGATACTATCGGTACTAAGTTCATGATAAATTTTAGTTCAATTAATCATATTACTTAAGAACTCCCACTTAGGCAGACATCTCTCTAGTCATCTAAGTGATCACATGATCCAAATCAACTAAACCATAACCGATCATCACGTGAGATGGAGTAGTTTTCAATGGTGAACATCATTATGTTGATCATATCTACTATATGATTCACGCTCGACCTTTCGGTCTCGTGTTCGAGGCCATATCTGCATATGCTAGGCTCGTCAAGTTTAACTGAGTATTCTGCGTGTGCAAAACTGGCTTGCACCCGTTGTAGATGGACGTAGAGCTTATCACACCCGATCATCACGTGGTGTCTCGCACGACGAACTTTGGCAGCAGTGCATACTCGGGAGAACACTTCTTGATAATTTTAGTGAGAGATCATCTTAAAATGCTACCGTCAACCAAAGCAAGATAAGATGCATAAAGGATAAACATCACATGCAATCAATATAAGTGATAAGATATGGCCATCATCATCTTGTGCTTGTGATCTCCATCTCCGAAGCACCATCGTGATCACCATAAATCACCGGCGCGACACCTTGATCTCCATCGTAGCATCGTTGTCGTTCGCCATCTATTGCTTCTCGACTATCGCTACCGCTTAGTGATAAAGTAAAGCAATTGTGAGCGTTGCATTTCATACAATAAGCGACAACCATATGGCTCTGCCGATTGCCGATAACCGGTTACAAAACATGATCATCTCATGCAATAAAATATAGCATCACGTCTTGACCATATCACATCACAACATGCCTGCAAAAACAAGTTAGGCGTCCTCTACTTTGTTGTTGCAAATTTTACGTGGCTGCTACGGGCTTAGCAAGAACCGTTCTTACCTACGCATCAAAACCACAGCGATAGTTTGTCAAATAGACTCCGTTTTAACCTTCACAAGGACGGGCGTAGTCACACTCGGTTCAACTAAAGTGAGAGAGCAGACACCCGCCAGCCACCTTTAAGCACGAGTGCTCGTAGCGGTGAAACCAGTCTCGCAGAAGCGTACCGTAATGTCGGTCGGGCGCTTCATCTCACAATACCGCTGAACCAAAGTATGACATGCTGGTAGGCAAGTATAACTTATATCGTCCACAACTCACTTGTGTTCTACTCGTGCATATAACATCAACGCATAAAACCTAGGCTCGGATGCCTTTGTTGGGGAACGTAGTAATTTCAAAAATTTCCTACGCACACGCAAGATCATGGTGATGATATAGCAGCGAGGGAGAGTGTTGTCTACATACCCTCGTGAGATCAAGCGAAGCGTTGGCGCAGCGTAGAGGAAGTAGTCGTCGTCCTCCGGTTCAACCGATCCAAGCACCATTACTCGGCACCTCCGAGTTCTTGACACACGCACAGCTCGATGGCGTACCCCGATCTCCGATCCAGCAGAGGCGCTGGGGAGTTCCGTCGACCGACGGCGTGGTGGCGATCTTGATGTTCTCTGTCGCAGGCTTCGCCTAAGCACCGCTACAATATGACCGAGGTGTAATATCGTGGAGGGGGCACCGCACACGGCTAAGGGCGATCAATGATCAACTTGTGTGTCTAGGGTGCCCCTACCCCGTATATAAAGGAGGGAGGGAGGCCGGCCGGCCCTTGCTGGGGGCGTGCCAAGGAGGAGAATCCTCCTCCTAGTAGGAGTAGGATTCCCCTTTCCTACTCCTACTAGGAGGGAAGGAAGGAGGAGAGGGGGGAAGGAAGGGCGCCGCCCCCCTCCTAGTCCAATTGGATTTGGAGGGAGAGAGGCGCCGCCCACCCTGGCCGCTCCTCTTTCTTCCCACCTAGGCCCATGTGGCCCATTAACTCTCCGGGGGTTCGGTAACCCCCGACACTCCGGTTTCTCCGAAACTTCGGAACCTTTCGGTGTCGAATATAGTCGTCAATATATCAATCTTTATGTCTCGACCATTTGAGACTCCTCGTCATGTCCGTGATCACATCAGGGACTCGAACAAACTTCGGTACATCAAAATACATAAACTCATAATATAAGCATCAGCGAAACCTTAAGCGTGCGGACCCTACGGTTCGAGAACAATGTAGACATGATCGAGACCGTCTCGGTCAATAACCAATAGCGGGACACGGATGCCCATATTGGTTCCTACATATTCTCGAAGATCTTTATCGGTCGAACCGCATAACAACATACTTTGTTCCTTTGTCATCGGTATGTTACTTGCCCAAGATTTGATCGTCGGTATCCAATACCTAGTTCAATCTCGTTACCGGCAAGTCTCTTTACTCGTTCTGTAATACATCATCTTATAATTAACTCATTAGTTACTTGCTTGCAAGGCTTAGGTGATGAGTATTACCGAGAGGGCCCAGAGATACCTCTCCGACAATCGGAGTGACAAATCCTAATCTCGAATTATGCCAACTCAACATGTACCTTCGGAAACACCTGAGAGCACCTTTATAATCACCCGATTCGTTGTGACGTTTGGTAGCACACAAAGTGTTCTTACGGTAGCAGGAGTTGCACAATCTCATAGTTGCAGGAACTTTGTATAAGTCATGAAGAAAGCAATAGCAGTATACTAAACGATCAAGTGCTAGGCTAACAGAATGTGTCATGTCAATCACATCTTTCTTGTAATGATGTGATCCCACTAATCAAATGACAACACATGTCTATGGTCAGGAAACATGACCATCTTTGATTAATGAGCTTGTCAAGTAGAGGCATACTAGTGACCATAGTTTTGTCTATGTATTCACACATGTATTATGTTTCCGGTTAATACAATTCTAGCATGAATAATAAACATTTATCATGATATGAGGAAATAAATAATAACTTTATTATTGCCTCTAGGGCATATTTCCTTCAGTAAGCACCTCCTTGAGCTTTTGAACGTGTTCACGGGGTGTTTTGCTATGCACCAGGATGTCATCGAAGAAGCAGAGCACCCCCTTTCGCGAAAAAGGCTTCAATGTACCATGCATAGCTCCGTTGAAGGTACCTGGCCCTCCAGCCAACCCAAACGAAAGTACTTTGAACTCATAATGGCCGGAGTGTGTTTGGAATGCATTCTTGTACTCTTCACCCTCTGCCAATCGAATCTGATGATATCCAGCACGCAGGTCCAACTTGGTGAACCAACACGACCCAAACAGCTCATCCAACAGTTCTTCTATGACAGGTACTGGGTACTTGCCCACCTAAGTCAAAGCGTTGAGATGTTTGTAATCAACACAGAGACGCCAAGTGCCATCCTTCTTCCTCACAAGTATCACTGGAGATGAAAAGGCACTTGTGCTTGGTTGTATGATCCCAACTTTGAGCAATTCCTCCACCTGTCTCTCGATTTCATCCTTGTGATCGAGCTTGTGACCATAAGATCGAATGTTAATCGGTTGCGCCCCTGGAATCAGCGGAATGTGATGATCACAGGCCCTGCGAGGAGGTAAGCCTTGTGGTTCCCCGAACACATCCAAAAACTCAGACAACAGTTGCTGAATAGGCTCTGGTACTGGCTGTTGTTGTTCTCCCCCTGGGTGACATCACAGATCTGAACAATATGTGACACGGCTCCCTGTTTGCAGAGAGCTTGCAGTTGTATGCTGTTGATGGTCAGGCAAGTGGACGAAGATGCTTCATGACCCTTGAGAATCACCATTCCAGCCGGAGACTGAAATTCTAACAGTTTGGCTCCCCAATCTACCGTCATGGGACTGTGAGCTTCCAGCCAATCCATTCCCAAAATAGCATCTGAAGGAAATATGCCCTAGAGGCAATAATAAAGTTATTATTTATTTCCTCATATCATGATAAATGTTTATTATTCATGCTAGAATTGTATTAACCGGAAACATGATACATGTGTGAATACATAGACAAAACTATAGTCACTAGTATGCCTCTATTTGACTAGCTCATTAATCAAAGATGGTTATGTTTCCGACCATAGACATGTGTTGTCATTTGATTAGTGGGATCACATCATTAGAAGAATGATGTGATTGACATGACCCATTACATTAGCCTAGCACTTGATCGTTTAGTATACTGCTATTGCTTTCTTCATGACTTATACAATGTTCCTGCAACTATGAGATTGTGCAACTCCCGTTTACCGGAAGAACACTTTGTGTGCTACCAAACGTCACAACGTAACTGGGTGATTATAAAGGTGCTCCACAGGTATTTCCGAAGGTTCATGTTGAGTTGGCATAATTCGAGATTAGGATTTGTCACTCCGATTGTCGGAGAGGTATCTCTGGGCCCTCTCGGTAATACTCATCACCTAAGCCTTGCAAGCATGTAACTAATGAGTTAGTTATGAGATGATGTATTACGGAACGAGTAAAGGGACTTGCCGGTAACGAGACTGAACTAGGTATTGGATACCGACGATCAAATCTCGGGCAAGTAACATACCGATGACAAAGGAACAACGATGTTGTTATGCGGTCCGACCGATAAAGATCTTCGTAGAATATGTAGGAACCAATATGGGCATCCAGGTCCCGCTATTGGTTATTGACCGAGACGATGTCTCGGTCATGTCTACATTGTTCTCGAACCGTAGGGTCCGCACGCTTAAGGTTTCGATGATGCTTATATTATGAGTTTATGAGTTTTGATGTACCGAAGGAGTTTGGAGTCCGGATGAGATCGGGGACATGACGAGGAGTCTCAAAATGGTCGAGATGTAAAGATCGATATATTGGACGACTATATTCGAGTTCGGAAAGGTTCCGAGTCATTCGGTATTTATCGAGTACGGAGAGTTACGGAATTCGCCGGGAGAAGTATTGGGCCTTATTGGGCCTGCAGGGAAAGAGAGAGGGGCTGCCTAGGGCAGGCTGCACGCCCCAAGGCCTAGTCCGAATTGGACTAGGGGAGGGCCGCACCCCTCCTTCCTTCCTTCTCTCTTCCCTTCCTAGTCTCCTACACCTACTACATGGAAGGATCCCTAGTTGGACTAGGAAAGGGGAATCCTACTCCGGTGGGAGTAGGACTCCCCTATGGCGCCTCCTCCTAGGCCGGCCTCCTCCTCCCTCCCTCCTTATATACGGGGGCGCGGGGGCACCCTAGACACACAAGTTGATCAATGAGATCGTTCCTTAGCCGTGTGCGGTGCCCCCCTCCACGATATTACACCTCGGTCATATTGTAGCGGTGCTTAGGCGAAGCCCTCGCGACAGAGAACATCAAGATCGTCACCACGTCGTCGTCTTGTGGAACTCCTCCCAGCGCCTCTGCTGGATCGGAGATCGGGTGCGCCATCGAGCTGTCGTGTGTCAAGAACTCGGAGGTGCCGGAGTAACGGTGCTTGGATCGGTTGGACCGGGAGGACTTACGACTACTTCCTCTACGTTGCGTCAACGCTTCGGCTTCGGTCTACGAGGGTACGTATACAACACTCTCCCCTCGTTGCTATATCATCACCATGATCTTGCGTGTGCGTAGGAAATTTTTTGAAATTACTACGTTCCCTAACAGTGGCATCCGAGCCTAGGTTTTATGCGTTGATGTTATATGCACGAGTAGAACACAAGTGAGTTGTGGACGATATAAGTCATACTTGCCTACCAAAGATGTCATACTTTGGTTGGCGGTATTGTTGGATGAAGCGCCCGGACCGACATTACGCCAGACGCTTACGCGAGACTGGTTTACCGCCGTGCTTTGCACACATGTGACTAGCGGGTGTCTGTTTCTCCAACTTTAGTTGAACTGAAAAGTGTGGCTACGCCGGTCCTTGTGAAGGTTAAAACGAGTCTATTTGACAAACTATCGTTGTGGTTTTGATGCGTAGGTAAGAACGGTTCTTGCTAAGCCCGTAGCAGCCAAGTAAAATTTGCAACAACAAAGTAGAGGACGTCTAACTTGTTTTTGCAGGGCATGTTGTGATGTGATATGGTCAAGACGTGATGCTATATTTTATTGTATGAGATGATCATGTTTTGTAACCGGTTATCAAGAATCGGCAGGAGGCATATGGTTGTCGCTTTATTGTATGAAATGCAACGCCCTATAATTGCTTTACTTTATCACTAAGCGGTAGCGATAGTCGTAGAAGCAATAGATGGCGTAAACGACAACGATGCTACGATGGAGATCAAGGTGTCGCGCCGATGATGATGGTGATCATGACGGTGCTTCGAAGATGGAGATCACAAGCACAAGATGATGATGGCCATATCATATCACTTATATTGATTGCATGTGATGTTTATCCTTTATGCATCTTATCTTGCTTTGATTGACGGTTGCATTTTAAGATGATCTCTCACTAAAATTATCAAGAAGTGTTCTCCCTGAGTATGCACCGTTGCCAAAGTTCGTGGTGCCAAGACACCACGTGATGATCGGGTGTGATAAGCTCTACGTCCATCTACAATGGGTGCAAGCCAGTTTTGCACACGCGGAATACTCAGGTTATACTTGACGAGCCTAGCATATGCAGATATGGCCTCGGAACATGGAGACCGAAAGGTCGAGCGTGAATCATATAGTAGATATGATCAACATAGTGATGTTCACCATTGAAAACTACTCCATCTCACGTGATGATCGGTCATGGTTTAGTTGATTTGGATCACGTAATCACTTAGATGACTAGAGATGTGCATCTAAGTGGGAGTTCTTAAGTAATATGATTAATTGAACTTTAATTTATCATGAACTTAGTCCTAGTAGTATTTTGCAAATTATGTTGTAAGATCAATAGCTTGCGTTGTTGCTTTCATATGTTTATTTTGATATGTTCCTAGAGAAAATTGTGTTGAAAGATGTTAGTAGTAATGATGCGGATTGGATCCGTGATCTGAGGTTTATCTTCATTGCTGCACAGAAGAATTATGTCCTTAATGCACCGCCAGTGAGACCTATTGCAGGAGCGGATCATGAGATGTTATGAGCGTTTGGCTAGCTCAATATGATGACTACTTGATAGTTTTGTGCACCATGCTTTATGGCTTAGAATCGGGACTTCAAAGATGTTTTGAACATCATGGACCATATGAGATGTTCCAGGAATTGAAGTTAATATTTCAAGCAAATACCCGAGTTGAGAGATATGAAGTCTCCAACAAGTTCTATAGCTAAAAGATGGAGGAGAATCGCTCAACTAGTGAGCATGTGCTCAGATTGTCTTTGGTACTTCAATCGTTTGAATCAAGTGGGAGTTAATCTTCCAGATAAGATAGTGATTGACAGAATTCTCTAGTCACCATCACTAAGTTACTAGAACTTCGTGATGAACTATAGTATGCAAGGGATGACGAAAACGATTCCCGAGCTCTTCGTGATATTGAAATCGACGAAGGTAGAAATCAAGAAAGAGCATCAAGTGTTGATGATTGACAAGACCACTAGTTTCAAGAAAAGGGCAAAGGAAAGAAAGGGAACTTCAAGTGGAAAGACAAGCAAGTTGTCACTCCTGCGAAGAAGCCCAAAGCTGGACCATAGCCTGAAACCGAGTGCTTACTAATCGCAAAGGAAATGGTCCACCGAAGCGGAAATGCCCTGAATATTTGGTAGATAAGAAGGATGGCAAAGTGAACAAGGGTATATTTGATATACAAGTTATTAATGTGTGCCTTACTAGTGTTTATAGTAGCCCCTGAGTATTTGATACTTGTTCGGTTGCTAAGATTAGTAACTCGAAATAGGAGTTACAGAATAAACTAAGACTAGTTGAAGGGAAGATGACGATGAGTGTTGGAAGTAGTTCCAAGATTGATATGATCATCATCGCACACTCCCTATACTTTCGGGATTAGTGTTAAAACCTAAATAAATGTTATTTAGCGTTTGCGTTGAGCATGAATATGATTTGATCATGTTTATTGCAATACGGTTATTCATTCAAAGTCAGAGAATAATTGTTGTTCTGTTTACATGAATAAAACCTTCAATGGTCATACACCCAATAAAAATAGTTTGTCGGATCTCGATCGTAGTGATACACATATTCGTAATATTGATGCCAAAAGATGCAAAGTTAATAATGATAGTGCAACTTATTTGTGGCACTGCCGTTTGGGTCATATCGATTGTAAAGCGATGAAGAAACTCCATAAAGATGGATTTTCGGAATCACTTGGTTATGAATCATTTGATGCTTGCGAACTGTGCCTTTTGGGCAAGATGACTAAAACTCCGTTCTACGGAACAATGGAACGAGCAACAAACTTGTTGGAAATAATACATACTGATGTATGCAGACCAATGAGTATTAAGGCTCGTGGCGAGTATCGTTATTTTCGACCTTCACAGATGATTTAAGCGAGATTGGGTTATATCTACTTGATGAAACATAAGTCTGAAATAGTTGAAAGGTTCAAAGAATTTCAGAGTGAAGTGGAAAATCATCGTAACAAGAAAATAAAGTTTCTGCGATCTGATCGTAGAGGAGAATATTTGAGTTACGAGTTTGGCCTTGATATAAAACAAATGTGGAATAAGTTTCACAGTTCACGCCACCTGGAACACTACAACATTATGGTGTGTCCGAACGTCGTAATTGTATTTTATAAGATATGGTGCGATCTATGATGTATCTTACCGATTTACCACTATCGTTTTGGGGTTATGCATTAGAGACAGCTGCATTCACTTGAAATAGGGCACCATCTAAATCCGTTGAGACGACACCGTATGAACTATGGTTTAGCAGTAAACCTAAAGCTGTCGTTTCTTAAAGTTTGGGGCTACGATGCTTATGTGAAAAAGTTTCATCTTGATAAGCTCAAACCCAAATCGGAGAAGTGCGTCTTCATAGAATACCCAAAGGAAACTGTTGGGTACACCTTCTATCACAGATCCGAAGGCAAGATATTCATTGCTAAAAATGGATCCTTTCTAGAGAAGGAGTTTCTCTCGAAAGAAGTGAGTGGGAGGAAAGTAGAACTTGATGAGGTAGCTGCACTGTTCCTTGTTGGAAAGTAGTTCATCACGAAATCAGTTCTGTGACAAATACACCAATTAGTGAGGAAACTAATGATATTGATCATGAAACTTTGAGATCAAGTTACTCTGAGAACCTTGTAGGACTTCCAGAGTGAGATCCGCATCGAGTGGTGTAGTAATCATGTTCGGAAGTCATGTTACTAGACCATGATGAACCCACGAACTATGAGGAAGCGATGATGAGCCCAGATTCGCGAAATGGCTCGAGGCCATAAAATCGAGATATGATCCATGTATGAGAACAAAGTATGGACTTTGATTGACTTGCTCGATGATCGCAAGCCATGTTAAATAAATGGATCTTCAAGAGGAAGGCGAACAACGATAGTAGTATTACTATCTACCAAGCTCGACTTGTTGCGAAAGGTTTTCAACAAGTTCAAGGTGTTGAATCGATGAGATTTTCTCACTCGTATCGATGCTTAACTCTGTCGAATCATGTTAGCAATTGCCACATTTTTTTAATCGGCAAATGGATGTCAAAACTGCATTCCTTAATGGATTTATTAAAGAAGAGTTGTATATGATGCAACCGAAGGTTTTGTCAATCCTAAAGGTGCTAACAAAATATGCAAGCTCCAAATGATCCATCTATGGACTGGTGCAAGCATCTCGGAGTTGGAATATACGCTTTGATAAGTTGATCAAAGTATATAGTTTTATATGGACTTACGATGAAGCCTGTATTTACAATAAAGTGAGTGGGAGCACTACAGCCTTTCTGATTAGTATATGTGAGTGACATATTGTTGATCAGAAATGATGTAGATTTTTTCTGCAAAGCATAAAGGAGTTCTTTAAAAAGAAAAGACCTCAGTAAAAGCTACATACATATTGAGCATCAAGATCTATTGAGATAGATCAAGACGCTTGATAAGATATTCAATGAGTACATACCTTGGCAAGATTTTGAAATAGTTCAAAATGGAACAGATCAAAGAAAGAGTTCTTGCATGTGTTGCAAAGGTATGAAATTGAGTAAGACTCAAATCCCGACCACAATGAGAAAATAGAAAGAGAATGAAAAGTCATTCCCTATGCCTCGGTCATAGGTTCTACAAAGTATGATATACTATGTACCTGACCTATTGTATACCTTGCTCGAATCGGCAAGGAGTGCGATAGTGATCTAGGAGTAGATCATTGGACATTGGTCAAGAATATCCTTAGTAAGGACTAAGGAGATGTTTCTCGATTATGGAGGTGATAAAGAGTTTGTTGTAAAAGTTACATCGATTGCAAACTTTTACGCCGATCGAAGACTCTAAGTCTCAATCGGATACATATTGAAAGTGGGAGCAATTAGCTAGAATAGCTCCGTGCGAGCATTGTAGACATAGAATATTTGCAAAATACATGCGGCTCTAAATGTGACGGAACCGTTGACTAAGCTTCTCTCACGAGCAAAACATGATCACACCTTTGTACTCTTTGGGTGTTAATAACATAGCAATGTGAGCTAGATTATTGACTCTAGTAAACCCTTTGGGTGTTGGTCACATGACGATGTGAACTATGGGTGTTAATCATATGAGATATGATTATTGGTGTTAAATCACATGGCGATGTGAACTAGATTATTGACTCTAGTGCAAGTGGGAGATGAAGGAAATATGCCCTAGAGGCAATAATAAAGTTATTATTTATTTCCTCATATCATGATAAATGTTTATTATTCATGCTAGAATTGTATTAACCGGAAACATGATACATGTGTGAATACATAGACAAAACTATAGTCACTAGTATGCCTCTATTTGACTAGCTCATTAATCAAAGATGGTTATGTTTCCGACCATAGACATGTGTTGTCATTTGATTAGTGGGATCACATCATTAGAAGAATGATGTGATTGACATGACCCATTACATTAGCCTAGCACTTGATCATTTAGTATCTTGCTATTGCTTTCTTCATGACTTATACAAAGTTCACGCAACTATGAGATTGTGCAACTCCGTTTACGGAAGAACACTTTGTGCGCTACCAAACGTCACAACGAATCGGGTGATTATAAAGGTGCTCTACAGGTATTTCCGAAGGTTCATGTTGAGTTGGCATAATTCGAGATTAGGATTTGTCACTCCGATTGTCGGAGAGGTATCTCTGGGCCCTCTCGGTAATACTCATCACCTAAGCCTTGCAAGCATTTAACTAATGAGTTAGTTATGAGATGATGTATTACGGAACGAGTAAAGAGACTTGCCGGTAACGAGATTGAACTAGGTTGGATATCGACGATCAAATCTCGGGCAAGTAACATACCGGTGACAAAGGGAACAACGTATGTTGTTATGCGGTCTGACCGATAAAGATCTTCGTAGAATATGTAGGAACCAATATGGGCATCCAGGTCCCGCTATTTGTTATTGACCGGAGACGTGTTTCGGTCATGTCTACATTGTTCTCGAACCGTAGGGTCCGCACGCTTAAGGTTTCGATGGCGATGTTATATTATGAGTTTATGAGTTTTGACGTATCAAGGAGTTCGAGTCCGGATGAGATTGGGGACATGACGAGGAGTCTCGAAATGGTCGAAACGTAAAGATCGATATATTGGACGACTATATTCGAGTTCGGAAAGGTTCGAGTCATTCGGTATTTATCGGAGTACCGGAGAGTTACGGAATTCGCCGGGAGAAGTATTGGGCCTTATTGGGCCTCGCGGGAAAGAGAGAGGGCTGCCTAGGGCAGGCTGCGCGCCCCAAGGCCTAGTCCGAATTGGACTGGGGAAGGGCCGCACCCCTCCTTCCTTCCTTCTCTCTTCCCTTCCTAGTCTCCTACTCCTACTACATGGAAGGATCCCTAGTTGGACTAGGAAAGGGGAATCCTACTCCGGTGGGAGTAGGACTCCCCTATGGCGCCTCCTCCCTAGGCCGGCCTCCTCCTCCCTCCCTCCTTTATATCTCAGGCGGGGGCACCCTAGACACACAAGTTGATCATTGAGATCGTTCCTTAGCCGTGTGCGGTGCCCCTCCACGATATTACACCTCGGTCATATTGTAGCGGTGCTTAGGCAAAGCCCCGCAACAGAGAACATCAAGATCGTCACCACGCCGTCGTCCGACGGAACTCCTCCAGCGCCTCTGCTGGATTGGAGATCGAGTGCGTCATCGAGTTGTACGTGTGTCAAGAACTTCGGAGGTGCCGAGTAACGGTGCTTGGATCGGTTGGACCGGGAGGACGTCGACTACTTCCTCTACGTTGCGTCAACGCTTCGCTTCGGTCTCACGAGGGTACGAGACAACACTCTCCCTCGTTGCTATATCATCACCATGATCTTGCGTGTGCGTAGGAATTTTTTTGAAATTACTACGTTCCCCAACAGCATCATACGTGCCCAGGGCTAATATCTTCATGTCCGTTGCAAACTCGTGCCCTTGAGAGAACCACTCGCATTGTCTGACTACTGACGTGCACAACAGTTCACCTCCATCAGCCACTTTAACTCGGCATGTAGTGCTCAGAGACTGCACTCCATTGAGGCGCTTGGCGAGTTCTTGATTGACAAATGACGTAGAACTGCCTGAGTCCACCAGCATCAATACCTCATGGCCCTGTATCCATGCTTAGAGTTGGAAAGCTTTAGCAGACACGCCACCTGATAATGCAGTACGGGATATGGCACAAACTGACTCTGTTGCTGTCTCTGCCTGCCCAGACTCGTCATCGCCACAAACTGTATTGATGCCAAACAGTTCCAGGAGCTCCTCGACCACGTGCAATTGTACTAACGTGGGGCAAACGTGATCATGGCCCCAGCGTTCACCACACTTGAAACAGAGCCCCCGCGTGCACCGATAATCGCGGAGGGCTTTGACCTAGGTGACGTCTGACCGAGGTTCGTTCTGTCAAACCCCGTCAGCTCGAGCTCCTTCCACGCCGCGTCGGTCAGTTGTCGTTGCTGGAGCTGAAGGAAATATGCCCTAGAGGCAATAATAAAGTTATTATTTATTTCCTTATTTCATGATAAATGTCTATTATTCATGCTAGAATTGTATTAACCGGAAACATAATACATGTGTGAATATATAGACAAACAGAGTGTCACTAGTATGCCTCTACTTGACTAGCTTGTTAATTGAATATATTAACGGGATCACATCATTAGTTGAATGATCTGATTGACATGACCCATTCCGTTAGCTTAGCACCCGATCGTTTAGTATGTTGCTATTGCTTTCTTCATGACTTATACATGTTCCTATGACTATGAGATTATGCAACTCCCGTTTACCGGAGGAACACTTTGTGTGCTACCAAACGTCACAATGTCACTGGGTGATTATAAAGGTGCTCTACAGGTGTCTCCAAAGGTACTTGTTGAGTTGGCATATTTCGAGATTAGGATTTGTCACTCCGAATGTCGGAGAGGTATCTCTGGGCCCTCTCGGTAATACACATCACTTAAGCCTTGCAAGCATTTCAACTAATGAGTTAGTTGTGAGATGATGTATTATGGAACGAGTAAAGAGACTTGCCGGTAACGAGATTGAACTAGGTATTGGATACCGACGATTGAATCTCGGGCAAGTAACATACCGATGACAAAGGGAACAACGTATATTGTTGTGCGGTTTGACCAATAAAAGATCTTCGTAGAATATGTAGGAACCAATATGGGCATCCAGGTCCCGCTATTGGTTATTGACCGGAGACATGTCTCGGTCATGTCTACATTGTTCTCGAACCGTAGGGTCCGCACGCTTAAGGTTTCGATGATGTTATATTATGAGTTTATGTATTTTGATGTACGAAGGTTGTTTGAGTCCGGATATGATCACGGACATGACGAGGAGTCTCGAAATGGTCGAGACATAAAGATTGATATATTGACGGATATATTTGGACACGGAAAGGTTCATGAAGTTTGGAGCTCCGGAGGTTCTGGAACCCCGGGAGGTATATGGGCCTTCTTGGGCCCATGTAGGAGGAAGAGAGAAGGAGCAAGGGAGGCGCGCCCCAAGCCCAATCCGATTGGGGAGGGGCCGGCCCCCTTTCCTTTCTCCTTCCCCTCTCTTCCTTCCTACTACTAGTACTACTTCCTAATACTAGTACTCCTTCCTTCCCCTCCAAATAAGATAAGGAAAGAGAAGGAAACCTACTTGGAGTAGGTTTCCCCTCCCTATGGCGCCCCCTTGAGGTCGGCCACCTCCTCCCTCCCTCCTTTATATACGGGGTAGGGGCACCCTAGGACACACAAGTTGATGATTGATCGTTCCTTAGCCGTGTGCGGTGCCCCCTCCACGATATTACACCTCGATCATATTGTAGCGGTGCTTAGGCGAAACCCCGCAACAGGAGAACATCAAGATCGCCACCACGCCGTCAGTCTCGACGGAACTCCCCTCGGAGCCTCTATGGATTGGAGATCGAGGGTGCGCCATCGAGCTGTAGGCGTGTCAAGAACTTCGGAGGTGCCGAGTGCGGTGCTTGGATCGGTTGGACCGGGAGGACGTACGACTACTTCCTCTACATTGCGACAACGCTTCCGCTTCGGTCTACGAGGGTACGTAGACAACACTCTCCCCTCACCATGATCTTGCGTGTGCGTAGGAAATTTTTTGAAATTACTACGTTCCCCAACAGGAGCAGACAATCGTTGCGGTGGAGGTGGCAGAGGCAACGACGCGGGGCCACGCGACAAGGTGTCGGGTGGCGGCGACGTCCATGGCTGCCGCGCCTCGTGGAACGCTCCATGGATGACTTCTTCCTGGAGCAGTGCGAGGGAGCAAGCTGTATCCAGATCAGGTGGTCGTTGCACCAAGACCACTGCCCGGATGTCCGCCCGTAAACCTTCCACAAAACGGGTAAGAAAGTAATAAGGGTGAATTGAATCTGAATAAGAGCTCAAATTTTTGATGATCAATTCAAATTTCTCAATGTAATCGGTGACAGTAGATGTCTGTCGTATGGTGTAAAAGTGGCGAATCAACAATTGATGTCGACAGCGGCCGAAACGAGTGCAAAGTAATGTTGTAAAAGACTCCCAATCAAACTGTGACATTTTTTATTGAATAGTTTGCAACCACATTGATGCTGACCCAGAGAAATTTAGGGAAGCCATGGGTACCCAAAATGACTGGTGTATGGCAAACATCTCAAAAATTGCTCGCACAACACCTTCTAGAGGCGGGGATATCCCCCGCAAACACAGGAAACACGATGGATGGGTGCGCCTGACCCAGCCCCGTGAGGAGCTGGCTGGCATGAGTGAATGGTGAAGAAATAGCAAACGAGGTACTGGGGGCGAGCTGACCGTTGTTCGGGAGCGGCGGCGGGGTCATACAAGACGCCGCCGGCGGCCCCCGGTGTAGATGTGCAGCACCGTGGTCATCTGACCCGTTGAGAAGATCTGTCGCGCCGACTGCGGAGTCCGGTGTGGCTCCGAGCGTCGCAGGCTGTTGCGGAGGAGCGGTGCCCTTGTGGTTGTCGATGACGTCCCTCTGCGACGCGGGTCGCGCCTGCCGGAGTAGCGCAACCGCGTCGCTCAGATCGGCGACACGACGCTCCAGATCAGGACGCCAGGAGAGCAGATCGTCGATCTTGGCGTTGGTCACCTTGGTAGCTGATGTATTCGCCTCCAGCGTGGCGTCGAGCTTGTCCAGGAACGCCTTGATAGCCGGATCCATGGCTTCAAGTTGTTGCCGGGACATATGCGAGCTTCGAGTGTGGATGAACTGCGCCAGATCGAACGCAGGGAAGAGGTGGTGATGGTCTCTGATACCAAGTGTAAGGGTAGTGCTAATAGTGGTGGATCGATCTATAGCACTCTCTGAAGCAGTAGCTGATACAGATCGAATTACAAGGGGAATTGTTCTTGCGATATGAACTAGGGTAAGGTAGCCGCCGCCGGTTCCGTGATCCACTGGATGCCGTCGCTCGAGGGAGAGATGTGCTTAAGTAGTTGGGGTGGACTTGGACTTGGCCTTCTCCCATTCCGAGTCGTAGTATCGCCTGTTGGGCTTGTGGGTGCGGCTGGGCCTTTATTCGATTTGGGCTGCAATCGATGGGCCCTTCCGTCGGTGTCTTTTGTGGTCGAGTATCTTATATCTCTCCTCTCCGCTCTGGGCACTATGTCCACGCCCTTGCGTCCGTGTCATGTGTTGTAACATCTCCTGTACTCATTCTAACTTTTATTTTATTTTTTGTATGGTATTCTAACTTCTTCTATCAATGCAATGATACACAAGCTTTCATATTCGTGAAAAAAAAATACACAATTCAATACTACATTTTACCTTACAAATATTCTCTACCACCTTATAAACATCCATCCATCGAAACCTCCTTCCACAGTTTCGGTAGTCGTTTCGCCGCACCGTTCGGTCTCTGTTTGATTTGAAGAAATTTCCATGCTCAACTCCGACGGGTCTTCAAGAATTTTACGTTCGCTGGTTTGCAAGGTCAACGTTTTCATCTTGGTTGCTCAGTTCCTCGAATTTTCGTCTTGCCTTCGCCTCTACACTTCCTATTACAAATACAAATTTACACGACAGAAAAGTCTTGTGTGGACCGAAAGCTAAGGTAACCGTACTCAAACCGCGCTGATCAAATCCACATCTCCCAGACCTGACCAACCACCCCCGTTCTCGCCCAATGGGCAATATTTGCGTGTGATTTGCAATTGTTCTCGTCACCCCACATGTCAGCCTCGCAATCCTATTGTACGTGACATTGACACCACTCGTTGACCCGAGCAGTGTCTTGCCCAAGCTAATTAAGCTGTGAGAGAACACACATGACAGTCGAGTGCTGCTAAACCTGACATTGCCTTCTTCTCTTTCTTCCGCTCCGTCTCTTTTTTAGTAGGGGAGTCCTAGTAAGCTTGTCGATGAGTGCCATGTCAGGGAGCACCATGGCTGGCGCGCCGGCCATGCCGGAAGGCGCCGGGGATCCATACGAGCGGGAGCTGAACTACAGCTTCACTGGGCGCGTCGCGCTCACCGTCGTCTTCGTCCTCTTCGGGCTCACCGTCGTCATCGTCGTCATGCGCGTCTTGCTCTACGTGTTGGTGTGTCGGTCTGGCCGAGGCGGAGGCCGCGGCAGCGGCGGCCTCGCCGCTGGCATCCTCCGGTCCATCAACTCGTTCGGAAGGATCGGCAGCCGGCGGCACGGGCTGGACGCGTCCGCGCTCTCCGCGCTGCCGGTCACCGTGTACCGGAAGGAGGTCGGCTCCACCACCGCCGCTGGCGCTGACTGCGCCGTGTGCCTGTCGGAGCTCGCGGACGGGGACACGGTGAGGCAGCTGCCCAACTGCGGGCACGTATTCCACGTGGAGTGCGTCGACGCGTGGCTTCGCACCAGGACGACGTGCCCTCTCTGCCGGGCAGAGGCGGAGCTGTCCCAGGGCCAGCGGAGCGGCAAGGCGGAGGCGGCTGCGCAGTCGTCGTCGGGCACGGAGCCGCCGCAACCGCCGTTGCTTGGTGCAGGAGGAGCCTTGATAGTGACCGTACAAGGTGGCTTCACGGATACCCAGAGAGACGTGCGGGGAATCGGCGGCAGGTAGTCAATCGGCATCCACCTTTACCTGGCTATAATCCAGCCTCGAGGGGAACCGGAAACAAGTGTACAGTGTGACATATGTATATACTACTCCCTACATCCCATAATATAAGAGCACGCTTTTATATTATATAGACAGAGGGAGTACTATACAGTATATAGGTTAGGGCTCAGGATGTAATTAAAACTGCGATTATTATCCCTCAAACAGTACGTATTTTTTGTAAAACTGTGCGCAGGAATAGGGCTTCTGTTACTGGAATCCTTGGATTCTTTGCTCTGGCCATCCATCTAATTATCTGCTACTCCATCTAGCAAGTTGACAAACTGTAGCTTAAAAAATATACATGCTCTGTCCTATGATATAAAACGTTGCAGTGTTAAAAAAAAGTCTTATATTATGTGACAGGGGCAAAGATGACCATCTGGACCATGCCAGCTCAACACGAGCTAAATGGGTTGTGCTCGGCCTCGAGGTCGGGCACGCTGGTCGGCACGGTGGCCATTCATCTTTTATGACCTAAAAAGCCAAGTAGGCCAAAAATGGCCCCCAAAAAAAGCCCAGCAAGTCAACATCACATGGACCTACGTGCTTGAGGTGCAGACGACTGGCACGATTAGCAAAAGGGTCATTTCTCAAAAAGAAAAAGCAAAGGGGTCGTGTTTGGACCTGAGGGTGTAGTACGCATGCCGGCATAACATGGCCCGTTTACTAATCGGGCCACAGTGGGCTATGTCATGTCGGCCCCTTTGACCAACTCTGGACAGAGGGAGTAAGTAATTAAGGCTTTTTTTCTTTGTACATGCTACTCTTGCTATATAATGAATAAAGAACGAGGTGGGCAGAGCGCGCGATTCCCCAATCCTATTTGAAACCTATAACACCCGTTAAAAGGGTAAATGGTACGCAACACGCACGCCACGCGATAACTGGGCCAACTCATAAATATTGAACTATCATTCCTGGTTTGTGTCTAGTTGTTCACCGGTTTTCATTCTTTTTCTTTTATGTTATAGTTCATATTTTTTATTTTAAATTTTCACAATTTCCGTTTCGAAATTTGTGAGCTTTTTTGAAAATTCATGAATTTTTTCCAGATTCAAAAACAATTTTGAAATTCATGAACATTTTTTAAATTCACATACTATTTTTTGAAATCTGCAAACTGTTATCTAATTCTTGAACATTTTCCAATCCGCAAACTTTTTTTTGAAATCATAAACTTTTTTCAAATATTGAACGTTCTTAAAGTGGTGAACGGTTTCAAATCCATGATTTTCTTTTAGAAATCCATCAACTTTTCCTCTAAAATTCATGATTCTTTCTATATTTATGAACTTTTCAAATTTATGTATTTCTTTTGGATTCACATACATTTTTAAAATTTATAATTTTTTTCAATTTCACAAACATTTTTTTTAAACTCATGAACTTTTTAAAGTTTTGTGAACTTTTCCTTTCAAATTAATGATTATTTTGTATGCGTGAAATATTTTCAAATAAGTGAACTAGATATTTTTTTTCAAATTGTGATTTTTTTTTCATATTCTAGAACATTTTTTATTCACAAACTTTTTCCAAATTCATGAATTGTTTTTGTATTTCGCGAACTTTTTTCAAATTCTTAAAAAAATTCTTAAAATTTGGAAAAGTCAATTGTCAAGTGTCAATTGTTCAATGATCGACCGAGCCAGCAAAGAAACGATCAATCGAGCGAGCGAACCAGCTTGTCAACAGAGCGATGGACTGAGTATTCGTGTTAATGGGTCAGCCTAACTCACCAAGCGAGTGAGCGCCAGTGGAACAACCACCACTTAAGGCGCTATATAGGAGGTCTCACTCGATCGTCCCGGTAGGGTTAAATGGTCCACGGTCGGTATGACATCATCCAAGCTAGATTTCAAAACCGGTAGTGATAACTAGTGAATGTCGGCTGCAATGCAAGTGAACTTTTTTTGCAACTTTATCGGGTAGGAGTTGCAAATACCGCCCTCTTGTGAGCATTTTTTTTCTTGTTTCCCGAAATCGGCATGCATGTTTGAAGATATTGCCAACCCATACAAGTAATCTTGCCATCTAAAACGTTCACAAATGCCAACCCTGTTGGGGAACGTAGTAATTTTAAAAAAATTCCTACGCACACGCAAGATCATGGTGATGATACAGCAACGAGGGGAGAGTGTTGTCTCGCACCCTCGCAGGCCAAGCGGAAGCGTTGACGAACGTAGAGGAAGTAGTCGACGTCCTCCGGTCCGACCGATCCAAGCACCGTTACTCGGCACCTCCGAGTTCTTGACACGCGTCTGACTCGATGACGCACCCTCGATCTCCAATCCGAGAGAGGCTCAGGGGAGTTCCACAAGACGACGGCGTGGTGACGATCTTGATGTTCTCTGTCGCGCAGGCTTCGCCTAAGCACCGCTACAATATGATCGAGGTGTAATATCGTGGAGGGCACCGCACACGGCTAAGGAACGATCAATGATCAACTTGTGTGTTCTCGGGCCCCTACCCCGTATATAAAGGAGGAGGGAGGAGGTGGCCGCCCAAAGGGCGCCATAGGGGGGGAAACCTACTCCAAGTAGGTTTCCTTTTCCTAATCTTATTTGGAGGGAAGGAAGGAGTACTAGTATTAGGAAGTAGTACTAGTAGTAGGAATAGGAAGAGGGGAAGGAGAAAGGAAGGGGGGCCCCCTCCCCAGTCGGATTGGGCTTGGGGCGCGCCTCCCTTGCTTCTTCTCCTTCCTCCTACATGGGCCCAATAAGGCCCATATACCTCCCGGGGTTCGGTAACCTCCGGAGCTCCAAACTTCTCCGGAACCTTTCCGGTGTCCAAATATATCCGTCCAATATATCAATCTTTATGTCTCGACCATTTCGAGACTCCTCGTCATGTCCGTGATCATATCCGGACTCAACAAACTTCGTACATCAAAATACATAAACTCATAATATAATTGTCATCGAAACCTTAAGCGTGCGGACCCTACGGTTCGAGAACAATGTAGACGAGACACGTCTTCGTCAAGAACCAATAGCGGGACCTGGATGCCCATATTGGTTCCTACATATTCTACGAAGATCTTTATCGGTCAAACCGCATAACAACATACTTTGTTCCTTTGTCATCGGTATGTTACTTGCCCGAGATTTGATCGTCGGTATCCAATACCTAGTTCAATCTCGTTACGGCAAGTCTCTTTACTTGTTACATGTCGTCATCTCATAACTAACTCATTAGTTATATGCTTGCAAGGCTTAAGTGATGAGTATTACCGAGAGGGCCAGAGATACCTCTCCGACAATCGGAGTGACAAATCCTAATCTCGAATTATGCCAACTCAACATGAACCTTCGAAACACTGAGAGCACCTTTATAATCACCCGATTCACGTTGTGACGTTTGGTAGCACACAAAGTGTTCTTCCGGTACACGGGAGTTGCACAATCTCATAGTTGCAGGAACTTTGTATAAGTCATGAAGAAAGCAATAGCAGTATACTAAACGATCAAGTGCTAGGCTAACAAAATGGGTCATGTCAATCACATCATACCTTTGTTCACTTTGCCATCCTTCTTATCTGCCAAATACTTGGGGCAGTTCCGCTTCCGATGACGATCGCTTGCGGTAGAAGCACTTCGATTTGTGCTTAGGTCCGACTTGGGTTTCTTCTCTTGAGCAAAGAACTTGCTTGCCGTTCTTTTTGAAGTTTTCCTTCTTCTTCCCTTTGCCCTTTTCTTGAAACTAGTGGTCTTGTTGACCATCAACACTTGATGCTCCTTCTTGATTTCTACCTCCGCTGCTTTCAAAGATCGCGAAGAGCTCGAATAGTCTTGTTCATCCCTTGCATATTATAGTTCATCACAAATCTCTTGTAGCTTGGTGGCGTGATTGAAGAATTACATCAATGACGCTATCATCCGGAAGATTAACTCCCGGTTGAATCAAGTGATTGTTATACCTGCACATTACGAGTATATGTTCACCGACGAACTATTCTCCTCCATCTTGCAGCTATAGAACTTATTGGAGACTTCATATCTCTCAATCCGGGCATTTGCTTGAAATATTAACTTCAACCCTGGAACATCTCATATGCTCCATGACGTTCAAAACGTCGTTGAAGTCCGGTTCTAAGCCGTAAAGCATGGCACATCGAACTATAGAGTAGTCATCGACTTTGCTCGCCAGACGTTCTTAACGTCGTTAGTTGCATCGGCGAGAAGCTCGCACCCAGCGGTGCTTCCAGGACATAACTCTTACGTGCAAGAACGAGGATAATCCTCGAGTTACGGACCCAATCCGTGTAATTGCTACCATCATCTTTCAACTTTGCTTTCTCAAGGAACGCATTAAAATTCAACGGAACAACAAAGACGAGCCATCTATCTACAAACAAACATAGACAAGCAAAATACTATCGGTACTAAGTTCATGATAAATTTAAGTTCGATTAATCATATTACTAAAGAACTCCCACTTAGACAGACATCTCTCTAGTCATCTAAGTGATCACGTGATCCAAATCAACTAAACCATAACCGATCATCATGTGAGATGGAGTAGTTTTGAATGGTGAACATCATCATGTTGATCATATCTACTATATGATTCATGCTCGACCTTTCGGTCTCCATGTTCCGAGGCCATATCTCGCATATGCTAGGCTCGTCAAGTTTAACTCGAGTATTCTGCGTGTGCAAAAGTGGCTTGCACCCGTTGTAGATGGACGAGAGCTTATCACACCCGATCATCACGTGGTGTCTCTAAGACACGACGAACTTTGGCAACGGTGCATACTGTGGAGAACACTACTTGATAATTTTAGTGAGAGATCATCTTAAAATGCTACCACAACCAAAGCAAGATAAGATGCATAAAGGATAAACATCACATGCAATCAATATAAGTGATATGATATGGCCATCATCATCTTGTGCTTGTGATCTCCATCTCGAAGCACCGTCGTGATCACCATCGTCACCGGCGCGACACCTTGATCTCCATCGTAGCATCGTTGTCGTTTCGCCATCTATTGCTTCTACGACTATCGCTACCGCTTAGTGATAAAGTAAAGCAATTACGTATGCGTTGCATTTCATACAATAAGCGACAACCATATGGCTCTCGCCATTGCCGATAACCGGTTACAAAACATGATCATCTCATACAATAAAATATAGCATCACGTCTTGACCATATCACATCACAACATGCCCTGCAAAAACAAGTTAGACGTCCTCTACTTTGTTGTTGCAAATTTTACGTGGCTACTACGGGCTTAAGCAAGAACCAATCTCACCTACGCATCAAAACCACAACGATAGTTTGTCAAGTTGATGCTGTTTTAACCTTCGCAAGGACCGGGCGTAGTCACACTCGGTTCAACTAAAGTTGGAGAAACCAGACACCGCTAGTCACATGTGTGCAAAGCACGGCGGTAAAACCAGTCTCGCGTAAGCGTACGCGTAATGTCGGTCCGGCCGCTTCATCCAACAATACCGCTGAACCAAAGTATGACATCTTTGGTAAGCGGTATGACTTATATCGCCCACAACTCACTTGTGTTCTACTCGTGCAAATAACATCAAACCATAAAACCTAGGCTCGGATGCCTTTGTTGGGGAACGTAGTAATTTCAAAAATTTCCTACGCACACGCAAGATCATGGTGATGATACAAGAACGAGGGGAGTGTTGTCTACGTACCCTCGAGACCGAAGCGAAGCGTTGACGCAACGTAGAGGAAGTAGTCGTCGTCCTCCCGGTCCGACCGATCCAAGCACCGTTGCTCGGCACCTCGAGTTCTTGACACGCAGACAGCTCGATGACGCACCTCGATCTCCAATCCAAGAGAGGCTTCGAGGGGGGAGTTCCACAAGACGACGTGGCAGGACGATCTTGATGTTCTCTGTTGCGAGGCTTCGCCTAAGCACCGCTACAATATGATCGAGGTGTAATATCGTGGAGGGGGGCACCGCACACGGCTAAGGAACGATCAATGATCCACTTGTGTGTTCTTGGGTGCCCCCCTACCCGCGTATATAAAGGAGGGAGGGAGGAGGTGGCCCGCCCAAGGGGGGGCGCGCCATAGGGAGGGGGAAACCTACTCCAAGTAGGTTTTCCCCCTTTTTCCTAATCTTATTTGGAGGGGGAAGGGAGGAGTACTAGTATTAGGAAGTAGTACTAGTAGTAGGAATAGGAAGAGGGGAAGGAGAAAGGAAGGGGGCGGCCCCTCCCCAGTCGGATTGGGCTTGGGGAGGCCCTCCTTGCTTCTTCTCCTTCCTCCTACATGGGCCCAATAAGGCCCATATACCTCCGGGGGTTTGGTAACCTCCGGAGCTCCAAACTTCTCGGAACCTTTCCGGTGTCCAAATATATCCGTCAATATATCAATCTTTATGTCTCGACCATTTCGAGACTCCTCGTCATGTCCGTGATCATATCCGGACTCAACAAACTTCGTACATCAAAATACATAAACTCATAATATAATTGTCATCGAAACCTTAAGCGTGCGGACCCTACGGTTCGAGAACAATGTAGACGAGACACGTCTCGTCAATAACCAATAGCGGGACCGGATGCCCATATTGGTTCCTACATATTCTACGAAGATCTTTATCGGTCAAACCGCATAACAACATACTTTGTTCCTTTGTCATCGGTATGTTACTTGCTCGAGATTTGATCGTCGGTATCCAATACCTAGTTCAATCTCGTTACGGCAAGTCTCTTTACTCATTCTCAGAATACGTCATCTCATATCTAACTCATTAGTTATATGCTTGCAAGGCTTAAGTGATGAGTATTACCGAGAGGGCCAGAGATACCTCTTCGACAATCGGAGTGACAAATCCTAATCTTGAATTATGCCAACTCAACATGAACCTTCGAAAACACCAGAGAGCACCTTTATAATCACCCGATTCGTTGTGACGTTTGGTAGCACACAAAGTGTTCTTCCGGTACACGGGAGTTGCACAATCTCATTGTTGCAGGAACTTTGTATAAGTCATGAAGAAAGCAATAGCAGTATGCTAAACGATCAAGTGCTAGGCTAACAAAATGGGTCATGTCAATCACATCATTCTTCTAATGATGTGATCCCACTAATCAAATGACAACACATGTCTATGGTCATGAAACATGATCATCTTTGATTAATGAGCTAGTCAAGTAGAGGCATACTAGTGACTATATGTTTGTCTATGTATTCACACATGTATCATGTTTCCGGTTAATACAATTCTAGCATGAATAATAAACATTTATCATGATATGAGAAAATAAATAATAACTTTATTATTGCCTCTAGGGCATATTTCCTTCAAATCCCTCCCAACAACGTTCGCAGGATATTGCAGTCCTTTAGAAAAGCTTACTAAATTCTCACATGGACGAGAAGATATGCTCAATTTTCTCGCAATAGGGGCACGATCCGCCACCATCTGGCTGGTGAACAATCTCTCTGATAGGGGTTCTTCGTTCCCATTCTCTTGTCGGCGGCCACCAACATTATGTGTTTTTCCCTGCCCCGTTGTGTCTTGTCGTGGTTCCAGTCAAGCTGCATTAGAGACGCTGCACCATTTCTTGGCATTGGAGATCCATTGGGAGGACCTTTCCACAGTCCAATTGTTGAAAATATGCCCTAGAGGCAATATCAAAATTATTATCATATTTCCCGTTCATGAGAAATATTTATTATTCATGCTGGAATAGTACATGTTACCGTGATACGGACTCCTGGGAGCCGTTGGATCTGAGATCCACAGGCTTTCGGGAGCTCTTGAATGTTTTGCAAAAAAATCCCTTAAAGACTTTCAAAATTACGCGTAGACATAAGCTCAGCGGATGCCGTCGGATCTGAGATCCAATGGCCTAAAGGCTCGTATCACGGTATCCTGTAAGCCTCGCGGGCGCTTTTTATTACAAGCCAGTGCTATCTTTCCATCATAGCAGTGGCGGGTGTTATGTATAGTTTGCCCGCCACTCATTAGAGTTCACCTATAAGCCCTTTTTCCCAGTAGTGTGTACACGTTGCCGTGATGTACCATAGGATAGAGGGACGGCTATTTATGTACATATACTGTTGGATAAAGCTCAAGTGACAGTATGTATGGGACGAAATGATCCGTTCATAAAAAACTTATTGAACATTCGGTTAATATCGTTGAATTTGAACTATTGTTGTATTAGACTTATTTGCATGCTATGTATGGATGATTTGTGTTTTTTTTTTGAATTTTGATGAATTCCATCGGGATTGCATGATTTCGACCTGTCTGTTGAAATACGATTTGAAATGTATGCTGCTAGCGTTGCATGGCTGGCTCCCGTATCTGTTCTGTCCGTGGACGAAAATGCAGGATCAAATTTGCGGGTTGGAGATGCCTTCGCATGCCAGCTTACTGTCTCCATGTGGAACATGGAAATTTCTCAAGGACCTAACAGGTCTAGTTGCTGTGCAATTCCAGCACGGTTCGCGAAAGTTCGTCGGCTAAAATTCCTTGAAATTTCAGAAGAAAATCCACATCGATTTCCCAACCAAATCGCACGCGCATTCTCACGCGGCAGGCATTGCAATTGGTAGCCTAATGTTCCCGTTAATCCATATGTCAGCCTCGCATCAATCGGCTGGCTGTGACTTTCTTTGTCTGGGCCAATCGGCCGTGTTTGACAGTGACACCATCAGTTGACCTGACCTGAGCACCGTGTTGCGGAGGTTAAGCTCTCAGATATTATCCCTTGCAGACTTGAGTTCTGCTATAAACATGCCGGCCATTGCCTCCCTCCTTTCTCCTGTTTAAGGTTCTTGATTCGTGGTGCAGACTAGAAAGCTTTATCCTGCCATGTCAGGGGACCATTTCACCGGCGCGCCGGCGTCAAATGGCCCCCCGGCTCCGTACCCGCGGCAGCAGAACTACAGCTTCAACGGGCGCGTCCTGCTTATGGCCGCCTTCCTCCTTTTCGGGCTCACCATCTTCTTCACCCTCATCCGCTTCTTGCTGTACGTGTTAGTGGCGCGGTCGGGCGGCCGCCGTCGCCGCGGCAGCTTCACCGCCGGCATCCTGCGGTCCATCAACTCTTTCGGCGGAACTAGCGGTCGGCGTGGGCTGGACGCCTCCGCGCTCTCCGCGCTGCCGGTCACCACGTACCGGAAGGAGGGCGCCGCCACCGCCGGGGCTGACTGTGCCGTGTGCCTATCGGAGCTCGCCGATGGAGAAAAGGTGCGGGAGCTGCCCAACTGCGGGCACTCGTTCCACGTCGAGTGCGTCGACGCGTGGCTGCGCTCCAGGACGACCTGCCCTCTCTGCCGCGCCGAGGCTGAGCTGCCCAAGGGGAACGGCAAGGCGGAGGTGGCGGCGCAGTCGTCGTCGTCGTCGTCTGCCAGGGAGCCGCCGCAGCAGGCGTTGTTCGGTGCAGGAGGAACCTTGATCGTGACCGTGCAAGGTGGCTTCCCGGATGCCCAAAGGGGCGTGCGTGGGTCAACATCGGGGTAGGAGGTCAGTTGGGATCTTCCTATTCCTAAATTGCAGCGAAATTTCGAAGAAGGCTACTGCGACACATGCATATACTGTAGGTTAGACCGTTGTTCACGACGTGCACAAGTTGGATACAATCATACAAAACACCATTGTCTTTTTGTCTGTTTGAGCAAAAGTCACCCATTTGTTTGTTTGTTTGTTGTATTTCGAGGAGAGGATAAGAAACTCATATGTTGTTAATTTACTTCCTGAAAAGTTTAGAGTAAAATCTGTATAGGTTTGACTATTCCATAAACAGAATAACGGAAAACCCTATTAGCTGCACATTGCTGCAAATAGTCGGAGTTTCGCACAAGACGCCCACAAAAGGGTCGGCCCGTTCACGTTTTATTTTTCTGTTTCTGTTCTTTATGTCTCTATATTCCTTTCTCTTTATCTTCCAGTTTCCTTTTCCTTTTTTCGTTTTCAAGTTTATTTTCCTGTTTGCTTGGATTCCTTTTTCATAAATTCAAAATTCTAAAAAAAAAGTTGGAATTTTAAATTTTATTCAAACTCTCAAAAAATATTTCTTTCTGAAAAGTGTTCGAAATTCCCCAAAACAATCATGTTTGGAGTAAAAATTTGGAACTTTTTAATTTTTTTTCTCATGACAAAAAAACTCAAAATTTTGAAAAATATTCCCATATTTCCAAAAACAATTGTGTTTTCAATTTTTTACAAGATTTTCAAAAAATGGTCGTGCTTTCAAATATTATTCAAAGTTACAAAAAAAACCTTGTTTAAAAATGTTCGAAAATTCAAAAAATGTTGGCGTATAAAAAAAATTCACCTTGTCTAAAATTTGTTCCGAAGTTTTACAATATGTTCCCTTTTTCAAAAATTATTCACAAGTTCAAATAAAATCCAGTTTTCATAAAATTTCACTCTTTCAAAAACATTCTTATTTAACAAATGTGTTCATGTTTTGAAAAAATGTTCGGATTTTTCAAAAAATTGTTCACATAGTTAAAAACTATTCTAGATTTCAAAAAGATGTTTGAAATTTCGAAAAAAAAATTGTGTTATAAAAAATATTCAGCATCTCATAATAGTTGACGATTTTCAGAAACAAAATATAAAAAATAAAAAACATTTTCAATCTGAGGTTGCAGTGCGTTCCTAAATATCCGCTCTGGCCATTAGTCACCAATAGGCATTGGTTCGAGTTGCTAGCAGCACGTGACCATGTCTTTGATGTCGTGAGTTCGATACTTAAGCGCGTCATTATTTTTATATTTTTACTCGTGTGGTAGAAACACAAGTCGTTTTGGTGCCTGCGAGTGGGCTGCCCAGACGCAAACTGTTGTGTGTCCCACTTCCAATTTGATGCAATTTTGACATAGGAGCTCCCCGGAATCATCTCATAGAGGGGCAGGATGAGAATAAAATTCTGGGCTAAATCTTTTTTACCCAAGGACTGTGCTCCATCCGTCCAAATATATAGGGACTAATAATTTTTTTAAGGTTGTCTTTTGCCATTGATATGATTAATAATATAGGAGATGTATAATATAAAAGTTATACCATTGGAAACTCTTTCACGTACGAATTTGATGCTATACTTTTTGTAAAGTGCATGTCATGTATTATTGTTCTAACCAACGGTTAAAGGCAACCTCAAAAAATTGGAGTAAGCCACTAGGCACTATAGAGGGAGTATAATAATTGTACGGTAGCTCCTTATAAATACAGAAAGAAGTTTATGTACAAGGAGAAACACAATAAAAATAAAACACAAAAAGCTAACTATATAAAGGGAAAGCAGTAAGTCTATATCCAATTCTAGTTTTGGGCAATATTGTGAGATATTGTGTAGCACTCAGGACTGTTAGAGATATGTATCAATCCAGATCTAGAGGCAAGATGAATGTTTTCTTTTCATTCTCTGACCGGCAAATTCAAATCTTATTTGAACTTGTGTCTTCGTGAGCCAATTCCGGGGGTTACATTCTTGGAAATATTTCCGTGTCGCCGCATCTAGATACTCCAACAACCTATGATAATTGGTTATCTATAGCGGTATGTTTGGGGAGTTGCCGACCAGCCAGTAAAGAGTAATCAAAGATTGAAGAGCATATTTACTGTTCCAAGAAAATGCATAGGAGTTTCATCTGTATTTTGTTGACATAAAATGCAGTCATAACTATTCATGAAAAAACCCTTCCTCTTAAGTAGGCTCTACCATGCATCGACAACCATAAGAAAAATTATTATTTCATCTGCTACCACATTTCCACAACCATTTACATAACTAGTGAACACCAAAGTTGCCCATGAAAAATTGTACATTTGCGTGGAAGAATAGGACTTAGATTCCAAGTGTATTCTCAAGTATCCTGATTCTCCGACTAGGGGCTTTGGACAAGCAAATTTTGGAGCTCCAAGTACTGGCCATAACCTTGATTGATCAGGGATTGAAATTATGCTGCTGGGTCTCTAATATTACAAAAATAGTAAGAGAAGCCTTATCAAGAATGGCAAAGGGGTGCATTTCAAGGGACTTTTGTGCTAGAGCCACCCATCTATCATGCATGTATAAAACAGAGTGGCCTGATGTTGGAGAGCAAGAGGCTACTTTTTTAGAGTTAGATTATTTTTGAGTTGCAGTTGGAATCAGATTTTCTCATGTCTTTCAATAGAACTTACACATATAAATTAAAAATGTTGTGAATCGGTCGACCGACCATGCCTCGTGTTGGCCGCGCGCGTGTCGTCCGATTGGGCACTCTCCGTCGTTCCCGATCACACCACACATTCATACCTATACATGCATTTGTCCGCTCGTTCCTCTCTCCACCATTTATCTCCCCATCCATCATTCTCTCTCTCTTGGTCCCTCATTCGCTCAGTCTGATGCATGAGCTTTGCCACTGGCAACCCCATCTCTCTCTCTCTCTCTCTCTCTCTCTCATTCCAAGCCATCCCAAATCAGGCCCTCTTTGTCGCCTTAACCCATGTTTCTAGCATCGACCGATGTTACCCAGAGGCACTGCAAGGTGGGAGAGCTTAAGCCCAACATCCAACATCAACAACCCTCGTCCTCATTGCTATTCTCCGCCATGAGGGCCTCCATGTACTCTAGGGTTATGTAGCTACACCACCCTTAAGGTGCGACTGGCCACTACTGTAACCGGTGTTGGCGGAACCTACAGTTGAGGATGTCAAAAACTTTGACCGGCGATGGTGAAAGTTGCAGCTAGCCACTGACTGCTACAGCCAGCGGTGGTAAAGCACCCAGTCAACGACGTTGTAAGATGCAACCAATAATGGTGAAAGGTGCGATGGAATTGCAACCAACCACTGAGTGCTGCAACCGGCGATGGCCCGTTGATCATGTGGGGATATGAAGAGCCCGATTAACTTCCGTACATATGCCAATGATAGAAACTAACTAGGAGGTTGGTGATAAATTACTATCATGGACCAACCAAATATGAAAGCCCGTTTGTGATGAAATTTTGTCCATGTAAACCCGGTCAGAGGTGGAAGAACAACTCGCATTAACCGTTCATTTCTAGACCGGCCAGTTTTTAACTACTCGGTCAGTCTTGAGATGCTGATCACTGATGCCTATGGAGTGGCTGGTCAGGGATGACCTTCATAAGTGATGGCTGGCCCAGTGCCACTCAGTAATGAGGGATCGATCATAATTCAATCTATAGTAGTGATCCTAAGATCTCGATTGCTAAGCGCATGGAGGACTATGCCTGCAAAGGGATCATAGTGAAAAACCAACCTATTCTAGCATGGCTTATGACCATAAAGGTCTAGCCTCACTTGAGGTAGATCTTCACAAAATTAGGTGATACCTTTTCCCTCACAACTTCATGGTTCCTTCACACCTTGAAGACTCCCAAGCACACCTAGCCAATATACGAGACTTACACCCTCCAAAAGTAATAAAATAAGGTTGATTGGTGATGCATATCTTCCGCGCTTCAAAAGATAACGTCCTCCATACTCAATATCTTATGGGATGAACTTTGATTGCAAAGGTTGATTGTTTGAATTATAGGCTTGAAATCTGATAGTGGACAAGAGATTTGATGGTATGATATGAATGGTGTAGTAGTATTCCTCTGAACTCAAGGCAAGGCTAGGAACTCTCTCTCTCTCTCTCTCATAAATGGATGTATAAACGAAGCACTTGAGTGAGTAGATGGGCTAGGTGGTCGTATATATAGGCCGGACCTAAATTATAACTGTTACCCAGTTTTTTTTGTAAAATTTGGACGTATTGAACAACCAGCTCGGAGGATTCAACTGAACTTGAAATAGGCAACTTTCAACTTGCTTAGAGGGTCTGATCAAACACATTTGTAGGCACTGACTAGTACTGGTTCACTTACAGATGTTGCCCGACACTATTTGGAATGGTCGACCAGGGTGCTTGGGAGTATCCAAGCGGAGTACAGAGGACTGTACAAGGGCTTAGGTGGTACAAATGTAGTTGACCCAGAGATCCCGAAGTGGTTACTGTTTGCTATAGCTATCTCTCTGAATGGATCGGAGGATCCAAATCGACGTGGGTCGGTGGCTGCGAACAAAGTAAAGAGAGTGGGAGATTGGGAGAAAGGGTGGAGAAGTCTTGGTTGGTTTTGGAGTTTGGTTTATAAGCAGATAGCATGAAAAATATCACCTCTCGCCCTTGATCCCATTTTGAAAGCACCGACATACCTATAGATTCAAGTGTTCTTGGATCGCTGAATGATGAAATATATGCACTTAGCCTTGACACACGCGTCGTTGATGAATTTGGGGACACCAACTATATTCCTAGTTGCATCTTTTCGGACATAATCTAAAATACATACTAGTCCCTTAAGCTATGTTGTCACATAGGTGCACTTTGACCATGCCAACTTTTTTTCATGTTATGTTTGTTTCAGATCACTCTCCTAACCAAGTACCACATGAAAGATTTAATTTTAGTTGGACTTTTAATTTTCAAATAAATTTTATATGGAAAGGTTATAATCATTGATGAGGTCCATGTGCATGGATTTACCAGAAAATAGATCAGAAGTATTTAACTTCCAACGAAAGGTGTGTCATTCAACTGTTAGGTTCACCTTCATCAACCTAGTAAGAAGGTGCAACAAGTCGGTCCATTTGTCCCCAATGATCGTTCGCTAGAGTCCAATTTTCAGCGCCGCGTGACCCAAAATCGAAATAATAGAAACATTAGTTGGGGTATTCCATAGCTAGTGGTGCACCCCCTAGACAGGTGTCCCCAAAATGCCGTGGTTAAGCCCTTACCCGCTACAAAAGCTCATCGGTGGGAAAAAGCTTTTTATGATTCCATCAAACCCTTCCAAAAGGGCAGGTTAGTCGGCTTGGAGAGAGAGAGAGAGAGAGAGAGAGAGAGAGAGAGAGAGAGAATGTGTGTGTGTTTTGGAGTGGTGATATTTATTTCCGAGCAACTCTTGCCAAATCTCATGTTCAATAAGTAATTAGAGGCTGTTTGGATTGGTGCCCTGGAATGCCCAACCAAAAAAAATGGCGTTGACTGCACCTTGGGTAGTTATGGATGAACACCAAGTTTTCCGTGCGCCCAGCCCTCCTCACCTTTACAAGTTCATTTCTGCACCGTCTTTTTGGCAAGAGGGCGGCGGACAAAACCTCCGCCAATTATTTAGCACGCCCTGAATTGGAAGGGCCATCTCGGGCAAAAATGAAACAACCCCTTAAACTTGACGAGTCATTTGCCCAATAAGCACCTATTTTTTATTTATCTCGAGATCCTCCATCTCGAGGCTCTTATAGGTCTTTCAATCTACATATCGCATCAAACCTCGTCAGGCGGCATTTGCATTTGTTTTTGTCGGATATCCGAGCGTCCAGATCATGAAAAGCAATCATAATATGTTGCATGTATTTCCTATGTAAGTGTCAACTAGTAGAAAAATTCATTGATGATATGATCATTTTTGATTATTTCCCGGTGTTACAGATATATCAAAAACATACTTTTCAGAACATTTAAATATATACAGCTCATCAAAAAGTCAACAACAACGACATCAAAAACAGGTTTGACTATTCGTGCAGGCAACTCCACATCATTATGGACAAAGAGATTAGTTTATATCAAGTGATATACTCCCCTCCGTTCCTAAATATTTGTCTTTTTAGAGATTTCAAATTGACTACCACATACGAACGTATATAGACATATTTTAGAGTGTAGATTCACTCATTTTGTTCCATATATAGTCACTTGTTGAAATCTCTAGAAAGACAAATATTTAGGAACGAGGGAGTATATCTCAAGTCAAGCGGCATCTCTACCTCCAATGGAAAACACGAGAATATAGCCCCTTCAACCTTCATTATCAAAATGTAGTAAAGCTAAGTTCGTGGCTCTTGCACTATGATGTTTTTTTTTTTTGATAAAAGAGAGCTACCTCTCCGATTTCCATTACCAGAAATCAGCATTGTCTTTGCTACAAGGAAAGAAACAGAAATCAACAGCGCCCCAAACTAGATCAAACACCCTAATCCAGCTTAATCCCAGCAGGGGGGAATTTCTGGAGAGGATGTTCCAAAGTCTAGACCTAACGATCTAGCCTCGGATCAACTTTTTCAGCCCTCTGTTGAACAACTAGAGGCAACAAGTCTAACATACCGACCAGGAAGCATACAAGTCTGCAATTACATGAAACATTTACTAAAACCAAAAGCAACATCAGATCAACCGAGAGTAAAGCCAGCTTTGAGACTTAGAGTAGATCCATCACACCAGAGCAAAGTGTCATCCTTCAATCCGTCCAATCTTCAGACGCCACCCATACGCTGCTTTGAAGATCTCCTCCGCCACCTCGTTAATCAGCTTCACTCCAGCCTTCATCATCTCATTTCTTACGGGATTTGTCTGCAAAATATTCCAGTCATTTAGATTTTTAAGGAGTATAGACACAAGGACACAGGGATCATCCACCCTCTTGTCCTCAAAAATGACACTATTTCTAATTTTCCATAAAGTCCAGCATATTGCTGAAACTCCTATCACCACCAGATTTCTTTCATCTTTACAAAATGTGTTAATCCACGTTTTCATGACCTCATCTAAAGTGTCTGGTATGTCTTTAAGGTTAAAGGCACATTTTAAGATATTCCACAACAATCTAGCAACTGAGCAGGTCAAAAAGAGATGATTGATGGTCTCTTTTCTTCCACAGAAGGTACATTTATCATCTCCCTTCCACCCCCTACGAATTAAGTTGTCTTTTGTGAGTATGCTACCCCTAAGGGCTAGCCACATAAAGACCTTAATCCTGGGGGGCATTTTAATTTTCCACATATAAAGATGTGGATATTTAACCCCATTTTCAATCAGATGTCTATAAAAGGATTTTACTGTATATACCCCTTTTTTATCCAGGGTCCACCTGATCTCATCCATCTCTTTGTTTAGAATTACCCCAGTACAGGCTTCCTTAATGTGCCCCCAGAGTTCTTTAGCATCCCCCACCAATGTTCTCCTAAACTGGATATTATCTAATCCACTATCCAACACTTCTTTAACTGTTTTCCTTTTATCAAAGCATATATCATATAGTCTAGGAAAGCTCTTTTTTAAAGGAGCACTACCAATCCACCAATCTTCCCAAAAACGAGCTTTTTCCCCATTTCCAATCTTAAATTTACACAGAGAGAGAAAGTGATCTCTGTGTTTCAATATACCCTTCCAGAACTGAGAATCACCCTGTCTGGTCAAGATATTAGCCATGCATTTGTTTTTAACATATTTTCCTACCAATATATCTTGCCACAATCCCTCTGTTGTGTACAACTTCCACCACCATTTACATAAAAGAGCTTTATTCATGTGAGCTAGATTATGAATCCCAAGCCCCCCCATGTCTTTTGGTCTGCAAACATCAGACCATTTCACCAAATGGTATTTCCTTTTTTGTTCATTCTCTTGCCACAACAATCTAGCCCTGAAGAAATCCATTCGTTTCTCCGACCCTACTGGAAGTCCATAAAAGGACATCATGAAATAAGGGATCCCTGTCAAGGCAGATTGTATCAGAGTAACTCTCCCAGCACTAGCTAATAACCTCCCTTGCCAGGTTCCACATTTTTTCTCCATCCTAGTTTCAGGAGGTTTCCAGTGTTTGTTTCTAATTCTATTCTTATCAACTGGCAAACCTAGATATTTCATGGGTAAAGCACCCACGGGACAAGTAAAAATTCTTGCATATTCTCCCTCCTTATCCAATGCCTCTCCAAACAGGAATAATTCACTTTTATGGAAGTTGATTTTCAAACCAGACATCTGTTCAAACAGGCAAAGTATATATTTTAAATTTTGAGCACTTTCCACATCATCTTGTATCAAGAAGATAGTGTCATCGGCATATTGCAACATGTTAACTCCATTGATAATATACTCACCCAAAACCCCTTTAACTAACCCTCTTTCTCTAGCCTTATTCAGCATAATTGCTAAAGCATCAGCAGCCAAATCAAAGTTCAAAGGTGATAAAGAATCCCCTTGTCTCAGACCTTTATGGGAGCAAAAATATTTCCCTAGATTATTATTGACTTTCACACAAACTTTTCCCCCCCTGATTGTTTCCATGACCCAATCAACCCATTTGTCTGGGAACCCTTTCAGCCTAAGCATTTGGAATAAAAAGGACCACTTAATCTTGTCATAAGCCTTTTCAAAATCAATTTTCAGAAGCACAGCACTTTGCTTATTCTTTTTAATGCTGTTGAGAGCCTCATGCAAAATCAAGATCCCTTCCATTATGTACCTGCCTTTAACAAAGGCAGTTTGTACTGGTGCAATCACCCTGGCAGCTACCAAATTCAGCCTATTCATTAGGACTTTAGTTATAATTTTGAAACACACATTTAATAAACAGATAGGTCTGAACTTCTGGATTTGATTGGCTCCAGCCCCTTTTGGAATCAAAGTAATAATACCATAATTCAACCTACTTATATCAACCTTCTTGCTGGCAAAATCATCCAGCAAATTTTTTAAATCAAATTTCACAAGATCCCAGTAATGTTGATAGAATTCTGCCGTGAAACCATCTGGCCCAGGAGATTTGTTATGTGCCATTTTAAAGACTACCTTTTTAATCTCCTCTAAAGTAAACTCCTCCACCAGCATATTGGAGTATTCAATAGGGATCCTAGAAGGATCATCAATGTTTAAGGACACCGAGGAGTTATCTGGGTGGCCAAACAGATTCTTATAAAAGGTGGTTATATATTCCATTAAATTGTTCTCCCCTTCAATCACTCCCTCCTCCTGCTCTAACCTAGAAATTTTATTCCTTCTAAGCCTTCCATTAGCTTTAGCATGAAAAAATTTAGTATTTCTATCCCCTTCCAACAGTTCATCTATCTTGGCTCTCTGTTTCCATTTATCTTCCTCTTGCTGGAGTATTTTATCAAGTTGTGTTCTCAACTCATTTTGTTCTTTTCTATCAGCAGCTGTTAAGCCATTGTCTTCACTGTTTTTATCAATGATATCCAGCTTGAGCAGAATATCTTTTTTAAGCTCTATATACCAAGCATTCATGTTCCTATTCCACCCTTTAAGCCTGGGTCTCAATCTTCTAAATTTTCCCACCAACCTGTCAATACTATCTCCTTTAATATAAGGATCATTCCAAACTTCCTGCACTATTTCATCAATCCCCTCTCTTTTAAACCAAGCATTTTCAAATCTAAAAATGGGATCAGTTTTTTGAAATTCTCCAGAGTCTAAAAAAAGAGGAGTGTGATCAGATTTCTCCCTTGTTAAAGCCACAACCTGAGTTAAGGGATAGGCCTCTTCCCAATCAGTGCTACATAAAATTCTATCAAGTTTTTCAAAAGTGGGGTTTTGCATATAATTACCCCATGTATATTTCCTCCCAATCATATCTAATTCCCTCACCCCAGCTTGTTCCAAAATGGCATTAAACAGGAAACTCCAATGTCCAGGTGATCCTGGTTTGTTTTTTTCACTGGCTTTCCTAATAATATTAAAATCCCCTCCAATTAATATAGGATTTGTAGATTTTTGAAAAACTCTGGATAGCTCAGCCAGAAACCTAGCTTTCCTCTCAGGTTGTGCTTCTCCATATATTACCACCAAATCCCAAGTGAATTTTTTTTCAATGTCCTGAACAGTCATTTTGATGTGATATTCCCCATCATCCTGAGAAATAACATCCAATGTGGTGTAGTTTACTCCTAGAATAAGGCCCCCAGATTTCCCCCTAGCCGGGGTAAAGTGCCAATGAAAGTCTCTCCCTGCACAGATCTGTTGTAAATCATTTCTGGAAAATTCCTGTCTCATAGTCTCCTGCAGTCCCAAAAAATCTACTTTCTTGTCCATGATCAATTCTCTCAGGAATCTTTTTTTAATTTCTCCTCCAAATCCCCTCATATTCCAGAAAATACCCCTCATCTTCTTTTTTTTCTCTTTTTATCTGAGTACTCTAAATTTTTGACAACAGAAGCAATCTTAACTCCAGAACCTCTGGTAGTTTTGCTTTTTTTCTTCATTTTTTTTGATGAAAAAAGTCCTTTCATTAATTCCCATTCCTCATTATCTTCATCCTCCTTGTCTATGTCATCATCTTCTAACAATTCTATTATAGAGTGATCCCCAGTATCAATAAAATCTTGCTCCTCATGTATATAATTTTTGTCCTGATTCTTATTTTTTTCTGCCAGCCACATATCTATCCTGGCTTGTTCAGCCATTTTAATCAATTCCAGATTATTTCTTATAATTTCAGGTTTATGACCCAGACTGACCCCAATCTCCTCAGCAACCTGCTGTAGGACATTGTTGGGTCTCAGAATAATATCATAAGGTGAGTACTCACCATAGTTGTTCTTTTGTGCCACCCTCTCTTTAGCCAGATCTGTTATCTTCTTGTCCTCCTTGCCTTTAAGCCTAGTGCATCTTCTCAGCTCCTCTTCATCTTGTGACTCAGGCTCTCCTATCCCAGCTTTTTTAATTTTGGTCTCAAAAGACTCAGTCTCCTGACTAGCAGTGTAATCTACAGGTTCAATATATCCTAAGCCCACTGCATGTTCCATCAGCTCCAGCTCTGACAGCCCCCCTCCATTCTCCTTGTCCCCCTCCACATCAGCTTCTTCTCCTGAATTCTCCTTCTCATTTTCACCCTCAATGTGTTTTTCTCCTGACTGGGACCCTCTCCCCTCTTCACTACTTTTCAAATTGATTTGCAAAAGCTCATGCTGTCTCTTAACTTCCCTCTCCAAAGATTTCCTAATAATATCCATTTCCTTCCTTTTCTTTTCTTCCAGCATCAATTGGGCTGTCTGTCTTGCTGCCAATTCCTCTGCTCTTTGTAGCCTGGCTTTTAGGTTCTCTTCTTCTTTTTTCTTCTCCCCCACAGGTCCTACATCTGCTTTTTCCTTGACCATCTCATTCCTCTGGGACCCCTCCCCTTTTTCCAGAACCACCTGTTCATATTGCTTCAAACCCAGACTCCCCAAACTGACCAATGCCTGTGTGTGTTCAGATTGCTTACTTCTTTTCTGTACCTCCTTCTCCCTTTGTGCTTCATAACTTTCCAGGTCCAAGTAATCAAAGGTTTTCCTTTTATTGCCCTCTTCCATTTTATACCAACCCTGCTCAGCAACTGTATCAAACTCAAAACCAATATCATACAACAGCAAATCCTTGGTAGTAATTTCTGTGCCAGCTGGAATCTTATGCAGATCTCTAATCCCAACTTTCACCCTAACATCTTCTCTTGAGTGAATATGTTCAACATCTACTTCAACCACTGGCCCCAAAGCAGAGCCAATTTCACATATTCCCAAATAATGTCTCAGTTGTCGGGGACCCCCACATTTTGATCCAAACCGAGTGCAGCTTCCTTTAGCTCATCATCTGGACTCCAAAATCAACCTCCACCATCGCTCCAAAGTGCTCAACAGGTAAATTTGCCAAAGTTTTTCAGCTCCACTAGTTTAGCTTTACTGGGGAATCTCATGAGGAAGGTAGTGGGGCTTTGAAACTTTGCTCTCCAGGTCCACCCCCACTCAAACATTTTACTGAACCCATAAGCCACTGTTGTATCATTAAGCTGTCCTTCATGCACAGTCACCAAAGCCATAGGGTTGATGTGTTCAGCAGCTGCAATTTCTTTAGTGTTTTGAATCAGCAGACAGCCCAGTCCTCTGGCCCCATATCCCACATACTTTGCCACTGGTTTGGGCTGTTTCAGGATGGTACATTCCTCAGTACTATGTGTTGGTCTTTGACACACCACACAAAACACCTTGTTTTTGCAATCACTTTTCACATGTCCCTGTTCCTTACATTTTATGCAGAAAAGCTCTTTTGAAATCGCAGTCTCCTTCTTCTTAATAGTTTCCTTCTGTCCCTCCACTCTGGCATTAGCCTGTTGCATCAGGGTCTCCTGTTTTGGCATGTTAGACAACAAGAATTGATACTGCTGTGCCAGTTGTTCTTGAGGTATCAGTCCAAACTGCCCCAAACCCATCCCAACTGGCACCAACTGAGGGAAGTTAGTGTTGCTCATCACAGGAAAACCACCTGCCATCTGTACTTGCCCTCCTGTATTCCCCAATCCAGCAATAATTTCAGGCCCACCATCTTGTCTGTTTTCCTTTCTACCAGCCTGAAATCTATCTTGTTGATTCCCCCCTCTGTCAGTGCCCAATCTGCCAAAGTTATTATCCCCCTCTCTTCCATTTCCTACAGAGTTTCCATCACCACCAGAACCACTGCTGTTGGTACCAGATCCTCCTCTGAAGCCACCCTCTCTATTTCTCCAACCATGTCCCTCTACATCTCTCTCATCCTGCCTGCCGAAACCCTTGCCAAACTGATCAGATCTGCCATAGAAATTGCCTCTCCCTCCTTGATAATTTCCCCTACCAGCCCTCGGCCTCCAACTCTCTTGCCTTCCAGCCATGTCTTCTTCTTCTTCTTCTTTCCCCCTGGGTTGGCCTCCTCCCCTTACCTGATCTTCTTCTTCGCCAGCCGCCAGGAGCTTTTTAGGGTTGGGGGAGTGGAGAAAGTCTGGTTCAGGAACGCAGGTGGGAATCCCCCCTGTATATATAGTCCCATTCCTACCTGGGCTTTCCTGAAGCCACTCACCCATGGGCCTCCTTGTGCCCAGGCCCGGCTGGCCCATCCTCTCCCCCCACACTCCAACTCCTTTTTCCCTCTGCTTCCTTCCACTCTCAACAATTTCTTCAATATAGGTAGGCTGAAATTCTGCCATGGCTTCCTCCAGATTAGTATATGTCGGAATATTATCAATTTCTGTATATTTTCGGGATAGAAATCCAACCTTCCCGAGAACACCTCTATCTAATTCCTCCCCCATGATTTTTCCCACATTTTCATATACTTCCTCAATGTTTGTCAAATATTCTGGTATTCTAGGTAGATCCCAGACCCTGGGTATCTTATCCCTGATTCTCACTAAAGCCATATCCACTTTTTGTTTATGTAAATCTCCCCAACTAGGGGAATCTACATGAGTCAACCCACTCTGAACTGCATCATACACACTTTTTCCATCTTTAAGCAGAAGACTCTGAACATACACATTCATCTTTTTTCTCAATCTACGATTAGCTCGTCTAATTCGACGTTTAGTATCAATTTCTCCCAAATCCTCCCTATTATCATAGGTGCAATTCAGGTAATTAGACAGGCTCTGAAATTTAGTACCTGGTCTATCGGAGCCCTCCTCAGAAGCATCATCTGAATCCTCACTGGCTAGCATCCAGAAACGGTTGCCAGCCAGCGAGGCCTTCAGACTCTGCTTCCGGCGAGGCGAGCAGAGCGGCGAGGCGCAGGCACCTCCGGAGTCGACGAAGCCGCGGCGAGGCGAGCAGAACGGCGCCGCTCCCCAACCTCCCCCTGTGGCGGCTGAGCCACCGGGTCGTCGCTGATCACGATCGGGGCCAGAGCCGTCCCTGGGGTAGGCAGGGCGAGCACCCCCTCCCTTGGAAGGAGCGCCGATCCCCTCATGGCAGGGGCGAGATTTGCCGTCGCGAAGATGGTGAAGGCCACCCACTTCCTCGCCACCGCCATCACCGGCGAATCCGCTTGATCCGCCGCCCACATCAGCACCTGCAGCGGGTGCTTGCGCCCGCCTCTCCCAAACAAGGATCTCTCCTCCATCTCCGTCAGATTTTCCACGATTGCCTCCGCCTCCGCATACATCTCGCGTTTGCTCAAGTACCACCCCCCAATCTCCCTCAGCCGGATCCGCAGGCGCGCATCCCGGCCTGCGAACCTGCGGAGCTTCTCCTCGCTGATCTCCACCATCTTCACCGCAAGCTCGACCGACCGAGGGAGAAGGTGAGGTAGGTGGGTGTGTGGGGGAAGTGGGGGAAGACGAGCGTCCGATTTTAATCCCTCCTGCCTTAATTGCTTCCCCGTCTCCCCCGATTCCTCCATCGCCGCCCCCCGGAACCAATCCTCCGCCGGTGACGTGCCCCTCGATCTGCGCAACGTGACACGGGAATACAACCGCTACCCCCGGCCGCAGCGTGCACCCACCTCCCGATCTCCTGTCCACTGTGCATCCGCGCCCATCGACGAGCGAGATCGTCGACGTATGTTGGTGTACCACCACCACGCCGCGGTGCAGCTTTGGATGTGCCACCGATTTTAGGTCGGCGGCGTACTTCACCGGCCACCGCACCGCCGCGGCGTCTCCAATTCCACAGCGCGAGGGGTCACGAGCGGGGTCTCTCATCACCGGTTGTTACCGCACCGCCGTGGATGCACGCCCCTCTTGCACTATGATGTGCTTAGTTTAAAGCAATTGGAACATCTTTTACTATGTCTGGTAGGTCAACTCTATTATCAATTGAAACATTGCCATCTAATATGTTTTGGGTTGTAAAAAGAAGGTAGACAATATTTAAAATCAGTTCAGCTACAGAACTTCTGATAATCTGGTGAAATATCAAAACGTTGACATGTTGTCCACGACATCATCACATATAATCTATCGATAAGCCAGCAGCATAAATGAGCCACCTGTATAAATTTCAGTGCCTTTTTTAAACGTGCATGATGTAGTTTTAATCTGATCAAGAGCACTCCAATCTGAAAGGCCACGGCCTCCCTTACAATGCTCACTGAATGGGCCATTTGGATCAGAGGAACGCTGGGTCTTTCCACAAAAGAGTATGGCTCCAACAATATTGCTCAACAACATCCAGTGTGAAGCCATCCTTTGGGTCACCGTCGGGGTAAAGAAGTTGGGAGCCATCATACTGGTAGGGTAACCGTTAACTTGAACTCTATTCTCTCTTAGTTAATATATGAGGCAAATCCTTTCGAAAAAAAATCATCTCAAATTACGGGAGTAGTACATCTGAAATAGTCGGCATACTTACCTCAATGATCTGTCCCCGCAAGAGAACCAGTCTGAATTTTGAGATGACCAACCTGTCTGCATATATAGCTAGCTGTAGCTTCAGTTTCCCAAAGTCATTTCCTCCACCATGTCCTCATACATCACGCCGTTTCAGCCCGGAGAGGCCGTGGCCCCGTGCTGCAGCACAACGACGCTGCTCAGCGCGTTGGCGGCATCCTTCGCCTGCTGCTTCTTCCTCGTCGTCATCTTCCTCTGCCTGCGCTTCCTCCACCTTCGCCGCACGCGGAGCCACAGCGCACAGCCCCTGCAAGGGCAGCCCCAGGCCCCACAGCCCAAGCACGGCCTCGACGCCGCCACCATCGCGCTCTTCCCGTCCTTTCCGTACCGGCGGGACAGCTCGGCATCGGCGCCGGACGAGTGCGCCGTGTGCCTCAGCGCGGTCGACGAGGGGGAGACGGTGAGGCAGCTCCCGAGCTGCAAGCACCTGTTCCACCAGGAGTGCGTCGACGTCTGGCTCCTCTCCAACGCGTCGTGCCCGGTCTGCCGTGGGAAGGTCGAGCGGGCCGCGGGCGCCGATCAGCGCGAGAGAGCCGCGGCATCAGCAGCCGTCGTGCCTATTGAGATGATGGACGATGAAACGCTGTCTCCGTCGCCGTCGACGTCAGAGCCGTCCGTGCCGGAGCGTCCGGGCTGGTTTGGGCGAGCCTCGGGCTCCCGCTCCGGCCAGGAAACGGACTTGGAGCGGCAATAGCAGTCTGCTGAACTAGGTTCGTCATTTGTATATGCAGATTGCAGAGAGCTTGCTGGCACAACACGCATTTTATTCGGTCGGAGTAAACGATCAGGATTGCGACCCTAACTTGCATGTACACTTGTCCATTTTATTTTGCTCTGTGTTACTTTGCTTCACAAATGACTAAACCAGTACAAAAAAAATAGTGCTCACCACTACGGGCCCAAACTGTATTTCATCGTCAAAAATAATGAAGATTGATGATAGTCCTTCCCTCTAGCCTCGAGCGACCCCGAACTGTATTTCATCATCTATATTGGGCACTGGAATACCTTTGGAGTTGCAGAATCCTTGGACCTCGTCAAAAAGACTCCCAACCACTATCTCTCATGGTAGCCAACCGGAGTTTAACGTCATGAATTAATTCCAGGGCAAGCACAATATTTGTTTCCTTTCTTTGCAAGAGTTGTGAAAGCTCATTTGTTAGACCAAACAACTTTAGCATAATAAGCTTCAAAACAAAAGCAAATTGGAAGCACCCCATTTTTTCTATTCAACCTGCAGCATGCCTCTGATTACGCCCTTTTGCATCAACTGTTTTTTTTACCAGGAAACCGTAGAACAATGGTTCTACGGTAAATTATATTAATAAAATTATATACAAGCAATCCGATTACATCACATCAATCACCCAATACCAGTTTTGTGAAACATGGAGGAAATTATAAGTTCTGCAAGACCCATGAGCTAATCTTGGCCGCTTTTGTTTGCTTTGCTTTTATCTGTACTGCCCATAGACCATCTTGAAGGTAAAATTTTCAACGCTGAATATGAGGAGCTGCTGCTCGAAAGATCTTATCATTTCTGATGGACCATATGCTCCAACAACCCATCAAAATAATATCCAGTGCAATATCTGGAGGGAGTTGCTCCATGGCTAGTTGAAAGTCATCAAAGACAGATATTCCTCTAGGCTTGGAAGGGATGATGGTATCCCAACATTGGAGAGCAAAAGGGCAATTCTAGAATAAGTGAAGCAGAGTCTCCTCCGTGTTATCTGAGCAGAGTGCACAGTTGTAGCTGGTGAGATGCATAGATTTTCTGTTGATGAGGTTCCTTGTGTTGATCCTGTCATGAAGGAGTAGCCAAATAAAAATCTTATGCCTCAGTCTGCAATTTGTATGCCAAATCCGTCTGAAAATTGGGTGCACCAAACTGGGTCCACACATATGATGATACATCTTGATGGAAGAGTATCCTTTGGAGGCTCCCAAAACTTGCCATTCATCTGGGTTATTGGTTGTGGTCTGTGCTGTAGGTGCTGGAGTAGCAGAGTGTACTGTTGGAAGGCTTGTTCAGACATAGGAGTGTGAAAGAGTTCAGACAGGTCTGGTTCTTGCATCAACTGTGCTAAGAACTTTTATCAGATAGGCCCGCATTTGGTCCCAGCGAAGCAAACTTCTATGATGTGAACACCATCTAGTATCTCCTTGTCTAGCAAGACTAGTTTGTTGATGCGAGCCTCTTTTTGTAAATATTTCACCCATCTCAAGCCCTCCCAAAGTATTTTTGTCAATTGTGTGTTTAGACGACAGGCAAAGCAATGGATGTGGAAAGCATGAGATTTTTCATGTAGAATGTATCTTTGCAAACCATTAAATTCATCTCTCATGTTTCAAGCTGCGTCATATGCTTTTTTTACCCATGCTGCATCATATGCTTGCCCTCATAGGCTTGAAATTGACAACTTGTAAAGATTAAGATGCATTACAAGAGCTAACTTTGGTCCCCAAGATGTAGTATCTTTGATGTGGTGTAGACAAATAAATCGTTCCACAACCTTCCACGTTGCATTACAATATTTTTTTACCCACAGAAAAAAGAATTAATTAATAAATTATGGATGAATGGAGAATTGAAATATATAAATGAAACCAAAAGACAAAAGACACTTACTAAACTCAACATTGATGTCATTGTTACTTTACAGATATATTGTGTGGCTTACCAATAAGAACAAATAACTTTTTATCACCAAGCTTTACCATAATCACTTCAGTGACTTCTCTGCACAACACTTTGCAAGGTCCTTTTGTATGTCATCGGAAGTCATCTTGCAATTATACCCTCCACGATCAAAAGTTTCTCTCACTTCTTAATTGCTATCCTTATTGAGAATAAGTCAAGTGAATTTTATTAATCTCGATCTGTGATTCCTCACTTGCACAAGCCAACTTGGCTGAAACACTTTGTCTTTGATTTTTGAAATCACGTAACGCCTAACACAATTGTTGTGACAACTATCCAAACCACCAAAATGCTTAGGTAAGGCTTATATGCATGTTTCCAGTCTCTGAAACATGTTTTGGTGAAGCCTTCAACACCAAAGTGTTATGCCCTTTTCTTAAACAAGAATAGAAATAAAAAGTTGCATCCTCGGACTCGGTATATTCTATCCAGTTATACTTTTGTGTATCTGTTGGAAATATGGCCTAGAGGCAATAATATTGTATTATTATATTTTTCATTTTCATAACTAAGAGTTTATATTCCATGCTATAACTGCTATGATCCTGCAATATGTGATTCGATGGAAAATTCATATGCACGTGTGGAATGATAAACGATAAATAATAGGTTCCGAGTCTTGCCTCTGAGACTGGCAAGTGTTGTTGGTGATCATGTTTTTCGGATCTTAGGAAATCAAGTAGAGAGGCCATACTTTTGGTCTTCCATTCGAGGGATCGTTCGTGGACGGTTCGCGAGATCGTTCATCTACGGTTTGAGGGACTCCAAGTACAATCTACACCGACTCATCTGCTTCCCCTGCTACTCGGAGTCGGTAACGATCGTGACCCAATCCGTTTATGTATCTTCATATTGTTCCTGGGTGATCGTAGGATGAGTTTTTTCTTTTCTACTATGTTTCCCTACAGTACCATGATTGAGAAAATGCTCTTGAGTCCATGTGATGAAATTTCAATATTGGTTTGGTTGGACCCTTCAATATGTATGTTTTCCTAACTTTGTGTTGAATTTTTTATGCATATTCAACAATTTGCTTCCTCGGGGTGGGATCTGATTGAATTTTAGCCATATTAAACTCTCCATTATTGGTAACATGAATAGGGGTGTCTTGTTCTGGTTCCGGATGCACAACACTCTAAATACTTGCTCTAGGAACCAAAAACTTCCTCATATTTGAAATTTAGTAAGTTAAGATTAAAATTGGATGGTTTGGAATGATTGAACTAAATAACAATGGTGAGGTTAGATCAGTCGAGAAGAAAAACTAACAATACATCTCTGAAGTGGAGATCGATTTTACATCAATCAACCTGCACGGGATGATTGAACCTTAACTACATATGTTGTCAACGGGTGATTGTCGATATCAAGGATTGTAGGGATCCCCTAATAGAGATCCAGACAGGGGTAAAACACTTCAGATCATTCAGAGATGAGGCTTTGTTTATCCAGGTTCATGACACTGAGGGGGTGTAATACCCTACACTCTACATGCTAGTTCTTGCTCTGGAGACAAGTGTGTATTGTTATAAGATTGCTTTCCTCCTTTCCTTGGCTCCGGTTCCTCTCTTATAAATTACGGGGGTAACCACAATAACCCCTTACCACATATGCTCCTCTCCAATGGGTACCATAGATGACGTAATGAAGGGATGCACCATTGCCTCCCCCCACCAACTCCTTGTCCTTTGATGTCGACGAGGTACGAGCGCGTCATACCATGAACGAACACTTTAAGAGCATCGTTAATATAGCTAGTTGTTGGCTATATAAACATGCCATGTCATCAAGAGTTAACATTATTAACTATTCATACAATAAGGCTGGCTATAAGGTTGTCTATAAGGTTAGATCTTTTTTCACTTTCTCTCTATTTCTTTCTTCTCATTAAATGTTTTTTCTAGGAGCACAAGTAGTGGCTGACTCCTTTATTTTTTTCTTGTCTCTCTCCTCTATATAGGCAAAAGTGCCATGTAAGAAGACTTATAACCCACTATTGTATTTGCTCTAAGCCATGTGTCACGCTCGATAAGTGACAATGTACTCCCAGTCACTACTTGCCCCGGGTATGGGGTAGTAGGCTTCACCATCGTTGTGGCCCCTATGGTGTGGGCCATAGCATAGGCATAAATGTACTGATTGATCGAGAGAGTGACATGGGTCCTATCAAGGAAACGACTTCTCGACATCTTGTCATTTCTAACTTGTATTGTGGAAGCTTTTGTTAACGGATGTTAGCAGCTAGAGCTAAATCATAAACCTTGTTGTGCAAGTCTTAACAAAGCAATATTAAGGAGAGTTTACATTGGTGTTTGCATTTTTTTAGATTTATTTTAGACTTTTGGACGATGTTCGTTCAGTGGGAGGAGACGTTTCCATCGACTACGAGGTGCATGTCGTGACTTAGTCAATCTCAAGATGTTATGCCGGCTCAGTCTCTTGCAGATTCTTATAAGGATAGGGTGTGTATGTGCGTTCATAGGGATGAGCGTATGCTCATGTATGTGAGCGATTTTTTTTTCATGTATGTGAGCGACTTCGATTATACTATGCTACAAAATAGAGAGTTTACAATTTAACAAATTAAAAAAAATCACAAGCAGTAAACAAGTAGGAGTAAATGACATTGGGAGTCACCACGTGACATGTTTGGTCGTCTCAAAACTTGATAAAATAAACCATTGTGAGTCAGGAAACTTGTTATGTCGGTGCGCTTTGGCCACACTACCTTTTTTTTTCTACCTTAGATTTAAAAAAAAACGGTCACAGAACATGAAGCATATAGGCTGGATGGAATAGGCACGTGCTCGACCAGTTCAACTCTGTAGCCGTTGGTGTTCAGGCAACAAGAAAAGTGTACGTGCTGCATCTATGTATACAACATGGTGAGTGTAAAAGTCATGTTCGATTACAGCTTCATGTAAGAGAAAACAGCTAGTCAAACACCCCCAGTATCTAAATTCTACAATCAGTTTAACCAGATGAACTTTGCGTACTCTACCGAAATAATAAAGGGAAGGTTAAGAACATCCTATGCACGACATTCTGCATGCTTCTATTTAAAATCCGGGTGTTGCAGAAACTTGAGAGCATTATTTAGAGAAGACGTCATACATGATGCACTTTACATAACAGTCAGCACACCGAATGCTAGCTCCATCCCATACCGAGATTGATCTATCTATATATATGTAGCCGGCAGGTAGCTTACGGTTTCACTAGTGCTCACAAAGCCATTATATTTCCTCCGCGTGCCACCATGTCCTCCTATGACAGCACAGGCTCGCAGCAGGGAGCAGACGTGGCCCCATGCTGCGCCACCCCGACGCTGGTCGCCGCCTTGGCAGCATCCTTCGCCTGCTGCTTCCTCTTCGTCCTTGTCTTTCTCTGCCTGCGCCTCCTCCACCTTCGCCGCACCCGGACGCCGCGGCACAGTGCGCCGCAGCCCCTGCAAGGTGAGGGACAGGCCCAGCAGCGGCCCAAGCTCGGCCTCGACGCCGCCACCATCGCGCTCATCCCGTCCTTCCCTTACCTGCGGGAGAGCTCGGACTCGGCGCCGGCCGAGTGCGCTGTGTGCCTCGGTGCCCTCGACGAAGGGGAGACGGTGAGGCAGCTCCTGGCCTGCAAACATCAGTTCCACCGGGGGTGCGTTGATGTATGGCTAATGTCCAACGCGTCGTGCCCGGTCTGCCGTGCCAAGGCCGAACCGGCCGCGCCTACGAGCGCGTCGGCTTCCGTCGTGCCTGTCGAGATGTGGGACGACGAGACGGTGTCTTCGTCGCCAGCGGCATGGGAAACCACGCCGGAGCGGCCTGGGCGGCTTGGTGGGCGCGCGTTCGTCCCCCGCTCCGGCCAGGAAGCAGACCTGGAGCGGCAATAACATTAGGGATGAATTTGTTCCTGCCCTGCTGCTCTGTTTATTTGGTCCACTAACATTGTCGTTCCCTTCTTTAATTTCTTTTTGCAAGGACAACCTAGCACGTACTCCCTCAATCCGAAAAAGCTTATCCCTCAAATGGAGCAAGTTAGTGTTACATACTTCCTCCATTCCCTTATACTCCCTCCGTTCGAAACTCGTCGAAGAAATGAATGTATTTAGATGTATTTTAGTTATAGATACATCCATTTTTGTGACAAGTAATTCCGAACGAAGTGAGTATAAGACCACAAACTCAGTTTACGTTCTTTTTGTAATCGAGATCATTAATAGTTCACATGCATGAATGAATGAGAAGGAATTAGTATAGTGCCATTATGACTACATGTATGCAAGTATTAAATAAATTGCTAGTCCGAGAAAATATCATTACTTTTACCTCAATTACTGTTAGGGCATCTCCATCGCAAGGCGCCTAATCAGGCGCTTGATTAGTAATATAAAAAGATTTTTCTCCTAGCGGCTGGGCTTGGAGTCCATGCATGCAACGCTGAGAGCTACCGTGCTGGCACTGGGGCGTGATGCCCCCCAGCCGCGGCGCCCACGGTATTTAAAAAAATTTAAACACGGCACACGGCACAAACACGGCGCAAATTCATAGCAAACTTCGGTGAGTTCGTTCAAACTTAGACATATTTTACAAAAAAAAACCGGCGGGCTACTCCCGCCGTCTCCCTCGCCGCCCGCCCAACGCGTCTACATGCCGAGGAGGTCAGAGAACGCGTAGTAGTCGCCGCCGTCGTCGTCGCCGCCGCCGCCGCCGCCGCTGCCGCTTCGCTTAAACCTCCGCCGTCTCGCTGCACCCCTACCCGGTTGGCGCGGCGGGTTGAAGGTCTGGGGCGTCGTCGTCTGTCATTGCCGAGGATCAAGACGCCGTGCTGTTCTCGCGCGCGCTATGGGCGGCGATCTCTCGAGGCCAGATCGCTGACCGACTCGCGGAGGTAGTCCTCCGCGCCACCGCATGGCGTCCTCGTCGGAGAAGCCGCGCGGGCTATCTCCTCATACTCGGGAGGCGGGCTCCGGCTTGGGCTCGACGAGACAAAACGGCCGGGCGGGCTCGGCTGACGGGCGCCGACACGGACGCCGGAGCTGCGGGTGCGCGCGCCACAAAGCGTGTCTTTGGGGCTCCGCTGACGGGCGGAGGCAGGGCGAGCCACCGGACGAAGAGGAGGACCCCTCGGTCTCCATGCACCTCGGGGTCCAGGAGCTTCACGGGCGGCGTGAAAAGGAAGGGGGAGCGGGGTAGTCGAGGCGCGGCGTGTTGCCGCCCTCGATGTACTAGAGGACGGCGTCCAGCGTGCACCCTGGCACGCCCCACCATCGACGCCGACCGGCGGAGTTCGGCCTGCCGGAGGGCATGACGCCGTTGGTGGCCTCGAGCTGCTGGGCGTGACGGCGGCGGAAGTAGGGCTCCCACAGCGGGCTGTCGGGGGTGTACCGTGGCGCTCTCCTCGCCGCAGCGGCAGGTTCAGCGGATGCGGCGATCTCGCGCCGCGCCGCGCCGGAGGGTACCGGGCACCGACACGCCGCAAGCGCTGATCCTCCACGCCCGGCACCCGCATGTCCGGCGGGACCGGGTACTCGGCCTCGTAAAGGAGGCGAGCCTCGTCTTCATGGAGATGGCGGCGGCCGAAGCCGTTCGCCGCCGCGCCGTCGCCTGGGAAACGTTCGGCCATTGGAAGGTGGCGAAAAGGAGAAGAGGAGAGGGAGGAAGGAGCGACGGCGGAGGGGAAGGAGCGACGGCGGAGGGGAAGTGTGACGACCGAGTGCGCCGGGGCGCGGCATATATAGGCCGACGCGCCGCCCACACGCGTGGCGGGCGAGGCGAGGGCAAGGGACGCGCGTCGTCCGGCCTTCACTGCGCCGCCCGTGAAGCATCAATGGCGCAGGCTGACCGGCGCGGCAGCGCGCAGCTTTGGCATTGATTCGTCGCGGAAACGAGGCAATGAGGACGACGAAGGGCGAGAAGCAACCCGTCGCCGACGCGTCGGGCCCGCGTTTCTTCGCGCCAAAAAGTTCGCTGGCGCTTCGAAGCGCCAAGGCGGGTTGGGCTGGGTCCGCCGGCGTTGCTGCCCAAGCCGCTAAAATCGGACTCTGGCGCGATCGGGCGTTTTTTGGCCGCGCAAAAAATCGCTGGGAGGCCTTCTTGGGGGGCGCGGCTGGAGATGCCCTTAGCGCCGGACGACTCTTCTGGCGTCGAAGCTAACCAGATTTTGGGATTTGGACGGGATTAGGGCGAAACGGCGCCTGCATACAGATGCCTTTAGTGGTCTTGTATAGATGCAAAATATATTTTTGATAGTAGCTTTGTATAAGGGAACAGAGCGAATACATCCATTTGAGGGACATGTTTAGACAAGTTTTTGTAAGAGTAGTACTTATAGTTTTGTAGCCCGTTCACTTTGGGCACAATTGACCAAAGGGAACTACTCCTTCAGACCCATGATATAAGAACGTTTTTGACACACGTGTCAAAAACGTTCTTATATTATGGGACAGAGGGAGTATTATTTAGGGAGGCCAAAAGAAAAACACCAAAGCTGAAATATGATTTAGGGAGGCTCTAATTGTCAAGTGCCTGAAAAACCGTGGCACCGTCAGATCTTGATCTAATGGTCCAAATTAGATCACGCTACCGTTCATCGACTTCCTCCCCTCCTTCTGCCTCCTCCTGATCCCAAACGCCCAGCCTACCCCGCTCTAAAAGCCAACCTCAACCACCCGTGGTCGGCGGGCACTATTGCGCACCGCCTCGTCGCCCCCCTCCCCACCATCGTTGCTAGCCACCACCCCGGACATCCCTCTAAGCCCGGCACCATCCATGAAAACCTCCGGTGATCCCTTGCAACCCCCTCCCCCAACACCCCTAAGATAGATAATGGGGCCACTACTTCACCCTATAAGATAGATAGTGGGGCTACTTCTTCTCCGGCGAGCCTATGTCCTCTCCATCAAAGTCCAACCAAGAGGGAAGGAAGAAAAAGAAAGTGACTAACGCGAAAAGGAATTTCAGACACCTAATAAATAGCAAATCCGACGATTTTATCGAACACACTCCGTCGGGTTCAAAGTAAGCCGTATAAATTTTTAAAAAATGTCAACCTTTTATAGTTTTGACTAAGTTTATAGAGAAAGTATCAATGCCTACGGTAGCAAATCATTATTAATGGATTCTTGATAAAAATATTTTCATACTTTATTTATTTAGTATCGTAGATCCTTATATATTTTGCTATTAACTTGATCAAACAAAGAAACATTTGACTTATTTCAAAACTAATATTGCACATCATATTTTGGATTGAAGGGATTAGTTGGCAAACTCATGGAGAGCCAAATACGAAATCACGATGCATGACATCCATTGTTTCTCCCTTTGATACTTTGTATGATATAATAACCAACCAAGACTACTAGACTTGTATGTGTTGCTAATTTATATCTTTTGCACGCAAACCAGGCATTGCAATAATATATAGTATATTCAAAAAGATGACGAAAGGCAATGAGCTTTGCATTTCATTCATTAAGAAGATGTTACAAACCTTAAGATGAGCACACAACTACAACAAATTCTCCGAAGAGCAGATGCGATAGCTAGGAACCACAACAACACACAGAAGACACCACAAGAACAATAACTTCGCTCCAGAGATCAAGCAGGCTCAAGCAACCGGAGTAGGTCTTCAGCATCATCATCATCTAACCAAGCAAGGCATCACCTTGAGCATTGGTCATCAGGTCACCACCTGACAACACCCCTCAAAGAGAGGGAGGGTTGTCGCATGGGGACGAGGTGATCCAAAGAAGATCAGAACTCTCTAACCCGCCTACAGATGAATACCTCAATCGAACCCCTATTGCATCGAACCCTAATCTTGTCGACTAAGCAGCACCAACGACGGCCACTGCCTATCACTGGTCCCTACAGTCGGTACGAAGCTCCTCGAACGATGCCCCAAGAGGTGTGATGCATGTCGCCATCCGTCTGATCCCAAGGGAATCAAGGGTTTCCCCCAAAACTTCCATGTGAAGGGAAGCGAGCATAACGCTTCCACGACACCTTCAATAAGGAGAAGACGCCCGTGGGCAATGCCGTTGTCTACCCCTGTTCACGACCGCCAGCAGGGTTTTCCCCCGACGCTAAACAACTAACCACACACCCGGGCCTCGAGTGAGGCTGGCCAAATCACCACCGAAGCCACACAATACATCGAAGACCCACCAACACAAGCGCTCACGGAGAACCGCGGCCAGCCAAACAAAGCTTGCAACATATGAAACTTATATCCTGAATCAAGGACTATTTCCACCGACATAACACCATGTACATCTTTCTAATACTTCTCAAACTTCGTCTTCATTTCCTCGGCCATCTTTTGGAAAGGAGCATGCCCACTAGCAGACCATTTCCATATTGCTAGACGAATAGGATACTTTGGGGAAGAACAGATTTGATGTAACATATTTAGTCCCCGTGAATAGCTAGTGATGTCAAAGAAAACTTTTAGCCTATCACAGAGTTCTTTTACATATTTCCATTGATTCAGCAACAGTTGAATAGGAGTTGATGTGTGCTTAGTTTATAAAAAAACAGAGTATAGCAATGCAATGGATATCATTTTATATGTTTAATCTCACCTAATCTTGCAATCCAAAAACAACCTTACCATAGTCAATGTTTAGAGCATGTGTCATCTTTTCAAGTTTCCCGTAAGATTTAGGCATGACCTGCGAAAATGCAACACTATTGTGGAATCTAGACTTACCTTTATCCATGACACTCATTCCGTCTTTCATAATTAGATTAAGTATATGTACATAACAACGCATATGCAAAAACTTACCTCCAACATAAGGATTTGGTATCCAACTTATCTATCAAAATATCAACAATCTTGTTACTACGTGTGCAATTGTCAAGGGTAACTGTGGATAACTTCCTCTCTAGATGCCAATCAACAAGACATTCATGTAGAGCTTGACATATAACCTTAGGATTATGTGGGCATGGTACATAAACAAACCTAACATATAAGAAGACATCTAGGTTCAAATTCAAAATGATTAACCAAAGAGTTCAAATTCACAACGATTAGAAAAAGGTTATCTTTAAGAAAACTTACCTCAAAATGAAGCTCTTTAGCTTCAAAGATTCATCAACAAAATGCGTAGTAACAACTAACAACTATGTAGCCTTTATTTTGATGGCATGCAGTCCACAAGTATGAGGTGACAACTACTCGATACGTGAATTTTTTAAAATATTTCACCATCTTTTCCTTCTGGGTTGCATGCATAAGTAAGATATCCTTTTGAATGGCTTTCTTGAGACAACCTTGAACAAAGGTTGCAGTGAAGCACACCATTTTCAGAAAATAGAATGGTCAACTATCGACAAACGATATTCATGAATACTGATCATTAATGCAAGATCTTTCCTAGAAAGTTCTTGGTGAAAAACTCCATTGTTGTCAAGATCTACTTCCCACCATTAGTAGCCACCAACCCTAACTTCTGTTGTTTTAGGCCTACAGGTGCGCTCTTAGCACAAGAAATTTTCAAGTGGTTGTTCAAATGTGAAGTGCACCTTTACTTGGTTCGCTTAGCCATTTTTGACAATACATGCATTGAGCATGCCATTTCCCTCCACTAAATTCTTTATAAAATTCGTTCCATACATGTAAGATTCCTCTTTTAGTTTCCTCTTCAATTCCATTGGTACCATTTTCGAGTCGATGACTTGCCATGTCCAGTTCCATATACAACTGAGCTATCTACTAGTAGCGTCGAGAAATTATACACCGGTGAATCCCTCTATACAAGACCACAATGAAATAGATTAGTTTCTACTGCAGTAAACCAAATTGAAAGGTTTGAAATTGGGAGTAAGAAAAGAGACTCACTTTGCAGCTTGTCCGGGATGGCGCCAAGGGAGAACGTGGTTAGCGTGCCATTGCTCTCGTTGGCAGGGGTCAATGGAAAGGTGGTGGGGTGTTTCTTTGCTGGAAGAGATCGCCTCACACCCTCATAGAGCGGCAGTGAATCCTTTTTGCTCGGACATGATGGGGTCAAGGGAGAACAGAGATGGTGGTGGGTCACTGGTGGGGTTGCTGCTTGGCTAGATGAGATTGCCTCGTGCCCTCATCGACGGTGGCGGTGGCTTGGATAATAAGACAAGAGGATGGCATCGGCGGCTTGATGTGCGGGAGAAACCGGAGAGTTGCTAGGTTTGTGATTGAGGAGAGCAGCTAGCTTCTTTGTCTCATAACCTAGGTAGGTGTGGTTTGTAGACCGGGTCAAGGACGGTGGGGAGTTGCTAGTATTTAGGTATGAAGGGCCTACCCGTCTGGTAATCTTACGACCCATGGGCAGAACCCTTTCCGCACACCCTACGGATGAATAATAGGGTTTCCCATCGGGCTTACCCATAGGTGAAGATGGCCACCCATACCCTGCCCATTCGGGTCAGGTGCCCACGGGCGCGGACGCCGATGGGTCGAATTGCCAGGTTGAGCCCAATCCAATGCAAAGTTTTCTTTAAAAAATCGTCCATACGCCAATAGCATGGTTTGTGAGAACAAGACAACAAATTTATAAATAGACCCTTTTAGAAAATAGTTAGTTCACTAGTGGTCAAAGAAATGTTGACATGGTAGCCATGTGGTTGGTTTTCACCGAATCGGTTTTGGCATTATTTAAGCGAATTAACCAGTTTATGGCCTAAATTGGTCTATTCTTCACTTATTGGCCTAAACCATGCAATCAATTTGAGTTAATGAACTAGTGGTACACTCATTTTTGAGAATCCTGCAAATCAAATTAAAGAGACCCTTATTATGGTTGTTGCTTCCAACCTTATAGGCCTCTTTAGAGTGCATGGATCCGAAAAATATGGCAATAGAAAAAATACATGATTTGAAATATTATTGTTTAATATATGCTACATATAAAACAAATCCACGTGAATTGTTGAGAAGATGCTTTTGGGTGCTGCACGGAGAAATGTCAAAATTTTAAGAAGAGTAATAGAGTATTAGGAGTAATAAAGTTGATTATGTTGAGAGAACTTTTTTTTGGTAGCATAGAGTAGAAGAGAACCCATGCTACCAAAAAAAAAAACAAGGGAGTATAGAGAGCAGCACTAGTGGTCTCTCACACAACAACCTAATTCTGTCAAGGGTCGCGCATCTTCCACAATACTGTCGTCTCATTCTCTCCCCCCGGCCGCAGGTTGCTCTGCTCCCATCACCACAAAGCAAAACCCCAAAGAAAGACACCCACCTATTTATCTCGCGCTCCGCTCCTCTCCACACTACCGCGAATTGCCAATGATAGTGATACTTGCAGAACCCATCCTTCTCGGAGCGATCTGTCGATGGCCGAGGCCAAGCGCATGCACGAGCAGACCACCGGGTGCCTCCCCGTCGACCAGTCCTGCTTCGCGCTCTCCCGGTTGTCCAACGCGTACCGCCCCACCCGCAACAACGACCCGGCCTGCTGCTCCACAACGTCCTACCTTGAGGTCCTCGGCATCTCATTCGCGACGCTGCTCATCATCCTCTTCGTGCTCTGCATGATACGGTGCTACCTCATGCGGCGGGCCGTGAACCGGGTCACGGTGGGGGCCGCAACGTCCACAGGCGCGGGGGCGTCCGTGGTGGTCAAGAAGCGGCCCACCGGCCTCAGCGACGACGCCATCGCCGCGCTGCCCAAGTTCGAGTACCGACACACGGCCGACGAGAGTGATCGGTGGGAGTGCTCGATATGCCTCTGCACCATGGCCGACGGCGAGGTGGCCAGGCAACTACCTAGATGCATGCACCTCTTCCACAGGGCGTGCGTCGACATGTGGCTCACGGCGCACACCACATGCCCGGTGTGCCGAGCCGAGGTGGTCAAGCCGACGGACAACGACGACAGCTGCGCCAAGACGCCGGCGGCCGAGGCCGGCCCGTCTGGGCCAGCTAGGTTGGAGGATGGCCAGAGGGATTTGGAGGCGCAGTTATAGCGTCAGAGGCGCATGCGCTTGCTCCCCGGGATGTGTAGTGTAATTTTTCTATTTTGGCGCCCCTTTAGGGAGGCGATTTTCAGCCATTTGATTTTATTATTCGGTTTTCAGGATAAGAATAACACGAGGAGAGAAGATAGTGATTTTTAGTATTTATTTTAGTGCAAAAGTTATTTCTGGTATTCAACCGGTTATTGGGAAAAGAAACACACAAAAACAGAAGTGTTCTAAATCATAGAAAAATAGACGTTGGAGAGATGATTGTGCATTAGACATTTTTAGATATAATATCTTCACTTTATAGATTACCAATATTCAATGGAATGCAAAGAAAGTCCGGATAAGTGACTACTCCCTCCGTCCCGTAATATAAGAACGTTTTTGACACTAGTGTAGTGTTAAAAACATTCTTATATTTTGGGACAGAGGGAGTAAGATTTAAGCAGCCTACCGGGGGGGGGGCTCCTATATGACTCATTTTGCGTCATATAGGAACCAAAGGGGGTCGCGCAAACTGGGCCGGCCCACAGAGCGCGAGGTGAAAACCTCCATCCGAAAATACTTGTCATCAAAATGGGTAAAAAGAGATGTATCTAAAACTAAAATACATCTAGATACATCCCCTTTAATCTATTTTGATGACAAGTATTTCCGGTCAGAGGGAGTATATGTGCAAAAGGAGTTGACGCTAGCTGGGATCAGAAACCGTGACTCGTGTGCTTCTAGCCACTGCGGCTGATTGCAGCGGCAAAACTTAACCCGTGAAAAAATGAATGAAATTCCAAAATTCTAGCAAAAAATGGAACTTGCGATTTTTTTGATAAACACGACTAAATTTTCAAAAAAATCGAATACTTTTTAAAATTTTGAACAAAAGTTGAACATCGAAAAAAAAACTTAAATTCCTTTGAAAAACGTGAACAATTTTGAATTTAGAGAACAAAATTTTGAAATCAATAACAAAATTTGAACATGGGAACCAATATTTGAAAATCCTGAACCTTTTTTAAATGCAACATTTTCTGAATTTAGAGAAAAAGTCGAACATGGGAATACATTTTCAAAACACGAACATTTTTTTGAATTTAGGGAACAAAATTTTGAAAACGCAAATCAAAATACGTGAACAATTTTGTGATTTTGAGCTATTTGATTTTATTCAGTTGGTTTTGAGGATAAGAATAACACAAAGAGAGAAGATGGTGATTTTTAGTACTTCTTCTACTACAAAAATGATTTTGGTATTCAACCGGTTGCTGAAAAAAGAAACACACAAAAACAGAAGTTTTCTAAATCATAGAAAAAATAGACGTTGGAGATTCGATTGTGCATTAGACTGTTTTAGATATAATATCTTCACTTTATTGGTTACCAATATTCAAAGGAATGCAAAGAAAGTCCAGAGAAGTGACCAAGATTTAAGCAGCCTACCGGGGGGCCTCCTATATGGCTCATTTTGCGTCATATAGGAACCCGACGCAGAGGGGTCGCGCAAACTAGGCCGGCCCACAGTGGGTGTGGTGAAAATCAAGTACATTTGCAAATGGAGTTGAGGCTTGCTGAGATTCGAACCGGTGAACCGTTAGCTGCTAGCCACTGCGCTTGTCGAGTTCTAGTGGCAAATGAAAAGCGCGACAATTAAAGCCCTAATTGCAGAGGCAAAACTTAACACTTGAAAAAAAAGAACAAAATTCAAAAATTCTAGCAAAAAGTGGAACTTGCAAAAAAATTTGACAAACACGACTAAAATTTGAAAATTTATTTAATTCTTTTTTGATTTTGAACAAAAGTTCAACATTGGGAAAAAAATATTTGAAAATCCAGATTATTTTTTCAAAATCGCGATTTTTTTGGAATTTAGAGAAAAAAAATGTAGAATTGGCAACAAATATTAGAAGATCATGTATATTTCTTTAGAAAATGCAACATTTTCTGAATTTAGAGAAAAATTGAAAATGGGAATACATATTGAAAAAGTGATTTTTTTTAATTTAGGGAACAAATTTTGAAATTGATAATTTGAAAATCCCAACCAAATTTTGAAAATTCAAAAAAATAGGTAAACAATTTTTTTGAAATGAAAACATTTTTTGTAACTTTGAAATCCTTCGAAGGCCCCTTCTTAAAAAAATTAAAAAAGTGAAAGAATTTCGAAAAGAAGCAAACAATGTTCAAAATTCTAAAATTTGCCTAAACCTTTAATTTTCGAAATTTCTGGCCAAATTTGAGACCAAGAACATTTTTAAAATTTTGTACAGAATTTGTAAAATGTGAACATTTTTTGATATTTCTGAACATTTTTAGAAAATAAAAATAAAGTGGAAAAAATGAAAATGAAAGAAAATAAGAAAGGAAAGAAAAGAAATAGAAAATCCAAAAATAATATAGAAAAATAAAGAATAAATAAAAAAGGAGAGAAAGAAAAAAAATAGGAAAAAAAACGAAAAAGAAACAGAACAAAAAAGGATTCAGGAACCTTCTAGAAGGTTCCCAATTCTGGAAAAAAATGGCTGGAACCTCTAAACTATCCTAACAGGGAGATCGCTGAAACGCTTAACGGGCCATCACAACCTGAACAATCGCGCGATCTTCTTGTGCGAACCAGCAACAGTTTGATGTAGAGAGCGTCATATAGGACTTTTACTTGCCGTGTCTTAGAAAAGAAAACCAAGCACTTAGCGGGCCGTTCCAAGGTGTTACAAATCTTTAACAAAATTTTGAAATCGATAACAATTTTGAGCGTGGTTGATTCGCAAGGTCAAGAGCTGCAAGCCTGATGTGCATTGGACCGAGCCACGCTCCTCGACTATGACTTTTTGAGATTATCTTCACTCCACTAACGATTTTGTCATCAAATATGTTTAGTTTCTTTAACATTTTACATAATCTAGAAAAAAAATCTGGATTTTAAACTAAACCTGATTTCAATCTCATAACTTGTGTCGGACAATGCAAAATGATAACAGGCACAAATAATAAAGTCATGCAAAAAGGAACTACTAGACAAGCATCACTAAGAAAAATGACACTGCACAAATCATTGCTGGAACATATCCAATTCATGGTCTAGGTTTGAACCTCCAATCAAGAGCTATGACGGGAAACCAGAAAGATGAAAACACCCGTTTTCCCCACCCTAGCAGCCGCCACGAGCCAGGCGACTAGGGAGGCGATATTCTTCCACCGATCTCCAAAGGCCAGGGCACTGACCCCCTCTCCCTCCAGCTGCTGCTCCAGCGGCAGGAGGGAGGGGGACCCCATTCCTCCGCTTTGTAGTTAGGGTTTGGATATGTAGGTCGTGGGGCACCGTTGGGGTGGTCGCAGCGGCGCCCGGACGGATAAATTTGTCTCAACTCCACTCCCACACCGGTGGTGCCTTTCATGGCGGCGTCTCGGAGTTGATGGCATCATGTGTTTGTCGATCCTTCAAATCGGCGATGTTAGGCTTCATGGATACTGTCGGCAAGGCAGCGGCGGCGACTCCATTAGGTGTGTCTCTTCATTTGCTCTGGCCCGTTGCTGCAGCGTTGTCTCCGACGTCATGGTGGAGCAGGGAGGTTTTGTCATCCAGGAGTTCGTGCAGACGGTTCTCTATTCAAGTGACAGCTGGAAGATGGTGCATCTTGTGCTGGGTTTGTGGTTGGAGGCTGACAGTTCTGATTTCCTCCTTGTTGATGTATAAATGTATTTCCTAGTCTCTTTCATCAGATCGGTCTTTTGCTTGCATTGGCTAGAGCATGCATTTCTACACGGTATCAAAGCCAAGAGGTCTTGAGTTCAAGATCCGGCTGGCGCAATTAAATTTGCAGCCCATTTTCGGTCCATGTTTAGGCCTGAGGGAGCCACACATGAGGGGGGTGTTGGGGAACGTAGTAATTTCAAAAATATTCCTACGCACACGCAAGATCATGGTGATGGCATAGCAACGAGAGGGGAGAGTGTTGTCCACGCACTCGTTGACCGTAAGCTGAAGCGTTATGACAACGCGGTTGATGTAGTCGTACGTCTTCACGATCTGACCGATCCAAGCACCGAACGTACGGCACCTCCGTGTTCAGCACATGTTCAGCTCGATGACGTTCTTCGGGCTCCAATCCAGCAGAGCGTCGGGGATGAGTTCCGTCAGCACGACGGCGTGGTGACGGTGATGATGTTCTACCGGCGCAGGGCTTCGCCTAAACTCCGCGACGATATGACCGAGGTGAAATATGGTGGAGGGGGGCACCGCACACGGCTAAGGAATGATCTGTAGATCAACTTGTGTATCTAGAGGTTCCCCCTCCCCCGTATATAAAGGGGGAGAGGAGGAGGGGGCCGGCCAAGGGGAGAGGCGCGCCCTAGGGGGGGCAATCCTACTCCAAGTAGGTTTGGCCCCCCTTTCATATTAGGAGTAGGAGAGGGAAGGAAGAGAGGGGAGGGAGGAAGGACAGGGGGGCGGCCCCCTTCCCAATTCGGATTGGGCTTGGGTGGCGCGCCCCCTCTTTTGCTCCTTCTCCCTCCTTTCCACTAAGGCCCAATAAGGCCCATATACTTACCGGGGGGTTCCGGTAACCTCCCGGAGCTCCGGTATATTCCCAATCTCATCCGAAACCTTCCCGGTATCCAAATATATCCGTCCAATATATCAATCTTTATGTCTCGACCATTTAGAGACTCCTCGTCATGTCCGTGATCACATCCGGGACTCCGAACAACCTTCGGTACATCAAAACTTATAAACTCATAATAAAACTGTCATCGTAACGTTAAGCGTGCGGACCCTATAGGTTCGAGAACTATGTGGACATGACCTAGAACTATTCTCGGTCAATAACCAATAGTGGAACCTGGATGTTCATATTTGTTCCTACATATTCTACGAAGATCTTTATCGGTCAAACCGCATAACAACATACGTTGTTCCCTTTGTCATCGGTATGTTACTTGCCCGAGATTCGATCGTCGGTATCCAATACCTAGTTCAATCTCGTTACCGGCAAGTCTCTTTACTCGTTCCGTAATACATCATTTCATAACTAGCTCATTAGTTACAATGCTCGCAAGGCTTAAGTGATGTGTATTACCGAGAGGGCCCAGAGATACCTCTTCGACAATCTGAGTGACAAAACCTAATCTCGAATTATTCCAACTCAACATGTACCTTTGGAGACACCCGTAGAGCACCTTTATAATCACCCAGTTACGTTGTGATGTTTGGTAGCACACAAAGTGTTCCTCCGGTAAACGGGAGTTGCATAATCTCATAGTTACAGGAACATGTATAAGTCATGAAGAAAGCAATATCAACATACTAACGATCAAGTGCTAGGCTAACGGAATGGGTCATGTCAATCACATCATTCTCCTAATGATGTGATCCCGTTAATCAAATGACAACTCTTTTGTCCATGGCTAGGAAACATAACCATCTTTGATAAACGAGCTAGTCAAGTAGAGGCATACTAGTGACTATATGTTTGTCTATGTATTCACACATGTATCATTGTTTCCGGTTAATACAATTCTAGCATGAATAATAAACATTTATCATGATATGAGGAAATAAATAATAACTTTATTATTGCCTCTAGGGCATATTTCCTTGATCTCCCACTTGCACTAGAGTCAATAATCTAGATTACATAGTAATGATTCTAACACCCATGGAGTCTTGGTGCTGATCATGTTTTGCTCGTGAGAGAGGCTTAGTCAACGGGTCTGCAACATTCAGATCCGTATGTATCTTGCAAATCTCTATGTCTCCCACTTGGACTTGGTCCCGGATGGAATTGAAGCGTCTCTTGATGTGCTTGGTCCTCTTGTGAAATCTGGATTCCTTTGCCAAGGCAATTGCACCAGTATTGTCACAGAAGATCTTCATTGGTCCCGATGCACTAGGTATAACACCTAGATCGGTAATGAACTCCTTCATCCAGACTCCTTCATTTGCTGCTTCCGAAGCAGCTATGTACTCCGCTTCACATGTAGATCCCGCCACGATGCTTTGTTTAGAACTGCATTAACTTACATCTCCACCGTTTAATAAAAATACGTATCCGGTTTGCGATTTAGAATCGTCCGGATCAGTGTCAAAGCTTTCATCGACGTAACCATTTACGACTAGCTCTTTGTCACCTCCATATACGAGAAACATATCCTTAGTCCTTTTCAAGTATTTCAGGATGTTCTTGACCGCTGTCCAGTGATCCACTCCTGGATTACTTTGGTACCTCCCTGCTAAACTAATAGCAAGGAACACATCAGGTCTGGTACACAACATTGCATACATGATAAAGCCTATGGCTGAAGCATAGGGAACTCCCTTCATTTTCTCTCTATCTTTTGCAGTGGTCGGGCATTGAGTCTGACTCAATTTTATACCTTGTAATACAGGCAAGAACCCTTTCTTTGCCTGATCCATATTGAACCTTTTCAACACTTTATCAAGGTACGTGCATTGTGAAAGTCCAATCAAGCATCTTGATCTATTTCTATAGATCTTGATGCCCAATATGTAAGCAGCTTCTTCTAGGTCTTTCATTGAAAAACTTTTATTCAAGTATCCTTTTATGCTATCCAGAAATTCTATATCATTTCCAATCAACAATATGTCGTCCACATATAATATTAGAAATGCTACTGAGCTCCCACTCACTTTCTTGTAAATACAAAGCTTCTCCAAAAGTCTGTATAAAACCATATGCTTTGATCACACTATCAAAGCGTTTATTCCAACTCCGAGAGGCTTGCACCAGACCATAGATTGATCGCTGGAGCTTGCACACTTTGTTAGCTCCCTTAGGATCGACAAAACCTTCCAGTTGCATCATATACAACTCTTCTTCCAGAAATCCATTCAGGAATGCAGTTTTGACATCCATTTGCCATATTTCATAATCATAAAATGCAGCAATTGCTAACATGATTCGGACAGACTTAAGCATCACTACGGGTGAGAAAGTCTCATCGTAGTCAACCCCTTGAACTTGTCGAAAACCTTTCGCAACAAGTCGAGCTTTATAGACAGTTACATTACCCGTCGTCGGTCTTCTTCTTAAAGATCCATTTATTCTCAATGGCTTGCCGATCATCGGGCAAGTCAACCAAAGTCCATACTTTGTTCTCATACATGGATCCCATCTAAGATTTCATGGCCTCTAGCCATTTTGTGGAATCATGGCTCATCATCGCTTCCTCATAGTTCGTAGGTTCGTCATGGCCAAGTAACATGACTTCCAGAATTGGATTACCGTACCACTCTGGTGCGGATCTTACTCTGGTAGACCTACGAGGTTCAGTAGAAACTTGATTTGAAGTTTCATGATCAATATCATTAGTTTCCTCACCAATTGGTGTAGTTGTCACAGGAACCGGTTCTTGTGATGAACTACCTTCCAATAAGGGAGCAGGTACAGTTACCTCATCAAGTTCTACTTTCCTCCCACTCACTTCTTTCGAGAGAAACTCCTTCTCTATAAAGGATCCCATTTTAGCAACTAAAATCTTGCCCTCAGATCTGTGATCGAAGGTGTACCCAATAGTTTCTTTTGGGTATCCTATGAAGACACATTTCTCCGATTTAGGTTCGAGCTTATCTGGTTGAAGTTTCTTCACATAAGCATCGCAGCCCCAAACTTTAAGAAACGACAACTTTGGTTTCTTGCCAAACCACAGTTCATAAGGCGTCGTCTCAACGGATTTTGATGGTGCCCTATTCAACGTGAATGCGGTCGTCTCTAAAGCATAACCCCGTAACGATAGCGGTAAATCAAGAAGAGACATCATAGATCGCACGATATCTAGTAAAGTACGACACGACGCTCGGACACACCATTTCGTTGTGGTGTTCGGGTGGCGTGAGTTGTAAACTATTCCGCATTGTTTCAAATGTAAACCAAACTCGTAATTCAAATATTCTCCTCCACGATCAGATCGTAGAAACTTTATTTTCTTGTTACGATGATTTTCCACTTCACTCTGAAATTCTTTGAACTTTTCAAATGTTTCAGACTTGTGTTTCATTAAGTAGATATACCCATATCTTCTCAAACCATCTGGAAGGTGAGAAAATAACGATACCCGCCGCGAGCTTCAACATTCATTGGACCACAAACATCAGTATGTATGATTTCCAACAAATCAGTTGCTCGCTCCATAGTTCCGGAGAACGGCGTTTTAGTCATCTTGCCCATGAGGCACGGTTCGCAAGTACCAAGTGATTCATAATCAAGTGATTCCAAAAGCCCATCAGTATGGAGTTTCTTCATGCGCTTTATACCGATATGACCTAAACGACAGTGCCACAAATAAGTTGCACTATCATTATCAACTATGCATCTTTTGGTTTCAACACTATGAATATGTGTATCACTACTATCGAGATTCAATAAAAATAGACCACTCTTCAAGGGTGCATGACCATAAAAGATATTATTCATATAAATAGAACAACCATTATTCTCTGATTTAAATGAATAACCGTCTCGCAACAAACAAGATCCAGATATAATGTTCATGCTCAACGCTGGCACCAAATAACAATTATTTAGGTCTAAAACTAATCCCTATGGTAGATGTAGAGGTAGCGTGCCGACCGCGATCACATCGACTTTGGAACCATTTCCCACGTGCATCGTCACCCCGTCCTTAGCTAATCATTGCTTAATCCGTAGTCCCTGTTTCGAGTTGCAAATATTAGCAATGTAACCAAGATCAAATACCCGTGTACTCATGCGAGCATTAGTAAGGTACACATCAATAACATGTATATCATATATACCTTTGTTCACTTTGCCATCCTTCTTATCCGCCAAATATTTGGGGCAGTTCCGCTTCAAATGTCCATCGCTTGCAAGAAAAGCACTCGGCCTCGTGCTTAGGTCCAGACTTGGGTTTCTTCTCTTGAGCAGCAACTTGTTTGCTGTTCTTCTTGAAGTTCCCTTCTTCTTCCCTTTGCCCTTTTTCTTGAAACGGTGGTCTTGTTAACCATCAAGACTTGATGCTCCTTCTTGATTTCTACCTCCGCTGCTTTTAGCATTGCAAAGAGCTCGGGATAGTCTTGTCCGTCCCTTGCATATTATAGTTCATCACGAAGCTCTTGTAGCTTGGTGGCGTGATTGAAGAATTTCATCAATGACACTATCATCGTGAAGATTAACTCCCGTTGAATCAAGTGATTATTATACCCGCACATTTTGAGTATGTGTTCACCGACGTAACTATTCTCCTCCATCTTGCAGCTATAGAACTTATTGGAGACTTCATATCTCTCAATCCGGTATTTGCTTGAAATATTAACTTCAACTCTGGAACATCTCATATGCTCCAAGATGTTCAAAACGCCGTTGAAGACCCGGTTCTAAGCCGTAAAGCATGGCACATCGAACTATCGAGTAGTCATCGCTTTGCTCGCCAGACGTTCTTAACGCCGTCGGTTACATCAAGAGCAGGCTCGGCACCCAGCGGTGCTTCCGGGACGTAATTCTTCTGTGCAGCAATGAGGATAATCCTCAGTTACGGACCCAAATCCGTGTAATTTCTACCATCATCTTTCAACTTTGCTTTCTCAAGGAACGCATTAAAATTCAATGGAACAACAAAGACGAGCCATCTATCTACAACAAACATAGACAAGCAAAATACTATCAGTACTAAGTTCATGATAAATTTAAGTTCAATTAATCATATTACTTAAGAACTCCCACTTAGACAGACATCTCTAGTCATCTAAGTGATTACGTGATCCAAACCAACTAAACCATGTCCGATCATCACGTGAGATGGAGTAGTTTCAATGGTGAACATCACTATGTTGATCATATCTACTATATGATTCACGTTCGACCTTTCGGTCTCCGTGTTCCGAGGCCATATCTGTATATGCTAGGCTCGTCAAGTTTAACCTGAGTATTCCGCGTGTGCAACTGTTTTGCACCCGTTGTATTTGAACGTAGAGCCTACCACACCCGATCATCACGTGGTGTCTCAGCACGAAGAACTTTCGCAATGGTGCATACTCAGGGAGAACATCTTAAAATGCTACCGTCAATCAAAGCAAGATAAGATGCATAAAGGATAAACATCACATGCAATCAATATAAGTGATATGATATGGCCATCATCATCTTGTGCTTGTGATCTCCATCTCCGAAGCATCGTCGTGATCACCATCATCACCGGCACGACACCTTTATCTCCATCGTAGCATCGTTGTTGTGTACGCCATCTATTGCTTCTACGACTATCGCTACCGCTTAGTGATAAAGTAAAGCAATTACATGGCGTTTTCATTTCATACAATAAAACGACAACCATATGGCTCCTGCCAGTTGCCGATAACTTCGGTTACAAAACATGATCATCTCATACAATAATATATAGCATCACGTCTTGACCATATCACATCACAACATGCCCTGCAAAAACAAGTTAGACGTCCTCTACTTTGTTGTTGCAAGTTTTACGTGGCTGCTACGGGCTGAGCAAGAACCGTTCTTACCTACGCATCAAAACCACAACGATAGTTCGTCAAGTTAGTGCTGTTTTAACCTTCGCAAGGACCGGGCGTAGCCACAGTCGGTTCAACTAAAGTTGGAGAAACAGACACCCGCTAGTCACCTGTGTGCAAAGCACGGCGGTAAAACCAGTCTCGCGTAAGCTTACGCGTAATCTCGGTCCGGGCCGCTTCATCCAACAATACCGCTGAACCAAAGTATGACATGTTGGTAAGCAGTATGACTTGTATCGCCCACAACTCACTTGTGTACTACTCGGGCATATAGCATCAACGCATAAAACCTAGGCTCGGATGCCACTGTTGGGGAACGTAGTAATTTCAAAAAAATTCCTACGCACACGCAAGATCATGGTGATGGCATAGCAACGAGTGGGGAGAGTGTTGTCCACGTACCCTCATAGACCGTAAGCGGAAGCGTTATAACAACGCGGTTGATGTAGTCGTACGTCTTCACGATCCGACCGATCCAAGCACCGAACGTACGGCACCTCCGTGTTCAGCACAGGTTCAGCTCGATGACCTTCTCCGGGCTCCAATCCAGCAGAGCATCGGGGATGAGTTCCGTCAGCACGACGGCGCGGTGACGGTGATGATGTTCTACCGGCGCAAGGCTTCGCCTAAACCCCGCACGATATGACCGAGGTGAAATATGGTGGAGGGGGGCACCGCACACGGCTAAGGAACGATCCGTAGATCAACTCGTGTATCTAGAGGTGCCCCCTCCCCCGTATATAAAGGGGGAGAGGAGGAGGGGGCTGGCCAAGGGGAGAGGCGCGCCCTAGGGGTGGCAATCCTACTCGAAGCAGGTTTGGCCCCCCCTTTCCTATTAGGAGTAGGAGAGGGAAGGAAGAGAGGGGAGGGAGGAAGGAAAGGGGGGCCTTCCCAATTCGGATTGGGCTTGGGAGGGGCGCGCCCCCTCCTTTGTTCCTTCTCCCTCCTTTCCAAAAAGGCCCAATAAGGCCCATATACTTACCGGGGGGTTCCGGTAACCACCCGGAGCTCCGGTATATTCCCAATCTCATCCGGAATCTTTCCGGTATCCAAATATATCCGTCCAATATATCAATCTTTATGTCTCGACCATTTCAAGACTCCTCGTCATGTCCGTGATCACATCCGGGACTCCGAACAACCTTCGGTACATCAAAACTTATAAACTCATAATAAAACTGTCATCGTAACGTTAAGCGTGCGGACCCTACGGGTTCGAGAACTATGTAGACATGACCTAGAACTATTCTCGGTCAATAACTAATAGCGGAACCTGGATGTTCATATTGGTTCCTACATATTCTACGAAGATCTTTATCGGTCAAACCGCATAACAACATACGTTGTTCCCTTTGTCATCGGTATGTTACTTGCCCGAGATTCGATCATCGGTATCCAATACCTAGTTCAATCTCGTTATCGGCAAGTCTCTTTACTCGTTCCATAATACATCATTTCATAATTAGCTCATTAGTTACAATGCTTGCAAGGCTTAAGTGATGTGTATTACCGAGAGGGCCCAGAGATACCTCTTCGACAATCGGAGTGACAAAACCTAATCTCGAATTATGCCAACTCAACATGTACCTTTGGAGACACCTGTAGAGCACCTTTATAATCACCCAGTTATGTTGTGACGTTTGGTAGCACACAAAGTGTTCCTCCGTAAACGGAGTTGCATAATCTCATAGTTCTGAGTGAACATGTATAAGTCATGAAGAAAGCAATAGCAACATACTAAATGATCAAGTGCTAGGCTAACGGAATGGGTCATGTCAATCACATCATTCTCCTAATGATGTGATACTGTTAATCAAATGACAACTCTTTTGTCCATGGCTAGGAAACATAACCATCTTTGATAAACGAGCTAGTCAAGTAGAGGCATACTAGTGACTATATGTTTGTCTATGTATTCACACATGTATCATTGTTTCCAGTTAATACAATTCTAGCATGAATGATAAACATTTATCATGATATGAGGAAATAAATAATAACTTTATTATTGCCTCTAGGGCATATTTCCTTTAGGGGGGTGTTGACGTTCCATCAGATCGGTCTTTTGGTTGCATTGGCTAGAGCGTGCACTTCTACACTCTTCTAACGTCGTAATCGTGCGAGGGTGTCAGTTCTGGAGTTCGATGGCGTGCCCTCGGACACGTTGCCCCAGTCTGTTTCTTTCAACGGCAATGGTTTTGCTACAAGCAAACTACTTTGGAGGTCCGTAGAGCTGTTGATCAGCGATGGAGTCGTGTCGAGCTTGGGTGAAGAGGTGATATGTCTCCTTTTCCTTAGTGGAGAGGGGCACTCACTTGTTTCTTTTCATAGGATTGTCCTATCTATTCAGCCCTATAATGTCAATGCTTACGTTGCTTGTAACTGAATCTTTATTTTATTAATGAGACATGCATTACCATACAAAAATAAACACCTCAAATCGGACACCGTATCCATCCACGGACACTGATGTGGGAGTCATCCATCCAACCATGCCCGCATACATTTCAAAGCAGACTTCAATATACCGGGCGAAATTCATGCAACCCGGATGATTTTCAAATAAACCAAACAAAAACATTTATACTTCAAACATATTTCAACTAAATTATAGCGGGATAGGCTAGGCTATTCTAACCTTGTCTATCACCAGCCACGGTGGAACACATTTCTCACGATATGTCTTCCACATGTCCGGCAACAATCCCGATGGGCCACCGAGAACACCAGAGGTAAATGCTTCAGCGGGACGGGAAGAATAGCCTCCGCCTCTGCGAAGACCGGATCATCAGTTGGTTTTTGGCTGAGGGAAGGCGGTCGTGGTGGCCTACCACCCCGGGAAGCGGGCAAGTCACCGACTGTGTAACCCAGCAAGACAGTGGCAGTGGCCTTCCTGAGACATAAGTGGCATCAACCTCCCATGGTCTACTTTTCCTTGCTATTGAAGATGGCCTTGGATGTGCTGGCTGTGTCGTCGTGGCAGCAGGCGTGGCCAACACAGAGTTGGTGATGTCGTCATCGGTGCCCCATTCAAATTTCTCCACCGCTGGATCTACCTCTGTGAACATGGCTTCTTTCTCCGCCTATAGGATGTGGTGCCACAAACGCTCACTGCTGATTTGGCGGGCGGTGGCGTAGGACAGCCTGGACGGCAGAGAACAGCCCATGATGATGCCAGCCTGGACCAGCGAGGGCGTTGGCTCCGGAGAGCTTACCGCAAGCTAGCCTGTATCCGGCTGGCTCGGCAGGCCACCCACTTAGCTGCAATGCTGGAGTGTTCCTTCTTCTGCTCGCCGGAGGGGCGTCCCACAGGGCTTTGGAGCTCGAGACCATAGCATGTGTGCTACAAAGATAAGATGGAGAGTGGAGGTGTGGTGTGGTTGTTGCCCAATGCCTGGCCATGTTTAAATAGCGGGCGGATGCCAGACGCCAAGAGGCGAGGTGTTTAATGATGGGCGACATGCGAATGGGCGTGTGTCGCTCGAGGCTCCGCAGTAGATTCCTCTACAGATGCGTAGGTTTTATGGAGCTAAGCAGGAGAATAGATAGCGTTTCAGTGTGGAGTGAAGCGAAGGCACATGCAGCGGGCGGTGCTCTCAGCCATCACACCACTTTAGTGTCGGCTCTAGTGAGAGGTCGTGTCTGCTTTGGGCTGGCATGAATGTATTTGCTTAAGTTAGCGTTCACCTGATCACGTATTTTCTTAAATGATAAACTTAAGTTAGCATTCACCTGGTCACGTATTTTCTTAAATGATAAACTTAATTAGCATTCACCTGATCATGTATTTGCTTTGCATGGATTCTTATGATTGGACTGTCAATGGTTGATGGTGTGTGTCAATGGTTGGGATGTCCTCATCAAGTGCTCTGCATTTACTATACGTTTAACAAAAAAAGTTGCAATAATGCATAAACAATGTTTCTAAAACACACTAGTTAAATGACGGACTACTTATAGGTGGAGTTCCAAAACATAATGTGCAGGATGCCCCTACAACAATTTTGCATTTGAAAAGAAAATACAAATTTACGTCAGTAAGAGGATCTATAGCCGGACTTGGCAGATCTAGCCCCCTAAACGTCTGCGGGCGCGCCCGCCTCATATTTTTTGTCGGGAAACCACAATCATCAAACCCAAACCCTCAAATCCATGCAAATCCATGCACATGGATCACATAGCACAAATTAGCCACAATTAAATAGTTTAACAAAGCAACAAAGCAAAATAGATCATAGTTCAACAATCCGGACATGACAAAACGAAATTCAAGTCCGAGCATGATAGATCAATCACCGAAAGGATCATTGGGCGAATGCCATCTGTGCCACCTCCTTCCCCGCCTGTTGTGCCTCCATCCGTGTCGCATGCTCTGTCTCCATCCGTGACACCTGCTCTGCCGTTGTCCATGCCTCATTCTCTACCTCTATACATGCCGCTTGCTCTGCTGCTACCATCGCCACTCTTGTTGCCTCATACTTTCTATGTTCGTTGATCTCCTTCTTCCTTCCGGTGAGCCATATCTTTCCTTACTCATCCAAGAGGCTTCCGTCCCCCAACATTATCCTTGAATCATCTATGTCTCGAGCAAGTTGTAGACTCTCCTTCTTAATCTCTATTGATAAAAAACCCAGACCTTCTCGCTCTCCTATTTGAGACACACCTTTTTCTTCTCCAACTCTATATTCTCCCTCTCAATTGCCAACTTGTTGTTTGCCGTCTCTTGGACCCAATCCACCCTTTCCTTTTGCGCATCCAACATGAGCTTGTACCTCTCCTCTTTCTTGTCCTCCCTTGTGGAAAAAATGCACGTCCATGTGGTGGACATTTTTTTCGCCACGACGTCTCACTTGTTTCCCATCACTTGTAAGTTATTCATTGGCATGGTTACATTCTCCCCTACAACTTCTCCCTCTTCTTCATACAAACCAATTTATTGGTGGGAGCTTGAGTAATCATTATTCCTCTTGCCAACCTTGAGATCTTCCACAAGTTGTGTCCACTTTGGTTTACCAGCAAATATCACCCAATGATGGTCAAAACAGAATGACTTCTTCTCCCTTTGTTGGTACATAGTGTCTGCCACCATTGTCTAGCAAACAATCAGTATAACAATGAGAATGCAACAAAAAAACAAGCAATTAAAATTATGCCCACTTATGTGAGTTGACACTACCATCCCACTTTGAGGGCGGCCAAGCACTTGTACATAGTAGCCAACATACTTGCTCACTTCTCCTTGAATGATCCCCCATATGTCACGACCCGGATTTGGTAAAATCCAAGTCTCTGTGCTTACTGTACTATCCTTGGATCGTAGCTAGCACACACAGTAACAAGAATGAATATCAGTAAAACATACATCATTTTACTACAACAGTAGATCCAAAATTAAGCAAATACATACCATTGGCATAGCTATGCTGGCACATAATACAGCATAATTATACGTAGTCCCTAAGTTAGGGCTCCATCAACGCCATTGGGCTCGTTGAGTGTAGGCCATAACTTTATCGTCTCTTAATCTGTTGAGATCTGCACATGACAGGTGAAGATGAGCACGTGGAATGTACTCGCAAGTTGCAAAGGAAAGTTTAACAGAATATATATATGTAGGGTAAGTATTGGTGAAGGTTTCCTTTGCATAAAGCCAATTTTCTCCTATACTAAATTTTGTAAACTTCTTTTGAAATAAAAAAGTTTTTAGTATAAAAGGTAGGAGTGAGACACTTGGATATACGCACCAGTGCTCATTCTCCAAAAGTAGTTTAAAAAGGTTGAAGTGAAACACATTCCCTGTGCTCAATCCTCAACTTTAACCCTTAAAATAGACTTTTAGAAAAGAGAGGGGAGATTCTTCTTCAGTCCAAGTCTTCAGTTGCTCAAAATTGCTCGTAACCAGGGCACGGCTAATCGATTAGGTTAAACCCTCTACAGTGGTCATACACGTTTTCCACATGACACAACCAACCCCGTTTACCATTGCACACTTGGGTGTACGACTAGGAGGAGATTGTGATGAAGCCTTTTCATAATAGCCCCCCATACCTGCTGAGGGAGTCCTGGATTAGGGGGTGTCCGGATGGCCGGATTATAGCCTTTGGCCGGACTCCTGGACTATGAAGATACAAGATTGAAGACTTCGTCCCGTGTCCGGATGGGACTTTCCTTGGCGCGGAAGGCAAGCTTGGCGATACGGATATGTAGATCTCCTACCATTGTAACCGACTCTGTGTAACCCTAACCCTCTTCGGTGCCTATATAAACCGGAGGGTTTTAGTCCATAGGACGAACAACAATCATACCATAGGCTAGCTTCTAGGGTTTAGCCTCTCTGATCTCGTGGTAGATCTACTCTTGTACTGCCCATATCATCAATATCAATCAAGCAGGAGTAGGGTTTTACCTCCATCGAGAGGGCCCGAACCTGGGTAAAAACATTGTGTCCCTTGTCTCCTGTTACCTTCCGCCTAGACGCACAGTTTAGGACCCCCTACCTGAGATCCGCCGGTCTTTACACCGATATTGGTGCTTTCATTTAGAGTTCCTTTGTGTCGTCATCTTTAGGCCCGATGGCTCCTCCGATCATCAACAACGTGTTGGCAATATGCCCTAGAGGCAATAATAAAAGTATTATTATTATATTTCCTTGTTCATGATAATTGTCTTTTATTCATGCTATAACTGTATTATCCGGAAATCGTAATACACGTGTGAATACATAGACCACAATATGTCCCTAGTGAGCCTCTAGTTGACTAGCTCGTTGTGATCAACAGATAGTCATGGTTTCTGGCTATGGACATTGGATGTCGTTGATAACGGATCACATCATTAGGAGAATGATGTGATGGACAAGACCCAATCCTAAGCATAGCACAAAGATCGTAGTTCGCTTGCTAGAGCTTTTCCAATGTCAAGTATCTCTTCCTTAGACCATGAGATCGTGTAACTCCGGATACCGTAGGAGTGCTTTTGGTGTATCAAACGTCACAACGAATCGGGTGACTATAAAGGTGCATTACAGGTATCTCCGAAAGTGTCATTGGGTTGACATGGATCGAGATCGATTTGTCACTCCGCAAACGGAGAGGTATCTCTGGGCCCACTCGGTAAGACATCATCATAATGTGCACAATGTGACCAAGGGGTTGATCACGGATGATGTGTTGCGGAACGAGTAAAGAGACTTGCCGGTAACGAGATTGAACAAGGTATTGGTATACCGACGATCGAATCTCGCAAGTGAAATACCGCTAGATAAAGGGAATTGTATACGGATTGTGAGTCCTTGACATCGTGGTTCATCCGATGAGATCATCGTGGAACATGTGGGAGCCAACATGGGTATCCAGATCCCGCTGTTGGTTATTGGTGGAGAACGCCTCGGTCATGTCTACATGTCTCCGAACCCGTAGGGTCTACACACTTAAGGTTCGATGACGCTAGGGTTATAAAGGAAGCTTGTATGTGGTTACCGAATGTTGTTCGGGTCCGGATGAGATCTCGGACGTCACGAGGAGTTCGGAATGGTCCGGAGGTAAAGATTTATATATGGAAGTCCTGTTTTGGTCACCGGAAAAGTTTGGGTTTTATCGGTATCGCGTCTGGGACCACCGGAGGGTCCGGGGTCCACCAAGTGGGGCCACCTGCCCCAGAAGGCTGCGTGGGCCAAGTGTGGGAGGGGACCAGCCCCTAGGTGGGCTGGGGCGCCCCCCACCAAGGCCCAAGGCGCCTAGGGCTGGGGGAAACCCTAAAGGGGGGCGCCTCCCTTGCCTTGGGGGGCAAGGCAACCCCCCTGGCCGCCGCCCCCTCCTCAGATTGGATCTGAGGGGGCCGGCCTCCCTCTCCCTTGCCCCTATATATATGTGGGGGGTGGGAGGGCAGCCGCACCCATGTTCTGGCGCAGCCCTCCCCCTCTCCCAAGTACTCCTCCTCTCCCTTGGTGCTTGGCGAAGCCCTGCGGGATTGCCACGCTCCTCCATCACCACCACGCCGTTGTGCTGCTGCTGGAAGGAGTCTTCCTCAACCTCTCCTCTCTCCTTGCTGGATCAAGGCGGGAGACGCCACCGGCTGTACGTGTGTTGAACGCGGAGGTGCCGTCCGTTCGCACTTGATCATCGGTGATTTGAATCACGACGAGTACGACTCCATCAACCCGTTCACTTGAACGCTTCCGCTTAGCGATCTACAAGGGTATGTAGATGCACTCTCTTTCTACTCGCTGCTGGTTTCTCCATAGATAGATCTTGGTGACACGAGGAAAATTTTGAATTTCTGCCACGCTCCCCAACAAATGGCATCATGAGCTAGGTCTATTGCGTAGATTCTTTGCACGAGTAGAACACAAAGTAGTTGTGGGCGTTGATGTTGTTCAATATGCTTACCGTTACTAGTCCAATCTTGTTTCGACGGTATTGTGGGATGAAGCGCCCGGACCGACCTTACACGTTACGCTTACGTGAGACAGGTTCCACCGATTGACATGCACTTCGTGCATAAGGTGGCTAGCGGGTGCCAGGCTCTCCCACTTTAGTCGGAACGGATTCGATGAAAAGGGTCCTTATGAAGGGTAAATAGCAATTGGCAAATCACGTTGTGGTTTTGCGAGGTAAGAAACGTTTTGCTAGAAACCCATAGCAGCCATCAGAAACATGCAAACAACAATTAGAGGACGTCTAACTTGTTTTTGCAGGGTATGCTATGTGATGTGATATGGCCAAGAAGAATGTGATGAATGATATGTGATGTATGAGATTGATCATATTCTTGTAATAGGAATCACGACTTGCATGTCGATGAGTATGACAACCGCAGGAGCCATAGGAGTTGTCTTAATTTATTGTATGACCTGCGTGTCATTGAACAACGCCATGTAATTACTTTACTTTATTGCTAACCGTAGCCATAGTAGTAGAAATAATAAGTTGGCGAGACGACTTCATGGAGACACGATGATGGAGATCATGATGATGGAGATCATGGTGTCATGCGGTGACGATGATGATCATGGAGCCCGAAGATGGAGATCAAAGGAGCAAAATGATATTGGCCATATCATGTCACTATTTGATTGCATGTGATGTTTATCATGTTTATGCATCTTGTTTACTTAGGACGACGGTAGTAAATAAGATGATCCTTACAAAATTTCAAGAAGTGTTCTCCCGATGTGCACCGTTGCTACAGTTCGTCGCTTCTAAGCACCACGTGATGATCGGGTGTGATGGATTCTTACGCTCACATACAACGGGTGTAAGACAGTTTTACACAGCGAAAACACTTGGGGTTAACTTGACGAGCCTAGCATGTGCGGACATGGCCTCGAACACGGAGACCGAAAGGTCGAGCATGAGTCGATAGTAGATACGATCAACATGAAGATGTTCACCGATGATGACTAGTCCGTCTCACGTGATGATCGGACACGGGCTAGTTGACTTGGATCATGTAATCACTTAGATGACCAGAGGGATGTCTATCGAGTGGGAGTTCATAAGATGAACTTAATTATCTGAACATAGTCAAAAGACCTTTGCAAATTATGTCGAGGCTCGCGCTTTAGTTCCACTGCTTAGATATGTTCCTAGAGAAAATATAGTTGAAAGTTTGATGAGCGATTATGCGGACAAGAGAAAGCTTATGTCCTTAATACACCGCTCGTGTGTCTGAACCCCAAACGTCGTTTGTGGATGTTGCGTAACATCGGACATACACGCTTTTGATAACTACGTGATAGTTCAGTTAAATGGTTTAGAGTTGAGGCACCAAAGACGTTTTCGAAACGTCACGGAACATATGAGATGTTTCGAGGGCTGAAATTGAGATTTCAGGCTCGTGCCCACGTCAAGAGATATGAGACCTCCGACAATTTTCTTAGCCTGCAAACTAAGGGAGAAAAGCTCAATCGTTGAGCTTGTGCTCGATTGTCCGAGTGCAACAATCACTTAAATCGAGGGAGTCGATCTTCCGGATGAGATAGTGATGTTTCTCCAAAGTCATTGCCACCAAGCTGCTAGAGCTTCGTGATGAACTATAACATATCGGGATAGATATGATGATCCTTGAGGTATTCGCGATGTTTGACACCGCGAAAGTAGAAATCAAGAAGGAGCATCAATTGTTGATGGTTGGTGAAACCACTAGTTTCAAGAAGGGCAAGGGCAATAAGGATACTTCATGAAACGGCAAATCAGCTGCTGCTCCAAGTGAAGAAACCCAAGGTTGAACCCAAACCGAGACTAAGTGCTTCTATAATAAGGGAACAATCAAGAGAGCGGAATTACCCTAGATACTTGGTAGATGAGTAGGTCGGCAAGGTCGATAGAAGTATATTGATATACATTATGTTAATGTGTACTTTACTAGTACTCCTAGTAGCACCAGGGTATTAGATACGGTTCGGTTGCTAAGTGTTAGTAACTCAAATAAAAGCTACGGAATAAACGGAGACTAGCTAAAAGTGAGTGATGATATGTGTTGGAAGTATTTCCAAGGTTGATGTGATCAAGCATCGCACTCCCTCTACCATCGAGATTTGGTGTTTGCGCTGAGCATAGACATGATTGGATTATGTCTATCGCAATACGGTTATTCATTTAAGGAGAATAATGGTTACTCTGTTCATTTGAATAATACCTTCAATGGTCTTGCACCTAAAGGAATGGTTTATTGAGTCTCGATCGTAGTGATACACATTTTCATGCCAAAAAGATATAAGATAGTAATGATAGTACCACTTACTTGTGGCACTGCCATATAAGTCATATTGGTATAAAACGCATGAAGAAGCTCCATGTTGATGGATCTTTGGACTCACTCGTTTTTGAAAAGTTTGAGACATGCAAACCATGTCTATTGGTGTATACGCATGAAGAAACTCCATGCAGATGGATTGTTTGGACTCACTTGATTTTGAATCACTTGAGATATGCAAATCATACCACATGGGCAAGATGATTAAAAAGCCTCGGTTTTTCAGTAAAATGGAACAAGATAGCAACTTGTTGGAAGTAACACATTTTGATGTGTGCAGTCCAATGAGTGCTGAGGCATGCAGTGAATATCGTTATGTTCTTACTTCACAGATGATTTGAGTAGATGTAGAGTATATTTACTTGATGAAACACAAGTCTGAATTATTGAATGGTTCAAGTAATTTCAGAGTGAAGTTGAAGATCATCGTGACAAGAGGATGAAATGTCTATGATATGATCATAGAGATGAGTATCTGAGTTACGAGCTTTGGCACACAATTAAGACATTGTGGAAATTGTTTCACAATTAATACCGCCTGGAACACCATAGTTTGACGGTGTGTCCGAACATCATAGTTGCATCCTATTGGATATGGTGCATACCATGATGTCTCTTATCGAATTACCACTATCGTTCATGGGTTAGGCATTAGAGACAACCACATTCACTTTAAATAGGGCACCACGTAATTCCGTTGAGACGAAACCATTTGAACTATGGTTTGAGAAACCTAAGTTGTCGTTTCTTAAAGGTTTGGGGCTGCGACGCTTATGTGAAAAAGTTTCAGGTTGATAAGCTCGAACCCAAAGCGGATAAAATGCATCTTCATAGGACACCCAAAACAGTTGGGTATACCTCCTAATTCAGATCCGAAAGCAATAGGGATTGTTTCTTGAATCGGGTCCTTTCTCGAGGAAAAGTTTGTCTCGAAAAGTTGAGTGGGAGGATGGTGGAGACTTGATAAGGTTATTGAACCATCACTTCAACTACTGTGTAGCATGGCATAGGAAGTTGTTCCTGTGGCACCTACACCAATTGAAGTGGAAGCTTATGATAGTGATCATGAAGCTTCAGATCAAGTCACTACCGTACCTCGTAGGGTGACAAGGATGCGTACTACTTTAGAGTGGTACAGTAATCCTGTCTTGAAGGTCATGTTGCTAGACAACTTTGAACCTACGAGCTATGGAGAAGCAATGGTGGGCCCAAATTCTGACAAATGGTTTGAAGCCATGAAATCCGAGATAGGATCCATGTATCAAAACAAAGCATGGACTTTGGTGGACTTGCCCAATGATCGGCAAGCCATTGAGATAAATGGATTTTTAAGAAGAAGATGGACGTGGACGGTAATGTCACCGTCTATGAAGCTCGACTTGTGGCGAAGAGTTTTTCACAAGTTCAAGGAGTTGACTACGATGAGATTTTCTCATCCGTAGCGATGCTTAAGTCCGTCGGAATCATGTTAGCAATAGCTGCATTTATGAAATCTGGCAAATGGATGTCAAAATGAGTTTCCTTACCAGTTTTCGTAAGGAAAGGTTGTATGTGATACATTCAGAAAGGTTTTGTCGATCCTAAGGATGCTAAAAGGTATGCTAGCTCCAGCGATCCTTCTAAGGACTGGAGTAAGCATCTCGGAGTTGGAATGTACGCTTTGATAAGATGATCAATGATTTTTGTTTATACAAAGTTTATGAGAAACTTGTATTTCCAAAGAAGTGAGTGGGAGCACTATAGAATTTCTGATGAGTATATGTTGTTGACATATTGTTGATCAGAAATGATGTAGAATTTTCTCAGAAAGCATATAGGGTTATTTGAAAATTGTTTTCAATAGAAAACCTGGATTAAGCTACTTGAACATTGAGCATCAAGATCTATGAGGATAGATCAAAACCGCTTAATGGTACTTTCAAATGAGCATATACCTTGACATGATCTTGAAGGTGTTCAAGATGGATCGATCAAAGAAGGAGTTCTTGCACGAGATGTAAGGTATGAAGTTAAGACTTAAAGCTCGACCACGGCAGAAGAAGGAGAAAGGGCGAAGTTCGCCCCTATGCTTTATACATAGGCTCTACAAGTATGTTGTCTTTGTGTACCGACCGAAGTGTGCCTTTCCATGAGTCATCAAGGGGTACAAGAATGATCCACGAATGGATCATTGGACAATGGTCAAAATTGTCCTTGGAGTAAATAAGGACATGTTTCTCAATTATGGAGGTGATAAAGAGTTCGGCGTAAAGGGTTACGCCGATGCAAGCTTTAACACCTATCCGAGTGACTCGAGTAGCAAACCGGATACGATAGTGGAGCAACCATTTGGAATAGCTCCAAGTGGAGCATGGAAACAGCATTTACAATATGACCTAGAAATTTGCAAAGCACACACGGATCTGAAAGGTTCAGACCCGTTGACTAAAACCTCTCACACAAGCAAAACATGATCAAACCCCAGAACTCATTTGATGATGTTGGTCACATGGCGATGTGACCTATCAATGTTAATCACATGGCGATGTGAACTAGATTATTGACTCTAGTGCAAGTGGGAGACTGTTGGAAATATGCCCTAGAGGCAATAATAAAAGTATTATTATTATATTTCCTTGTTCATGATAATTGTCTTTATTCATGCTATAATCAGTATTATCCGGAAATCGTAATACACGTGTGAATACATAGACCACAATATGTCCCTAGTGAGCCTCTAGTTGACTAGCTCACAGATCATCAGATAGTCATGGTTTCTCGCTATGGACATTGGATGTCGTTGATAACGGGATCACATCATTAGGAGAATGATGTGATGGACAAGACCCAATCCTAAGCATAGCACAAAGATCGTAGTTCGCTTGCTAGAGCTTTTCCAATGTCAAGTATCTCTTCCTTAGACCATGAGATCGTGTAACTCCGGATACCGTAGGAGTGCTTTGGGTGTATCAAACGTCACAACGAATCGGGTGACTATAAAGGTGCATTACAGGTATCTCCGAAAGTGTCATTGGGTTGACATGGATCGAGATCGATTTGTCACTCCGCAAACGGAGAGGTATCTCTGGGCCCACTCGGTAAGACATCATCATAATGTGCACAAGTGTGACCAAGGGGTTGATCACGGATGATGTGTTGCGGAACGAGTAAAGAGACTTGCCGGTAACGAGATTGAACAAGGTATTGGTATACCGACGATCGAATCTCGGGCAAGTGAAATACCGCTAGACAAAGGGAATTGTATACGGATTGATCGAGTCCTTGACATCGTGGTTCATCCGATGAGATCATCGTGGAACATGTGGGAGCCAACATGGGTATCCAGATCCCGCTGTTGGTTATTGACCGGAGAACGCCTCGGTCATGTCTACATGTCTCCGAACCCGTAGGGTCTACACACTTAAGGTTCGATGACGCTAGGGTTATAAAGGAAGCTTGTATGTGGTTACCGAATGTTGTTCGGGTCCGGATGAGATCTCGGACGTCACGAGGAGTTCGGAATGGTCCGGAGGTAAAGATTTATATATGGGAAGTCCTGTTTTGGTCACAGGAAAAGTTTGGGTTTTATCAGAACGTCTGGGACCACCGGAGGGTCCTGGGTCCACCAAGTGGGGCCACCTGCCCTGAAGGCTGCGTGGGCCAAGTGTGGGAGGGACCAGCCCCTAGGTGGGCTGGGCGCCCCACCAAGGCCCAAGGCGCCTAGGGCTGGGGAAACCCTAAAGGGGGCCTCCCTTGCCTTGGGGGGCAAGGCAACCCCTCGCCGCCCCCCTCCTCAGATTGGATCCGAGGGGCCGGCCTCCTCTCCCTTGCCCTATATATATGTGGGGGTGGGAGGCAGCCGCACCCATGTTCGGGCGCAGCCCTCCTCTCTCCCAAGTACTCCTCCTCTCCCTTGGTGCTTGGCGAAGCCTGCTGGGATTGCCACGCCTCCATCACCACCACGCCGTTGTGCTGCTGCTGAAGGAGTCTTCTCAACCTCTCCTCTCTCCTTGCTGGATCAAGGCGTGGGAGACGCCACCGGCTGTACGTGTGTTGAACGCGGAGGTGCCGTCCGCTCGCACTTGATCATCGGTGATTTGAATCACGACGAGCACGACTCCATCAACCCCGTTCACTTGAACGCTTCCGCTTAGCGATCTACAAGGGTATGTAGATGCACTCTCTTTCTACTCGTTGCTGGTTTCTCCATAGATAGATCTTGGTGACACGTAGGAAAATTTTGAATTTCTGCTACGTTCCCCAACACAACGATGCGGTCCAGGGTGAGACTTTTCTCCCCGGACAGATCTTCGTATTCGGCGGCTTTGCACTGCGGGCCAATTCGATTGGCCATCTGGAGTAGATTGAAAGCTATGCCCCTGGCCATCAGGTCAGATTTGGAAGTTTGAACTACACGGCTGACGTCCGCGGAGACTTGATCTTCGACGTGTTCGATCCACAGCCAAGCACGCCGCACTGTCACGAAGGGCATGATCTAGCTCTGCCGCCGGACAGTGCCCTGGAGGCCGCATCCGCTCCAGCCCTTAGCTCGGAGCCGACTGCGCCGATCGAGGACGGTGGCTGGACACCGCCTTGGGGGCTGCTATCTCTACGGCGATTGAGCTGAACACCAACCCTGTCCTTCGCGAAGCTCGTAACTCCAAGGTGCCGGACTCCTCTCCGGACTCCGAACCTTCCGCGCCCCTGCCAATCGAATCCGATTGGGCGCCGATCATGGAGTTCACTGCCGCGGACATCTTTCAACACTCGCCCTTTGGCAACATCCTGAATTCACTAAAGTCTCTCTCTTTATCAGGAGGGCCTTGGCCGGATTATGGTCAGGAAGGTTGGGATGCGGACGACGAAGAAATTCAAAGCCCACCCACCACCCACTTAGTAGCCACTGTCGATGATTTAACCGACATGCTCGACTTCGACTCTGAAGACATCGACGGTATGGACGACGATGCAGGAGACGACCAAGAACCAGCGCCTACAGGGCACTGGAAGGCCACCTCGTCATACGATATTTACATGGTGAACATCCCAAAAGATGGGAATGGCGATGGAACAACGGAGGATGACCCCTCCAAGAAACAGCCTAAGCGCCAGCGTCAGCGGCGCCACTCTAAATCCCGCCACAGTAAAAATGGGTATTCTGGCACCAAAGACAATAACACCCCGGACAGTGCCGAAGACAATCTCCTCCAGCAGGATTCAGCGCAGGAGGATGGAGAGGCCATCCCTCATGAGAGAGCGGCAGGCAGAGAGGTAGAGGACGATAATTACATGCCTCCCTTCGAAGATGAGGCAAGCCTCGACGACGACGAATTTGTCGTGCATGAGGATCCCGTCGAACAAGAGCGTTTCAAACGCAGGCTTATGGCCACGGCAAGCAGCCTCAAGAAAAAGCAGCAACAGAGAGGCCTCTCGGCCCTCCACTCAAGCCGCACCCCGGCGCCGCTCAAAAAATACCAAGGCGCGGGGAAATGCGCCAGACCTGTGGGATATATTGGAGGACAAGGCAAGACAAACAAGATCGATCTATGGATCGCGTGGGCGCCCCACAATGCGTGATGATAACCGTCACGCCGGATATGGCAATTCCGGCCGGGCCGAACACGGTAGACAAAGCTCATTTGAGCTACGTCGTGATATAGCCCAATACAGGGGCGCCGCACACCCACTATGCTTCATGGACGAAGTGATGGATCATCAAATCCCTGAGGGTTTCAAACCCGTAAACATTGAATCATACGATGGCACAACAAATCCTGCGGTCTGGATCGAGGACTATCTCCTTCATATCCACATGGCCCACGGTGACAATCTACACGCCATCAAATACCTCCCACTCAAGCTTAAAGGGCCAGCTTGGCATTGGCTTAACAGCTTGCCAGCAGAGTCAATTGGTTGTTGGGAAGACCTAGAAGCCGCATTCCTCGACAATTTCCAGGGCACTTATGTGCGACCACCAGACGCCGATGACCTAAGCCACATAATTCAGCAGCCAAAAGAAACAGCCAGACAATTCTGGACACGGTTCCTAACCAAGAAAAATCAAGTTGTCGACTGTCCGGATACAGAGGCCCTTGCAGCCTTCAAACATAACATCTGCGATGAGTGGCTTGCCCGGCACCTAGGACAGGAAAAGCCGAAATCCATGGCAGCCCTCACAACACTCATGACCCGCTTTTGCATGGGAGAGGACAGCTGGCTAGCTCGTAGTAACAACATGACCAAGAGCCCTGGTAGTTCAGATACCAAGGACAGTAACGGCAGGTCGCGTCGCAACAAGCACAAGCGCCGCATTAATGGCGATAATGTTGAAGATACGACAATCAATGCCGGATTCAGAGGCTCCAAACCCGGTCAGCGGAAAAATCCATTCAAAAGAAATACTCCGAGCCTGTCCAATTTGGACCGAATACTCGATCGCTCGTGCCAGATACACGGCACCCCCGAAAAACCAGCCAACCACACCAACAGGGATTGTTGGATGTTCAAGCCGGCAGGCAAGCTAACTGCCGAAAACAATGACAAGGGGCTGCATAGCAATGACGAGGAGGAGCCCCGGCCGCCGAACAATAGAGGACAGAAGGGCTTTCCCCCACAAGTGCGGACGGTGAACATGATATACGCAACCCACATACCCAAAAGGGAGCGGAAGCATGCACTAAGGGACGTATATGCGATGGAGCCAGTCGCCCCAAAGTTCAATCCTTGGTCCTCCTGCTCGACCACTTTTGATCGAAGGGACCACCCCACTAGCATCCGCCATGGCGGATTCGCCGCATTGGTTCTAGACCCAATCGTTGACGGATTTCACCTCACTAGAGTCCTAATGGACAGCGGCGGCAGCCTGAACCTGTTTTATCAGGACACAGTGTGCAACATGGGCATAGACTCCTCAAGGATTAAACCCACAAAGACGACCTTCAAAGGCGTCATACCAGGTGTAGAGGACAACTGTACAGGCTCAGTTACACTTGAAGTGGTCTTCGGATCACCGGATAACTTCCGAAGTGAGGAATTAATCTTCGACATAGTCCCGTTCCGCATGGCTATCACGCGATCGCTTCGGACGAACCGCACGGTAAAGTTCAATGCGGTGCCAAGATTACGCATACCTCAAGCTCAAGATTCCAGGCGCTCGAGGAGTCATTACGGTCAACGGAAACACCGAACACTCTCTCCGAATGGAGGAGCATACGGCAGCCCTAGCGGCAGAAGTACAAAGCAGCCTCTTAAGGCAATTCTCGAGTCCGGCTATTAAACGTCCGGACACAGTCAAGCGCGCCCGGAGTAACCTACAACAAGACCGCCTGGCAAGTTCCGAGCACGCGTAGCAATGCGGCCCCAACCCCAGCCCTCGCGAAACTGCGAAACCAGTAGTACGCGTACATAATTACGCTCTGGAAATACCATGGGCATAGGGGGAGGGGCACGACCACGACAGGCCCAGAATGCGGCTCAACTGCACCAGGGGCTACCAATTGTGTCATTCTTCTTTTTTTTCTTACTTTCAGGACTCCTTTCTCAAGAAGCCCTATCCGGCAGTAGAATTGCCGAACACACGATGCAACAGCCAGGGAAGCAGAAAGCTACGTCGAGTGTCCAGGAGGTCTCTATAACGAGCAGTATACTTGTTTTACATATCATCCCGCAGCTCGCTCCTAGAGGGAGACATGTTAAATAGTCCCGTCCCTTGCTTATCGCACTATTTGTATCGTTCTGCTTTTACCGCAGCCTTTTTTAATAAACAATGCATAGCTTTTGCCTATTATTGCATTCCCTTTTTTATTTTATCTATTCATGTTCACTTATGACATGTCGCACCCGTACTCTTTGGTATGGCCAAATACACCAGGGGCTTAAGTACCCCAGAATATGGTGTGATAAGTCCGAACACTTTCACAAGTGCGGCACCCCGAACTTATAGCATTATATGCATCGGCTCTGAATCATGTCTTGGGTCAATAGTTGGGTTTGCCGGCTCCCATGTTTTGGTACCTTACGCCCGCTATATCGGCTAAGGTAGACTGGGAGAACCACTGTGATTGTGCCCCAGTTGAGCACCTCAGGGGAGAAAGCTAAAACTGACCGTCATGATAGGGCGAGAGCCGGTCGCTGTTCGAGAGGTTTTCGAGTCCCTAAAGACTTATGCCGCTTAGAGCGAGGAGTCGGCTTTGTCCGACCCAGGCGTGGATAGCGCCCCGAATTCGGTCTTCCGAATACTAGGGGCTTCGCCAAAATTTAAAATTATAGAATTCTATGGCTAAGTGAGAGTGTTCAAGCATTATAGTCTGGTTGCCTTGTTCGTTGTGTTGAGCGCCTCCCTCGAAGGACCTAAGAATGGGAAAAAGAGCGCTCAAGTTTATCCCGAACACCCCAGCACTCGTGGCATAGGGGCAGAAGCCGACGACTCGCCATCTCTGAAATTTAATAAAGGCTGCACAGAAGGTAATATTTTAAATTCACAAGCGTTGCTTAGCGCATACGAACAAGTTTTCAAGCGTATAGGATAACAAATGCGAGTTTACTAAAAAATTACATCTTTGGAGCATTCGCCCGCTATAAGGCGGGCACCCTTCCGGACGCTCGCATAATACATCTCGGGCGTGCGATACTCCCTGCCCGGCGGTGGAGCGTCCGTCACAAGCTTCTCAGCATCCATCTTGCCCAGTGCACTTTAGCACGGGCAAGGCCTCACGGCACCTTCGATCTGAGATGGAGCGCTGACGACTTCAATCCATGGACATGCGCCCACCAAATTACCACCAGCCCAAGTAGCTCCCAAGCATGGCTTCTTTAGGCCACAACCCAACTATGAGGCCCTTCATGGCCTGTTCGCCACCTTATGGAGCTCGACCAGCTGCTTCACCTGGTCGCTCAAAAATGGCACGGGTGTCCGCCTCAAAGATACTAAGACCAGAACACCTTCTCCGTCGAGCTCCCTTCCTTGGCCCGGTAGAATGCGGCAGCATCGGACACACTGCAGGGCAGATCTGCGAATGCTCCTGGAGAGCTCCGAATTCGGGTAAGTAACAAGTAATTCACTTTCACGTGCTTGCTTTGCATGAAGAATGTCTTACCCGCCGCTATCTTCTTTATTGCCTCAATTTCCTGGAGGGCTTTTTGGGCTTCGGCCTTAGTCGCTTTGGCGCTCTCAAGAGCCGAGGCGAGCTCGGACTCTCGAGTCTTTGAGTCACGCTCCAAACTCTCGTGTTTTTCCACGAGATCCTAGACCTCTTGCCGCACCTCTGCCACCCGCGCCTCTTGCTTCTCTCACTCAGTGCGTTCCACGGCCGCATTGCTTGCCTTGACACCGCTTCTGTGGTCGCCACCTCGCTCGTGGCCCCCTGCAATTCTCACGTTATTCCTGTTATTTTTGCAACCACATCTTTTATATACTTCAATAAGGTATTACTTACCTTCCTTGTCCTCGAGCTGCTTCTTGGCAAGGCCGAGCTCGTTCTCGGACCGCCGAGGCTCGCTTCAATGCATTGACCTCCATGATCGGTCTGGCAGAGGTCGAGAGCGCAACCTGCATTCCCATATTGACACGCTTATGTTAGACTCCTGTGTATATCTTTTTAGATCCTCGCCCGCTTTTATTTCCAAACACCAAACCGAGCATCGAGGGCTACCGTCTATCTTGTAATATTTTACATATCTTAATACATACCTCAAAGCTTGTTAGAAGGCTGGCACAAGCTTACCAGCCCGCTCTTGGCGGACTGAATTTTTCGGATCACCACACTTATAATAAAGGCGGTGCTCCTCGTCAATGGAGGCGTTAAGCGCCTCCAGCAGATTATCCGTGCCTCCGGTTGGGACGAAGGTCACGGTGTCGCAGATCTCACCTTTCTACGAAGGGTCGCTGCCGCACTCGGAACCTTGAAGGTTTGGCGGAGTCCGGCCCAGGGCCGGACTTAGAGCCCTTTGGGGTTTGATCCCCCTTGTGCCCGGAGTCCGGGACGTTGCCTTGCGGTGCCTCTGGGACCTCCTTCTCCTGGCTGGGCCCCTTTTGGTACCCCACCTCGGCTTCATCCGCAGCGCGAGGAGAGGAGGTGGCCGGAAGTGAAGTGCTATTCACATCCGACGAAGCCAGGGAGCCGCTCGTTGAAATGTCGAGCCCGTCCTTAGGCGGGCTGCAGGGTTATATTCGGCGTTAAGAGATTCTATGCGACAAACAAAACGCCATGAATTATTCTGGTATCCGGATACTTACGATGTCGCCAGGGGCTTAGTCCTCGGTGGCCACTCCTCTTCGCCGTCGTCGGCGTTGGTGGAGTAGTCCGGAGGGAGGGTCCTTCCCTTCTTGGACCCTTCGGCCTCCCCATTGGGGCGGCCTTCCTTTTCTTCTCTCCCCCCACTAGGGGAGAGGCCTCTTTTTCCTCCTCCCCGTCTTCACGGGAGGAGTCCGCCTCAGAGTCATCGGACGATGAGTCCGATAACACCTGGCGCAGGGAACTCTTTCGAGTTCCCGTGGACTTCTTCTTGGCCTTCTTCTCCGGCACCATGTAAGGCGCCGGAACCAGCAGCCCCGTTAATTGGGCGTCCGATGGGTCTTCTGGCAAGGGAGCCGGACAGTTAACCTGCCCGAACGTCTTTTGCCAGGCTTGTCAAAGGTAAAGGGAGTTTAGATCCCGCATAGAGTCAAACTATGAAAAACAAGTGTCCTGTAAAGGGTAAAATAGCTTGCCACGCCGGCTTGACGCTGCGAGCTAAATCCGCGATCTTCGGTAGCGGAATCGGGAGCCTCGGTGCCCTTGAACAGCACCTTTCAGGCATCTTCGTACGTAGTATCGAAGAGCCTGCTCAAGGTTTGGTGATGTGCCGGATCAAACTCCCACAAATTAAAGGCCCGTTGTTGGCACGGGAGGATCCGGCGGATGAGCATGACCTGGACTACGTTGACGAGCTTGAGCTTCTTGTTCACCAAGGTTTTGATGCAGCATTGGAGTCCGGTCAGCTCTTCCAAATCACCCCACGATAGGCCCTTCTCTTTCCAAGAGGTGAGCCGTGTAGGGAAGCCAGATCGGAATTCGGGGGCCGCTACCCATTTAGGGTCATGCGGCTCGGTGATGTAGAACCACCCCGATTGCCACCCCTTTATGGTCTCCACGAAGGAGCCCTCGAGCCATAGGACGTTGGGCATCTTGCCCACCATGGCACCTTCAAGACTCCTCTTGGCGGCCGCCTACCACCTTGGCTTGACATTGAAGGTCTTCACCATAAGTCAAGTGAGGCTGGATGCGAGGAAGGCCTCGCATACCCACGATGAACGCCGAGATGTTAAGGATGAAATTCGGGACCAGATCGTGGAAATCCAGGCCGTAGTAGAACATGAGCCCCCGGACAAATGGGTGAAGTGGAAAACCTAGTCCGCGGAGGAAGTGGGTGAGGAACACCACCCTCTCATGGGGCCCGGGGGTGGGTATGAGCTGCCCCTTGTCGGGGAGCCGATGCGCGATGTCGCTGGACAAGTATCCGGCCTTCCGCAGCCTCTTGATGTGCCCCTCCGTGACGGAGGAGGCCATCCACTTGCCTCCCGCTCCGGATATTGCTGGAGAAGGTTGAGGTAAGATGTGCGGACTTGGGCGCTGGAGCTCGAGTGCGCGAAAATGGATAAGCAAAGGAGGAAGGAGGCGTAGATAAAAAGGTGGATCCTTATCCCCTTATATGGACGGACGAAACTATGCGTCCCCAGCAGCCTGGTAAAACTCGCTTATGTCCCAAGCGTCGTAATCAATGGCGCGGTTGGGTTATCCACGCCCGTATTGATGAGAATCCGGAATAAGGGACACGATCTCGCTGACAAGACGTGCCAATGAAACCGCCTCGCTAAACGCGCTGAGGCGGAGCAACAAAACGATTGAATAAAGGCTTGGCGTGGTGTGATGTCACGCCACGGAATACGCCGCCAGATTGAATTTGTGTAAATATTATTCTCTCTACGGTGGTATGTGGAATTTATTTTGTAGAGCCGGACACTATCCTTGTGTTCAAAATCTTCTATGAAGTATTCGAAGGAGGAACCCGTCTTGCAATGCCGAAGACAATATGCGCGCCGGACTCATCGTCATTGAAGCCTGGTTCAGGGGCTACTGAGGGAGTCCTGGATTAGGGGGTGCCCGGATGGCCGGATTATAGCCTTTGGCCGGACTCCTGGACTATGAAGATACAAGATTGAAGACTTCGTCCCGTGTCCGGATGGGACTTTCCTTGGCGTGGAAGGCAAGCTTGGCGATACGGATATGTAGATCTCCTACCATTGTAACCGACTCTGTGTAACCCTAACCCTCTTCGGTGCCTATATAAACCGGAGGGTTTTAGTCCGTAGGACGAACAACAATCATACCATATGCTAGCTTCTAGGGTTTAGCCTCCCTGATCTCGTGGTAGATCTACTCTTGTACTACCCATATCATCAATATCAATCAAGCAGGAGTAGGGTTTTACCTCCATCGAGAGGGCCCGAACCTAGGTAAAAACATCGTGTCCCTTGTCTCCTGTTACCATCCGCCTAGACGCACAGTTCGGGACCCCCTACCCGAGATCCGCCGGTCTTGACACCGACACCTGCCAAGCCGCCCGCAACTTAGGCAATGAAAGCTCCTCTTCGATGGCGGTCCTGAGGTAAGGGTTTCCCGTTAGTACTCAGCTAAGTCAGAGCCCATAGTAGCGTGTGGCTTTACTGGAAGCTACATCGAACTGTACTTAGAAAATCTCATTTCCCTGGACGGCGTCCCCACCAAAAACCTGTGTGCAAGACCCCGGTCGGGCACATTCACTACAAGACCCCGATGGGCGTCATACGTCTCCAATGTATCTATAATTTTTGATTGTTTCATGCTATTATATTACCCCTTTTGGATGTTTATGGGCTTTATTTTACACATTTATTTCATTTTTGGGACTAACCTACTAACCGGAGGCCCAGCCCGTATTGCTGTTTTTTTTGCTTATTTCAGTATTTCAAAGAAAAGGAATATCAAACGGAGTCCAAACGGAATGAAACCTTCGGGAGCGTGATTTTTGGAACAAACGTGATCCAGAGGACTTGGAGTGCAAGTCAAGAAGCAGCCGAGGCGGCCACGAGAGGGTAGGGCGCCCCCTCAGGCGCGCCTGTCTCGTGGGCCCTCGGGTGGCCACCGACGTACTTCTTCCTCCTATATAAGCCTACGTACCCCGAAAACATCCAGAGAGCCAACGAAAAACAATTTCCACCGCCGTAACTTTCTGTATCCGCGAGATCCCATCTTGGAGCCTTCGTCGGCGCTCCGCCAGAGGGGGAATCGACCATGGAAGGCTTCTACATCAACACCATAGCTCCGATGAGTTCTGAGTAGTTTACCACAGACGTTCGGGTCCATAGTTATTTGCTAGATGGCTTCTTCTCTCTTTTTGGATCTCAATACAATGTTCTCCCTCTCTCTTGTGGAGATCTATTCAATGTAAACTCTTTTTGCGGTGTGTTTGTCGAGATCCAATGAATTGTGGATTTATGATCAAGTTTATCTATGAATAATATTTGAATCTTCTCTGAATTCTTTTATGTATGATTGAGTTATCTTTGCAAGTCTCTTCGAATTATCAGTTTGGTTTGGCCTACTAGATTGATCTTTCTTGCCATGGGAGAAGTGCTTAGCTTTGGGTTCAATCTTATGTGTCCTTTCCCAAAGGATGTTAGGCAGCAAGGCACGATTGTATTGTTGCCATCGAGGATAAAAATATGGGGTTTATATCATATTGCATGAGTTTATCCTCTACATCATGTCATCTTGCTTAATGTGTTACTCGTTTTTATGAACTTAATACTCTAGATGCAAAAGTGTGAGTCGGTCAATGTGTGGAGTAATAGTAGTAGATGCAGGCAGGAGTCGATCTACTTGTTGCGGACGTGATGCCCATATACATGATCATGCCTAGATAATCTCATAATTATTCGCTTTTCTATCAATTGCTCGACAGTAATTTGTTCACCCACCGTAATACTATGCTATCTTGAGAGAAGCCACTAGTGAAACCTATGGCCCCCGGGTCTATCTCTTATCATATTTGCTTCCAATCTACTTTTATTTGCATCTTTACTTTTTGCATCTATATTATAAAATACCAAAAATATATTTACTTATCATACTATCTCTATCAGATCTCACTTTCGCAAGTGGCGTGAAGGGATTGACAACCCCTTTATTGCGTTGGTTTGCAGTTCTTTGTTTGTTTGTGTAGGTGCGTGGGACTTTTGAGGAGCCTCCTACTGGATTGATACCTTGGTTCTCAAAACTGAGGGAAATACTTACGCTACTATTGCTGCATCACCCTTTCCTCTTCAAGGAAAACCAACGCAAGCTCAAGACGTAGCAGGGCGTAATCACTTGTAGACACTCCCGTCAATACCATTCCGCCTAGGGAGTAGAAGTAAAATAATATATAGTTTTGTTTTTCAAAAGTTTTCACAAATGTTGCCCCAAAAGAGGCAAGTTTATAGGTTTAAAACAATTTTAGTTTTCATCCCACCCATTTTGTGCAAGCGTGGCCAAGCATGAATGCAAGTCTTGAACCTATGGCTCTAGCTGGTAATAATACTTTGTAAAACTTTTGTCAAACATGCATAGTATTAAAATTTAAAGGGATATGCATAATATGAAAATATAGGTCAAAACGTGATCGATTTGCAACTTGCCTGAGTCTTGAAGTTGATTCCCTACTTGTTATCGTCACTCCTCTACTTTACGTTATATCTATCGATGAAAGAAAATACTTCAACACACAACAACATCTAAATAAAGATCCAAATAAAAGGTACAAAAAATTACAATACAAAATAATGAGCGGATAACATTCCTATAGAAGTTGATAGGACTTGATTACGGGTTAAGATAAGATCAAGAATGGGAATATAGCATAGGTTTAAAGCATATGAAATAGGGTTTATGGAGTTTGATGGAATAAAGGTCCATGTTAAAAGAATTGAACTAAACTTTTATAAGTGTGCGGTTAGATCCTATGGGTATATGATCAGAGAACAATCCCGATGGCCTTCCCAATAAGATTGTGTCAAGAAACAAAATTAAACTAATGATGGAGTTGTAGTACGATAAAAGAAAGGAAGTTTGGAGTGTTGAGGACAAAATAGTACTCCCTCCTGAAGGAAATATGCCCTAGAGGCAATAATAAAGTTATTATTTATTTCCTTATATCATGATAAATGTTTATTATTCATGCTAGAATTGTATTAACTGGAAACATAATACATGTGTGAATATATAGACAAACAGAGTGTCACTAGTATGCCTCTACTTGACTAGCTTGTTAATCAAAGATGGTTATGTTTCCTAACCATGAACAAAGAGTTGTTATTTGATTAACAAGGTCACATCATTAGTTGAATGATCGATTGACATGACCCATTCCGTTAGCTTAGCACCCGATCGCTTAGTATGTTGCTATTGCTTTCTTCATGACTTATACATGTTCCTATGACTATGAGATTATGCAACTCCCGCTTGCCGAGGAACACTTTGGTACTACCAAACGCCACAACGAATCGGGTGATTATAAAGGAGTACTACAGGTGTCTCCAAAGGCGATGTTGGGTTGGCGATTTCGAGATTAGGATTTGTCACTCCGATTGTCTGGAGAGGTATCTGGGCCCTCTCGGTAATACACATCACTTAAGCCTTGCAAGCATTACAACTAATGAGTTAGCTGTGAGATGATGTATTACGGAACGAGTAAAGAGACTTGCCGTAACGAGATTGAACTAGGTATTGGATACCGACGATCGAATCTCGGGCAAGTAACATACCGATGACAAAGGAACAACGATGTTGTTATGCGGTCCGACGGATAAAGATCTTCGAGAATATGTAGGAACCAATATGGGCATCCAGGTCCCGCTATTGGTTATTGACCGAGACGGTCTCGGTCATGTCTACATTGTTCTCGAACCGTAGGGTCCGCACGCTTAAGGTTTCGATGACGGTTATATTATGAGTTTGTGTATTTTGATGTACCGAAGGAGTTCGAGTCCCGGATGAGATCGGGACATGACGAGGAGTCTCGAAATGGTCGAGACGTAAAGATCGATATATTGGACGACTATATTCGGAGTTCGGAAAGGTTCCGAGTGATTCGTGTATTTTTGGAGTACCGGGAGTTACGGAGAAGTAATGGGCCTTGATGGGCTTTAGTGGGAAGAGGAAAGGCTGCTGCGCCCCCTCTCCTCTAGTCCGAATTGACTAGGGAAAAGGGGCCGCCACCTTCCTTCTCCTCCTATTCCTTCTCCTTCCTCCCTCTTGATGGACTCCTACTAGGACTTGGAATCCTAGTAGGACTCCACACCTGGCGCGCCAAACCCTTGGCCGGCCTCCTCCTCCTCCCTCCTTTATATCTGGGCAGGGGGCACCCCATGAACACACAAGTTAGATCTACGGATCGTTCCTTAGCCGCAGCGGTGCCCCTCCACCATATTCCACCTCGGTTATACCGTCGCGAAGCTTAGGCGAAGCCCCTCGCCGTGAAACATCAAGATCGCCACCACGCCGTCGTCCGACGGAACTCTCCCTCGACACTTGGCTGGATCGAGAACGAGGGACGCCATCGAGCTGTACGTGTCAAGAACTCGGGGCGCCGGAGTAACGGCGCCGGATCGGTCGGATCGCGAGGAGAACGACGACTACTTCCTCTACGTTGTGATCGCTTCGCCGGGTCACGAGGGTACGAGACAACACTCTCCCTCTCGTTGCTATGCATCACCATGATCTTGCGTGTGCGAGGAAATTTTTGAAATTACTACGCTCCCCAATAGTGGCATCCGAGCCTAGGTTTTATGGTTTGATGTTTTGCACGAGTAGAACACAAGTGAGTTGTGGGCGATACAAGTCATACTACCTACCAAAGATGTCATACTTTGGTTCAGCGGTATTGTGAGATGAAGCGCCCGGACCGACATTACGCCAGACGCTTACGCGAGACTGGTTTCACCGCCACGAGCACTCGTTGCTTAAAGGTGATTGGCGGGTGTCTGTCTCTCTCACTTTAGTTGAACTGAAAGGCTACGCCCGTCCTTGAGAAGGTTAAAACGGAGTCTATTTGACGAAGTATCGCTGTGGTTTTGATGCGAGGTGAGATTGGTTCTTGCTTAAGCCCGTAGCAGCCACGTAAAATTTGCAACAACAAAGTAGAGGACGCCTAACTTGTTTTTGCAGGGCATGTTGTGATGTGATATGGTCAAGACGTGATGCTATATTTTATTGTATGAGATGATCATGTTTTGTAACCGGTTATCGGCAATCGCGTGAGCCATATGGTTGTCGCTTATTGTATGAAATGCAATCGCCTGTAATGCTTTGCTTTATCACTAAGCGGTAGCGATAGTCGAGAAGCATAAGATTGGCGAGACGACAACGATGCTACGATGGAGATCAAGGTGTCGCGCCGGTGACGATGGTGATCATGGTGGTGCTGCAGAGATGGAGATCACGAAGCACAAGATGATGATGACCATATCATATCACTTATATTGATTTGCATGTGATGTTTATCTTTATGCATCTTATCTTGCTTTGATTGACGGTAGCATTATAAGATGATCTCTCACTAAATTATCAAGAAGTGTTCTCCCGAGTATGCACCGCTGCCAAAGTTCGTCGTGCCTGCACACCACGTGATGATCGGTGTGATAAGCTCTCGTCCATCTACAACGGTGCAAGCCAGTTTTGCACACGCAAAATACTCAGGTTATACTTGACGAGCCTAGCATATGCAGATATGGCCTCGGAACACGGAGACCGAAAGGTCGAGCGTGAATCATATAGTAGATATGATCAACATAGGATGTTCACCATTGAAAACTACTCCATTTCACGTGATGATCGGTTATGGTTTAGTTGATTTGGATCACGTGATCACTTAGATGACTAGAGAGATGTCTATCTAAGTGGGAGTTCTTAAGTAATATGATTAATTGAACTTAAATTTATCATGAACTTAGTCCTGGTAGTATTTTGCAAATTATGTTGTAGATCAATAGCTCGCGTTGTTGCTTTCATATGTTTATTTTCATATGTTCCTAGAGAAAATTGTGTTGAAAAATGTTAGTAGCAATGATACGGATTGGATCCGCGATCTGAGGTTTATCCTCAATGCTGCACAGAAGAATTATGTCCTTAATGCACCGCTAGGTGACAGACCTATTGCAGAGCGATGCGACGTTATGAACGTTTGGCTAGCTCAATATGATGACTACTTGATAGTTTTGTGCACCATGCTTTATGGCTTAGAATCGACTTCAAAGATGTTTTGAACATCATGGACCATATGAGATGTTCCAGAGTTGAAGTTAATATTTCAAGCAAATACCGAGTTGAGAGATATGAAGTCTCCAACAAGTTCTATAGCTAAAAGATGGAGGAGAATCACTCAACTAGTGAGCATGTGCTCAGATTGTCCGGGTACTACAATCGCTTGAATCAAGTGGGAGTTAATCTTCCGATAAGATAGTGATTGATGAATTCTCTAGTCACCACCACCAAGTTAGTAGAACTTCGTGATGAACTATAGTATGCAAGGGATGACGAGAACGATTCCCGAGCTCTTCGTGATGTTGAAATCGACAAAGGTAGAAATCAAGAAAAACATCAAGTGTTGATGGTAGACAAGACCACTAGTTTCAAGAAAAGGGCAAAGGGAAGAGGGAACTTCAAGAAGAACGGCAAGCAAGTTGTTGCTCAAGTGAAGAAGCCCAAGTCTGGTCCTAATCTCGAGACTAAGTGCTTTTACCGCAAAGGGATTGGTCATCGAAGCGGAACTACCCCAAGTATTTGGCGGATAAGAAGGATGGCAAAGTGAACAAAGGTATATTTGATATACATGTTATTGATGTGTAGTTTACTAGTGTTTATAGCAACCCCTCGGTATTTGGTAATCTGGATCGGTTGCTAAGAGTAGTAACTCAAACGGAGTTGCGTATCAAATGTAAACTAGTTAAGGGTGAAGTGACGATGTGTGTTGAAAGTAGTTTCAAGATTGATATGATCATCATCGCACACTCCCTATACTTTCGGGATTAGTGTTGAACCTAAATAAATGTTATTTGGTGTTTGCGTTGAGCATGAATATGATTTGATCGTGTTTATTGCAAAACGTTTATTCATTTAAGTAAGAGAATAAACTGTTGTTCTATTTACATGAATAAAACCTTATATGGTTACACGCCCAATGAAAATGGTTCATTGGATCTCGATCGTAGTGATACACATATTCATAATATTGAAACCAAAAGATGCAAAGTTAATAATGATAGTGCAACTTATTTGTAGCATCGCCGCTTAGGTCATATTGGTGTAAAGCGATGAAGAAACTCCATGTTGATGGGATTTTGGAATCACTTGATTATGAATCACTTGATGCTTGCGTAACCATGCCTCATGGGCAAGATGACTAAGACTCCGTTCTCCGAACAAAGGAGCGAGCAACCGACTTATTGGAAATAATACATACCGATGTATGCGATCCAATGAGTGTCGAGGCTCGCGGTGGGTATCGTTATTTTCTGACCTTCACAGATGATTTGAGCAGATATGGGTATATCTACTTGATGAAGCATAAGTCTGAAATAGTTGAAAAGTTCAAAGAATTTCAAAGTGAAGTGGAAAAATCATCGTGACAAGAAAATAAGGTTTCTACGATCTGATCGCGGAGACAAATATTTGAGTTACAAGTTTGGTCTTCAATTAAAACAATGTGGAATAGTTTCACAAATTCATGCCACCTGGAACACCACATCATAATGGTGTGTCCGAACGTCATAACCGTACTTTATTGGATATAGTACAATCTATGATGTTTCTTACCGATTTACCAATATCGTTTTGGGATCATGCATTAGAGACAACTGCATTCACGTTAAATAGGGCACCATCTAAATCCGTTGAGACGACACTATATGAACTGTGGTTTAGCAAGAAACCAAAGTTGTCGTTTCTTAAAGTTTGGGGCTGCGATGCTTATGTGAAAAAGTTTCATCCTGATAAGCTCAAACCCAAATCGGAGAAGTGCGTCTTCATAGAATACCCAAAGGAAATTGTTGGGTACACCTTCTATCACAGATCCGAAGGCAAAACATTCGTTGCTAATAAATGGATCCTTTCTAGAGAAGGAGTTTCTCTCGAAAGAAGTGAGTGGAAGGAAAGTAGAACTTGATGAGGTAACAGTACTAGCTCCCTTATTGGAAAGTAGTTCATCACAGAAATTGGTTCCTGTGACACCTACACCAATTAGTGAGGAAGCTAATGATGATGATCATGTAACTTCAGATCAAGTCACTACCGAATCTCGTAGGTAAACCAGAGTGAGATCCGCACCAGAGTGGTACGGCAATCCTGTTCTGGAAGTCATGCTACTAGATCATGACGAACCTACGAACTATGAAGAAGCGATGGTGAGCCCAGATTCCGCAAAATGGTTTGAGGCCATGAAATCTGAGATATGATCCATGTATGAGAACAAAGTATGGACTTTGATGGATTTGCCCGATGATCGGCAAACCATAGAAAATAAATGGATCTTCAAGAGGATGACGGACGTTGATAGTAGTGTTAATATCTACAAAGCTCGACTTGTTGCAAAAAGGTTTTCGACAAAGTTCAAGATGTTGACTACAATGAGATTTTCTCAAGCAGTAGCGATGCTTAAGTCTGTCGAATCATGTTAGCAATTGCCACAATTTATGAAATTTGGCAAATGGATGTAAAGACTGCATTCTGAATGGATTTTCGAAGAAGAGTTGTATATGATGCAACCGAAGGTTTTATCAATCCAAAGGAGCTAACAAAGTGTGCAAGCTCCAATGATCCATCTATGGATTGGTGCAAGCATCTCGAGTTGGAATATACGCTTTGATGAGTTGATCAAAGCATATAGTTTTGTACTGACTTATGGTGAAGCCTGTATTTACTAGAAAGTGAGTGGGAGCACTACAACATTTCGATAAGTATATGTGAATGACATATTGTAGATCGAAATAATGTATAATTATTCGCAAAGCATAAAGGAGTGTTTGAAAGAAGTTTTTCAAAGAAAGACCTCGGTGAAGCTGCTTACATATTGAGCATCAAGATCTATAGAGATAGATCAAGATGCTTGATAAGTTTTTTCAATGAGTACATACCTTGACAAGATTTTGAAGTAGTTCAAAATGGAACAGATCAAAGAAAGAGTTCTTACCGTGTTACAAGGTGTGAAATTGAGTAATACTCAAAACCCGACCACGGCAGAAGATAGAAAGAGAATGAAAGTCATTCCCTATGCCTTGGCCATAGGTTCTATAAAGTATGCCATGTTGTGTACCAGATCTATTGTATACCCCTGACCGAGTTTGGCAAGGAGTACAATAGAGATCTAGGAGTAGATCATCGACAGCGGTCAAAATTATCCTTAGTGGAATAAGGATATGTTTCTCGATTATGGAAGTGACAAAAGGTTCGTAAGAAGGGTTACGCCGATGCAAGTTTTGACACCGATCCGATGACTCTAAGTCTCGATCTAGACACATATTGAAAGTGGGAGCAATTAGCTAGAGTAGCCGTGCAAGAGCATTGTAGACATAGAAAAATTGCAAAATACATAACGGATCTGAATGTGAAAGACCCGCTGACTAAGACTCTCTCACAAGCAAAACATGATCACACTTTAGTACTCTTTGGGTATTAATCACATAGCGATGTGAACTAGATTATGAATCTAGTAAACCCTTTGGGTGTTGGTCACATGGCGATGTGAACTATGGGTGTTAATCACATGATGATGTGAACTATCGATGTTAATCACATGGTGATGTGATCTAGATTATTGACTCTAGTGCAAGTGGGAGATGAAGGAAATATGCCCTAGAGGCAATAATAAAGTTATTATTTATTTCCTTATATCATGATAAATGTTTATTATTCATGCTAGAATTGTATTAACCGGAAACATAATACATGTGTGAATATATAGACAAACAGAGTGTCACTAGTATGCCTCTACTTGACTAGCTTGTTAATCAAAGATGGTTATGTTTCCTAACCATGAACAAAGAGTTGTTATTTGATTAACAAGGTCACATCATTAGTTGAATGATCTGATTGACATGACCCATTCCGTTAGCTTAGCACCCGATCGCTTAGTATGTTGCTATTGCTTTCTTCATGACTTATACATGTTCCTATGACTATGAGATTATGCAACTCCCGCTTGCGGAGGAACACTTTGGGTACTACCAAACGTCACAACATAACGGGTGATTATAAAGGAGTACTACAGTGTCTCCAAAGGCGGATGTTGGGTTGGCGATTTGAGATTAGGATTTGTCACTCCGATTGTCGGAGAGGTATCTGGGCCCTCTCGGTAATACACATCACTTAAGCCTTGCAAGCATTACAACTAATGAGTTAGCTGTGAGATGATGTATTACGGAACGAGTAAAGAGACTTGCGTAACGAGATTGAACTAGGTATTGGATACCGACGATCGAATCTCGGCAAGTAACATACCGATGACAAAGGAACAACGATGTTGTTATGCGGTCCGACGGATAAAGATCTTCGAGAATATGTAGGAACCAATATGGGCATCCAGGTCCCGCTATTGGTTATTGACCGAGACGTGTCTCGGTCATGTCTACATTGTTCTCGAACCGTAGGGTCCGCACGCTTAAGGTTTCGATGACGGTTATATTATGAGTTTGTGTATTTTGATGTACCGAAGGAGTTCGAGTCCCGGATGAGATCGGGGACATGACGAGGAGTCTCGAAATGGTCGAGACGTAAAGATCGATATATTGGACGACTATATTCGAGTTCGGAAAGGTTCCGAGTGATTCGGTATTTTCGAGTACCGGGAGTTACGGAGAAGTAATGGGCCTTGATGGGCTTTAGTGGGAAGAGGAAAGGCTGCTGCGCCCCCTCTCCTCTAGTCCGAATTGGACTAGGAAAAGGGGCCGCCACCTTTCCTTCTCCTCCTATTCCTTCTCCTTCCTCCTCTTGATGGACTCCTACTAGGACTTGGAATCCTAGTAGGACTCCACACCCTCGGCGCCAAACCCTTGGCCGGCCTCCTCCTCCTCCTCCTTTATATGAGGCGGGGGCACCCCATGAACACACAAGTTAGATCTACGGATCGTTCCTTAGCCGCAGCGGTGCCCCTCCACCATATTCCACCTCGGTTATACCGTCAAGCTTAGGCGAAGCCTCGCACGGTGAAACATCAAGATCGCCACCACGCCGTCAGGTCGACGGAACTCTCCCTCGACACTCGGCTGGATCGGAGAACGAGGGACGCCATCGAGCTGACGTGTGTCAAGAACTCGGGGCGCTGGAGTAACGCGCCGGATCGGTCGGATCGCGAGGAGAACGCACGACTACTTCCTCTACGCCAGATCGCTTCGCCGGGTCACGAGGGTACGAGACAACACTCTCCCTCTCGTTGCTATGCATCACCATGATCTTGCGTGTGCGTAGGAAATTTTTTGAAATTACTACGTTCCCCAACACCTCCTTCCCAAAATATAAGGCGCGGTTGACTTTGCACGGTCTTTGATGCGTGACTTTGACCGCCAATATATACCAAAGTACATGAATTAAACATGTGTAAATGACATTGTCGTATTTGTCTTTCAAAACAATTTTATTTCATATGTCTGTATATTAATTTTATAGATATATAATACATGCAAATCATAGTCAAAGTTTTGTAACAAAGACCAGAAAAGTCAATTGGCGCCTTATATTTTGGGAAGGAGGGAGTAGATAGACATAGCTGAAAAATTATGGGAAATGTTTTAACTGAAAGGTATTGTCTCAAGGGTCAACTTGGGTACAAGGAATATTTTCATATGGTTTATAGATTAAAAGATATAGCAAAATCACTCAATTTCTTATTTAAATCAGAGTTAAATTTTAGTTTGCTCAAAAGTGACATTTTATTATTTTTTATAATAAATTAGATATTCCAACGAATCCAGGGATATCTTATTTGTTGAAATCGGACATACGGTTTGGGAGATAGGAATTTTCGAAGTTTGGATATTCTTTTGTAAATGAATTACAGGTTTAATATTGGGCTGCCACTTGTCGCGTCGTGATTGGTGGCACACAGTGTGTACAGGGGGTGGGAGAGAGAGAGAGAGAGAGAGAGAGAGAGAGAGAGAGAGAGAGTTCACCGGAGTTGGTCGCCGGCGACGAAGAAGATGGTGGCTCAGGCGTGCTTCGGCAAAGGAAGTTTGCAGAACGGTGTAGAGAATGATGAGTCGAACCTCCTGGACAAGTCGTGGTTGTCGATTGCTTCCTGTACACGCGATGAGAGGTCGCCGGAATCGTACGGTATGTCCGACGAACGTGTACCTCGTGGACAGCGCGATCTGGTGCTGGAAATAGATGAATCAAAACGTCTCAAAGATGCGTTGTGATGTGGGTTAAAGAAAAGAGGAAAGAGGAGGATCTGGGATGCCTGGACGGAGACATAATCTTTGACGAACGGTGGTTGTTTTAGGTACTCCGGCGAGTAATTCCTCACGGTATGGAGGGGGATAGCTCCCACAAGGAGGGGGCTACAGATGAGGGGTGAGAGGGGCTCGCGGGAGGGGGGGGGGGGGCTACTTTTTATAGGACTTGAGGAGGTCAGAATTCAAGCAGAAGATCGAGTTTAATGGTGGCTGTTCTGCTGCCTTGTAATGGCCATTTCGGGCGATTCCAAGGCGCACTAAGGAAGGGAAAGGGTCGAGTGAGGCAAGGGGAACCGGTTCTGAGGGTTAGTGGATTGGGAGAGGAAGAGGAGGGGAGGAAGACATGGAGGCATCCATGGTTGTTCTCTGTACGGTCTGTGTTGTGTGGATGCGTTCCGAGGAAGATGATGAGTAGGATGGTCTGAGCAAGAGAGAGAGAATAAGTGGGCCAAGCCCAGTTCACTTTGGAGGGAGCAAATAACCTGTGGACTCCTCCTAGAAAAAAAAACAAATGAACTAGAGAAAGATGAACTTGGACCAGTAGGCTTAGGACAGAATTTGGTTAATTACTTATGTACGTGTACAAAAGATTACTTACAACAAAAAGTAAAAAATGTCTACATTAATCTCAATATTATTTAGAGTCCATGGAAATAAAATCAGAATTCAATTTAGTAAAATATGTTTTTTGTTGTGTGCACAAACTAGTATTAATGCGTTATGGAAATAACTCAAAATCCGATTTAGAGTTTTGCAAATTCCTGAAATGATAATTAGACAGTATTAAATATTTCCAAATATATTTTTGGAGAAATCTCATTATCTCCTCTCATTAAATTTATTTGAATAATTTGGAAATATTTAAATAGCATTAAAACTCCAAATAAGATCCAATTCAAATGGCACTCCAAAAATTCAAGGAACTTCACATTAAGTATTCTTCCACCACATTTTGAGAAAGTCAATTTATTCTCACTCCATTTTTATTTGTGGTTTCAAAATATTTCATAGGTGTCCAAAAGAAAAGCAATTGGATTGATTTTTTTTTGAAACAAGACTCAAAAGGTTTTAGTTCACATGAAAATCATATCAATTCACTGAATAATATCTTATTATTAACATTCCAAAATTTGGAAAATTTTGGGATGTTACACCATCAATGTTGGAGAGATGCCACATTGCAGGCGGTCATGCTAGGATGGAGCTTGGCATATTCCTTGTATTCATGATATTGTTTGTGGATCTTATCCCAATACTTATTGCCCTTTTGCTCCGTGCCACATATAGGGTCCATGCTTGTGGCCAACTAAGCTTTAATCAATAGGATGTCTTCCAAAGTTGTGAATGTCAAACATCTTGTCTTGGCTACCTTTGCCTTTCTTTTCTTATTGGGGTTTGATGTTCTGCCAACTTCAAATGTCAGACAATTTGGATCCCCCAAGTCATAGTCCATTTTGCCTAGTTTCTTGATTGTCAATGATGATGTCCGACATGATATTGCCCTAAAATTATCATGATTGCAACTAAACTAATGGTGTATGAAGCTAATTGATCATGTTCGACATAAGAATGCAAGGTACGATATTGATTGGGAAAGAGCCACAAAATATATTGTGTCCTGTTGTGTCATTCCGTCGAACAAGATGTGGGCAGACCAGGCGCCTCCGCTACTCATGCTTGCCCGAGCCCGCTAGAGCTACAGTGAGTGATACACGTTGTCCTCTGGTGCTTGCATAGCCGAAAACCCAATTGGAATGGCCCAATCGGCCATCAGATCGACCTCTATCACCGACGGGCAGGACGACCCCTTCCTTGTCGACATACCGCCGAGATCAAACCGTGAACAAGCTTCGTGGGGGGGTTGATGGGACACTTCCTCCTCGAGGTTCACAAGTATAACTCCCTGCGACGCTGCTTCCCTCTCGTGTTGCCTCCTTCGTCGGTTCCTCTGGGTGACGTTCTTCGGCTTGCAGGCCGAAGCCCCATGGACAAGGCCAAGGCAACATCTATGGCGGCGGTTGGGAATGGGCTGTATGACATCTAGGGAGGCGGATTGGGGCTGGCAGCGCAGATGGGGGAGAAGGGTGGACGTTGGTAATGTCTCGGACGCGGGAGGAGGGCTATGGGCTTGGTGGATGATACCTCCATTTTGCATCATGTTTTTATGTTGATATTTATTGCATTGTGGATTGTTATTACATTTTATGATACAATTCTCATGCCTTTTCTCTCTAGTTTTGCAAGATTCACATGAAGAGGGAGAATGCCGGTGGCTGGAATTCTGGACCAGAAAGGAGCAATTCTGAGATTCCTTTTGCACAACTCCAAATGTCTTGAAACTTTACAGGGAATTATTTTGGAATATATAAAAAATATTGGGCGGAGAAATACCAGGAGGGGACCCACCAAGTGGCCACAACCCTGGGGGCGCGCCCCCTGAGCTTGTGGCCCCCCTTGCTAGCCTCCGGTGCCCATGTTCTACTATATGAAGAGTTTTGACCTACAAAAAATATAGAGCAGACTTTCGGGACAAAGCACCGCCGTCTCAGGTGGAACCTGGGCAGAAGCAATCTAGGTCTCTGGCGGAGCGATTCCACCGGGGAATCTTCCCTCCGGGAGGATGAAATCGAAGCCATCGTCATCACCAACGATCCTCTCATCATGGGAGGAGCAATCTTCATCAACATCTTCACCGGCAACATCTAATCTCAAACCCTAGTTCATCTGTTGTATTCAATCTTTTTCTCAAAAGCTTAGATTGGTACCCGTGGGTTGCTAGTAGTGTTGATTACTCCTTGTAGTTGATGCTAGTTGGTTTATTTGGTGGAAGATCATATGTTCAGATCCTTAATTATATTCAATACCCCTCTAATCATGAACATGAACATGCTTTGTGAGTAGTTACTTTTGTTCCCGAGGACATGGGGGATGTCTTGTTATAAGTAATCATGTGAATTGGGTATTCGTTTGATATTTTGATGAGATGTATGTTGTCTTTCCACTAGTGGTGTTATGTGAACATCGACTACATGACACCTCACAATGATTTGGGCCTAGGGGAAGGCATTGGGAAGTAGCAAGTAGATGATGGGTTGCTAGAGTGACAGAAGCTTAAACCCTAGTTTATGCGTTGCTTTGTAAGGGACTGATTCATATCCATAGTTTAATGCTATGGTTAGGTTTATCTCAATTCTTCTTTCGTACTTGCGAATGCTTGCAAAAGGGGTTAATCATAAGTGGGAGGCTTGTCCAAGTAAGGACAGCACCCAAGCACCAGTCCACCCACATACCAAATTATCAAAGTAGCGGTCGCGAATAAATCTGAGAACAGTTTTTAGAAAACTAGGTGAGATGGTTTGGTTTTTATGCTGGGCTTAATTGGTTCAGTTTATGTAGGGTCAAGACTTCTTTTCAGTTTGGTTTAGTTTGGGTATGTGAGAAACCAGTTCGGGTATAATTGGTTATGGGCCTAAACAGTTTGGGTATTAGGGGCTACAAACTACGGGTCCAACCCAGTTTCTACGCTGGTCCCTTGCCTCAACACCCAGCGAGGAATGGATCCAGGGACCGAGAAAAAAAAAGAGAGATCCATCTTCCTCCCAACTCCCCAATCGGCCGCACCATCCTTCCTCCCCGCCGGCCAATCCGACCTAAAGTCTTGCTGTGCCGCTCGCTGCATCCCCGGCACGGAGATGCCGCCGCAGGAGCCGCGTCAATGGTAACTGACCGCGCCGAGCAAGACGGGGGTGCCGGCCGCTCCATGCCAGAAGCGGCTGTTCCTAGCCCCCGATGGGCCATGGACGGTAGGATGTCGAGAAGCGGCCACAAGACCCTGCAACGAACAAGCTCCCTGCAGCCAATTCCTATACCCATCTCGCAAGATCCATGAGCTCTCCGCCCCGCGATGAGCTGGCGGTGGGCAGGCACGGTGGGCGCCGTCAAGAAGCGCAAAGACGAGCGCGCGGCGGTGGGACGGAGCCGTCCTTCCAAAGCGTGGTGCTCGTCCTCTGCTCCACGGGCATCATCGGCACCTCGCTCCTCGACATCTGTGACTCCCCCGATTCAGTCGTACACTAATCATGCACGCAAAGGTGTACGATCAAGATCAGGGACTCACGGGAAGATATCACAACACAACTCTAAAACATAAATAAGTCATACAAGCATCATAATACAAGCCGGGGGCCTCAAGGCTCGAATACAAGTGCTCGATCATAGACGAAGTCACGGAAGCAACAATATCTGAGTACGTACATAAGTTAAACAAGTTTGCCTTAAGAAGGCTAGCACAAACCGATACAGACGAAGAGGCGCAGCCTCCCCGCTCGATCCTCCTAAACTACTCTCCCGGTCGCCCGCCGCCCGCACGTAGTAGGTAGGCACCTCCAGTGTAGTAGTCGCCATCGACGGTGGCGTCTGCCTCGATTCCAAAGATCTGGTTGCGACAACCGTAAAGAAAGGAAAGGGGAAAAGGGGAGAAAGCAACCGTGAGTACTCATCCAAAGTACTGCAAGCAAGGAGCTACACTACATATGCATGGGTATATGTGTAAAGGGCCATATCGGTGGACCGAATGTAGAATGCCGTAATAAGAGGGGATAGCTAATCCTGTCAAGACTACGCTCGCAGCCTCCGCCTTGCAAAGATGTAGAAGAGAGTAGATCAAGTCCTCCAAGTAGCATCTCCAAGTAGCATCTCCAAGTAGCATCTCCAAGAGTATCGCATAGCATAATCCTACCCGCAATCCTCTCCTCGTGCGCCTGTTAGAGAGCGATCACCGGGTTGTATCCGCACTTGGAAGGGTGTGTTTTATTAAGTATCCGGTTCTAGTTGTCATAAGGTCAAGGTACAACTCGGGTCGCCCTTTACCGAGGGACATGGCTATTCAATAGATTAACTTCACTGCAGGGTGCACCACATAACCCAACACGCCGATCCCATTTGGCCGACACACTTTCTCGGTCATGCCCGCCCTAAGATCAACACGCCGCAGCCCCACCTAGGCACAACAGAGAGGTCAAGACGCCGGTCTAAACCTAAGCGCGCAGGGTCCGGGCCCATCGCTCGAAAGCACACCAAGACGTTGCGTGGGCGGCCGGAAGCGTAACTAGCCCCTAATACAAGTGCAAGCTTACATTCCAATCCGCGCCGCCGCTCGGTTCGACGCCACGAAGGCTTGGCCGATACCACGACGCCGGATACCCATAACTACTCCCCGTAGATGGTTAGTGCGATAGACCAAATGGCCGACTCGGATCAAATACCAAGATCTCGTTAAGCGTGTTATTATGAAGCAATCATGACGCCGACCAGGCTGTGCCCACCTCTCACCTAGGTGGTCTCAACCTGCCTGCCGCTCCGCCACAAAGATCCACACAGAGGGTCGCGGGACAAAGGTCCTTTCAGCCCCAACTGTGAATCACTCGCGGGTACTCTTCGAGCGGACCCGACTTTAGTCACCATCTCAGATAGTATGTATGTATGTATAGTATATACCGTGATCACCTCCCAAGTGATCACGGCCCGATAGTATAGCAAGGCGATCGACAAGAATGTAGGGCCAATGATGATAATCTAGCATCCTATACTAAGCATTTAGGATTGCGGGTAAGGTATCAACAAATGTAGCAACAATGTCGCTATGCATCGTAATAGGATCAACGGAAGCAAGAATATGCTACACTACTCTAATGCAAGCAAGATAGAGGAGAATAGGCGATATCCGGTGATCAAGGGGGGGGGCTTGCACGGTTGCTCGCATAAGGAGGGGTCGTCGGTGACGAGTCGACCACAGGCATCAAAGATCGGTCTTGAGTCTACCGGAAAGGAGTAACGGAGGGGGAACATAGTAAATAACAGAGCAATCAAATGTAACACAAAGCAAGACGCGGCAATGCGTTGTGCTAGGGGTGACCTAACGTAGGAATAGGCGATACCGGTGAAGGGGGAAACATCCGGGAAAATATCCCCGGTGTTTCGTGTTTTCGGGCAAAGGAGCCAGAGGGGGAAGTTGCGAGTTCGATAGGTTAGGGATGCGTGGCGGATGAACGGGCTGCGTAACCGGGTTCGTCTCGTCGTTCTGATCAACTTTCATGTACAAAGTTTTTCCATCCGAGTTACGGATTATATTATATATTTTTTAAAGATTTAATCATTTTTAAATTATTATTATTAATTTAATTCGAAAATGGCATTACTGCATCAGCATGACATCAGCATGATGTCATCAGTCAACAAAGGTGTTGACTGGGTCAAGCTGACGTGTGGGGTCCGTATGTCATTGACTGTTCAGGCTAATCAAGGTTTTAATTAAGTTAACTAGTGATTAGGTTAATCTAATCAGAATTAATTAGGTTAATTAATTAATTAATTAACATTTTAATTATTATTTATTTTATTTATTTATTTTTAATTCTTTTTTTTAATAAAAATGTTCTAGGGCTGTCATAGGCCCTAGGGAGGCCTAGCGGGTTTGGGCGCTGAGTCTTGCGAACGGCGCGAGCGCCCGGCTGTGGGCGAGATCGCATGTGGCGTCACCCGAGCGAGCGCGCCAAAGCAAGGCGGCCGCGACTTCAGGCGGAGGACGACGAGGAAGGGTGGTTAGCGCGATCACGGCGCAAGCAGGCGGGCGGAGGCGGCGGCGACGTCAAAGGGTAGCCAGAAGCGAGAGCGCTTCGGGCGACGGCCAAGCCACGGTGGATGCACGCTCGGGCGGCGTAGGGGCACGGCCAGGGGCGCGTGCGTGTGTGTTGGAGCGAGGCAAAGGCAACATGAGTGGAGCGCCGGCCATGGCGACTTCTAGCGCGGGACGACAACGACGAGCACGGTGATCAGAGGATGCAGATCAAGGGGAAGGCAGAGGGGAAAAGCGCGTCGGCTCACATCGTTGACGGGGAGAGGCTTGGGGAGGCGCGAGATGCAGTGAAGCCGCCGGAACCCACGCATTTAACGGCGGCGGAGATGAGCTCGATGGCGAAGCGACGGGCTGTCCGGCCGATTTGAGCACGAGGCGAACGAGACGATGATGGCGAAGCTCCTGGACGCCTTGGAGCGATGAGGGGAGGCCGGTGGCCACCGGATTGACGAGGTGGTGGCGATGGTGGCGGCGGGCGGTGGTGCTGCAGGCGCGGTAGCCGTGGTGCGGGAGAGGTCCGAGAAGGCGAGGATGGCGCCGGCTGCTTGCTGCCGTGGTGGAGGTCCAGGGGGTGAAGCAGGATCGAACGGAGGAAGGAGAGGCTGCGAGGGGGTCGGGCATGAGGCGCCTCGCCTCTGGTCTCGATGTGCGGCGGCGCGAGGGGGGAGGTGAGGGATCGAGCGAGAGGAGTGGGGGGAATCGGGGGGAGTGGGTGCGGTTAGGGTTTCGGGGTGACTCAGGGGGTTATAGGGGGCGGCTGGGCCGGCCTGGTTGGCCCGATGGCTAGCTGGGCCGAGGCCCAGCGAGGGAAGGGGGGTTTCCCTTTCTTTTGTCTTTATTTTACTTTTGTTTAATTTTTCTTTCCTGTTTTCTGTTTTACTTTAGTTCCACTTTTATTTTAGTTTTCTAAATTATAAAAGCAGTCCCTAATTTAGTGTTAGTAAATAGGCTACTGCCACATAAGTTTGGGCAACTAAATAAAATAGTTTAATATTTTATTTTGTATAAGGCATTTAACTAATTGTTTTTGTTACTGTTTAAAATATTTTTAGAGTATTAAAACCTTTTCTAAAAGTGTGGTTTCCCCACCATACTTTCCTATGCATTATTTGGCTCACTCCGAACATTTTAGTTTTAACATTTGAAAACTTTTATTGTTTGCTTGATTTTGAATTTGAATTTGAATCGATTTCAAACTAACGTGAGATTAGCAACAGTAATCGAGGTGACGTGGCATCATTAGCAGATGGTTACTATATGTAGGATCGTTGAAGGTGAGAGTGTCTAGAGGGGGGGTGATTAGACTACTCGACAAGATAAAAATTATGCCTTTTGACAAAGACAAGCTTTTGGCAGATTTTGCATATCACACAAGTCAGGCAGCTTACTACACATGCAATTCTAGAGTATGGGCAGCGGAAAGTAAGTTGCACATGAAGTAAAAAGAGAGGTGGAGAAGATCAAACGCAGTTTGGAGACACGGAGATTTTTCTCGTGGTTCCGATAGTTGGTGCTATCGTCAATCCACGTTGATGGAGACTTCAACCCACGGAGGGTAACGGCTGCGAGAGTCCACGGAGGGCTCCACCCACGAAGGTTCCACGAAGAAGCAACCTTGTCTATGCCATCATGGCATACGCCCACGGAGGACTAGCCTTACTCGGGGTAGATCTTCACGAAGTAGGTGATCTCCTTGCCCTTACAAACTTCTTGGTTCAACTCCACATCTTGACGGAGGCTCCCAAGCGACACCTAACCAATCTAGGAGGCACCACCTCCAAAAGGTAATAGATGGTGTTGATGATGATGAACTCCTTGCTCTTGTGCTTCAAATGATAATCTCCCCAACACTCAACTCTCCTCACCGATTTGGCTGTGGTGGAAGAAAGGATTGAGTGGAAAGCAACTTGGGAAGGCTAGAAATCAAGTTTCATATGGTGGGAGTGGAGCAACTTGATCTCAACACAAGGGTAGGCAGTTTTCTTCTCGTAAATGTAAGGTAGGAGTGGTAGTTCTTTCGATGGCTCTCTCCAGAATGAAGAGGAGGTGGAGGGTATTTATAGCCTCCACACAAAATCCAACTGCTACACACATTTGACCAATCTCGGTCGGACTAAAGTTGACAACTCGGTGAGACCGAAAGTTCAAATCTTGTGAACGTTGGGATTTTCGTGGGACCGAAAATACAATCTCGGTGAGTCCGATTCTTCCAAAGACTAGGGTTTGCCAATCTCGGTGGGACCGACTTTATCATCTCGGTGACACCGATTTGATGATGTATGTTACAGAAGCTTGGCAATACTAGTTTCGGTGAGACCGAGTTTGGAATCGGAAAATCCGAAATATCTAGGGTTTGGCTATATGGCTGAGGTGGTTCATCTCGGTGTGACTGAGTTTATGAAATCGGTGGGACCGAGATTACTTATGAGTGTATATTGGAATGAAAGATTGCTGATGGTTTGGGAGATGTATCACTAAGCACTTTGAGCAACCAGATCATTAACATAACCTCATCCCTTTAATAGTATTGGCTTTCCTATAGACTCAATGTGATCTTGGACCACTAAACCAAAATGGACTCTTGAGCTGCCAATGCTTGCCTTAGCATTTTGAGGGTCCACCTCTCCATCCTTTTGCCATGCCAATGTGATTGACCTTCCTGAAACATACTTGATAAAAGCATTAGTCCAACCACAAAGTATGTTGTCATTAATTACCAAAACCACCCAGGGAGCAAATGTGCTTTCAATCTCCCCCTTTTTGGTAATTGATGGCAACACACTAAACAAGACATCAAAGCTTTCTGAAAGAAAGACAGAATTATCACTAAAGCTTTGACAAACATGTAGTCCACAGGGTCCGCCTACAAGTGTGCAAGATTTTCATAGATTATGGTTTTGGACTACCACAAGCACACAAGAGAGAAAAAGCAAGATGTGCTACATGCAGCTTGGCTATATGCATCAGAGCAGATGAAAGGAAGTAAGTGATAATGCATATGTGCGTGGTGATTTCTTGCAAACAAGTATTCACAAGCAAGTCACCATCATGCACATTCTGCAGGATGCATATACTTACCTTGAGGTTCCTTGGCATTGTACCAAGAAATAAAACTTGGGAAAACAAGGTTAGATAATACAAGAGTATTTCTTCAACCAACAGAAGAACATCAAGAGTACCAAGCCAGGATGGCATGTGTAAAGAGTGTCTCATATTGAGCACAAGCTTGAATCAACAAACATGTCTCCCAAAATTAAAAGATTTTCAATGAACTCAGAGAGATTTTGCTATATCGATTGTGAGAGCAATGAAAGCAAAATCAAAAGAATGATGCCAAAGGTAATATCCAATGTGGAACACGGCAAAGCTTTGATGTGATTCTCTCCCCCTTAAGGTAAGATTGCTCTTCTTCTCCTAAATCTTCTCTTCTCCCCTTAACTCCCCTTCCCCCTAAATCTTCTCCCCCTTTGACATCAAGTGCCGAAAAGGACAGCAAACTAGGAAGGCTAGGAAAGATGGAAAGAAGTGGGATCCTGAAGAATCACAACAGGGCAATAAGAAACATGCATTAAGAATCATTGAGTTGAGCTGCAGAAGATGATATCCTGGTGAATGTAAATCGGTGACACCGAATTGATATGGATCGGTGAGTCCGAAAGTCAGAGACTTAGGGCAGATCCTTTTCGGTCAGACCGAAGTATTTAAATCGGTGACGCCGAGTTTAATTCCAAGGAAATATAGAAATAATTCAGCTCACTTTGCAAGGAATGTTTCAAAAGATTTGCAATGAATTTGTAAATGATTTGCAAGGAATTGATCAGAGCCAAAAAGATATTCACAAAAACAGAAGAAATAGAAATGAAAAAGATTGCTAGATGAAGGTTTTTTTTAAAGAAAACATAATGAGAAAACATAAGAGAAAATAGAGAAACTCCAGAACATACGTACTTCATCTAGATAGGGGTCGGCGACAAAGTCACCTATGTTTGAGTATATTGACTTAGGAGGCAAATGAGAACATTTGATCATAGGTCATACTCATCGTTTAAGCTCAAAATGGGGTTGCCATTTTTCGATTAAGCATTTGATGTGATCACATCTTATGAAGCTGCTTGTACTCATGACTTTGAGCAAAGCTCCTTCAAGATGTGAAGAACATACCTTGGGCTTGTTGTTGCTTTACTCATGTAGGTGAACTTGATGTAGATGCTCATAGAATGTGAAGTTGGAGCACCATTTCCAATTGTGTAGTTCATCTTCCTACATGGGTTAGGCAAGCAAGGAAATACTCAAGAATATCCAAGATGAAAAGAGTGAAAAACTAGATGTATAAGGTGTCAAAAAGGATATGTGGAATTTTGTTCCTTGAACTCAACATCCCAAAGGGCTAGATACTTGGTCAATGACAAGATTACTCAAGATTTGAGTGTGGTACTTGTGGAATGTAGATCATCCAAGTACATGCAAGGAGTTAGATGCAATACAAGGGGGCAAATGTGTCCAAGACATATGATCATCATCATAATAGAAATATCAAGGATTAGTCAAGTAGGCTCATGCCTTGCATGCATCAATGGAGTTTTCACTCCAAGTTTGAAGCATCAATGATGTTCAACTCACTCCTTAAGCGACAAAACACTTTCTCATCAAGAGGTTTTGTAAAGATATCAGCAAGTTGTTTATCAGTACGAACATGCTTAAGATTGATGTCACCCTTAGCAATGTGATCACGAATAAAATGGTGACGAACTTCAATATGTTTCGTACGATAGTGTTGCACAGGATTGTGTCCAATCTTAATCGCACTCTCATTGTCACAAAGCAAGGGAACATGTCTCACATGTATCCCATAATCCTTAAGCGTTTGTGTCATCCATAGCAATTGAGCACAACATGAACCAGCAGCTATATATTCGATTCGGAAGGATAAAGATATCGAATTTTGTTTCTTGGAGGACCAAGATACAAGGGATCGACCAAGGAATTGACACGCACCAAGTTGACTTTCTATCAACCCTCTCCGCATAGTCCGAGTCGGAATAGCCAACAAGATCGAAAGAGGCCCTCTTAGGATACCAAATGCCAAAGTTAGGTGTGTGTATCAAATATCTCACAATTCTTTTAACAGCTTTAAGATGACATTCTTTAGGGGCTGCTTGATATTGAGCACACATGCATACACTCAACATTATGTCGACGAGAAGCACAGAGATATAGTAGAGAACCAATCATGGATCGGTAAACCTTTTGATCAACAGGTTCTCCATCTTTGTCAAGTCATTATGTCCACTAGTAGGCATGGGGGTTCTCATACCTTTGCTTTCTTGCATGTTGAACTTCTTGAAGAGATCCTTGGTGTACTTTGTTTGTGAGACAAAGGTACCCTCCTTAGATTGCTTGATTTGCAACCCAAGGAAGAATTTGAGTTCACTCATCATGGACATCTCATACTTCTCCGACATGAGCTTTCCAAACTTCTCGCTAAAATGAGGGTTAGTTGAACCAAAGATAATATCATCAACATATATTTGGCACACAAATAGTTCACCATCAACCCTTTTCGTGAATAGCGTTGAGTCTATTTTTCCAATCTCAAATCCTTTTTCGAGCAAAAAACTAGTTAAGATTTGTACCAAGCTCTAGGAGCTTGTTTAAGACCATAAAGAGCTTTGTGCAACTTGTAAACATGATTAGGCTTTTAGGATTCACAAACCGGAGGTTGTTTCACAAATACTTCCTCCTCAATTTCACCATTTAGGAAAGCACTTTTAATGTCCATTTGATAGAGAGTAATATCATGGTGGTTGGCATAAGCAAGAAAAATGCGAATGGACTCAAGTCTAGCAACGGGGGCATAGGTCTCACCATAGTCCATACCTTCGACTTGTGTGTAACCTTGAGCTACGAGACGAGCCTTGTTGCGGATGACTTGTCCATCTTCATCTTGCTTGTTTCAAACACCCATTTGGTTCCAATGATGTTTTGATCATCCTTGGGCTTTCTACCAAAGTCCATACATTGTTCCTCTCTCGGTTGTGAAGCTCTTCATGCATAGCGCTCACCCAATCCGGCTCTTCAAGTGCTTCTTCTACCTTCATGGGTTCAAGACTAGAGATAAATGAGTAATGCTCACAAAAGTTAGCTAAGCGAGTTTTTGAGCGAGTAATTCTCCTGAGTCGATGTCGCTCATCATTTGTTCCACGGGATGATTCTTCTTGACTCTTGCTCGGACTCGGGATAGCTTTCGTTGTGGTTGAGGTTGAGCTTCCTCATCATCCTCTTCTTCCTCTTCTTCTTCATTGTTGTTGGTGTTGTCTTGAGGTGGTGGAGAAGGAGGTTGTGGTGGATCTTCTTGTTGCACTTCCTCATCTTGGTGAGTTCCACTTGTGGAAGCCTCCATGTTGACTTGAGGTTCATCTTGCCGTGAGGTAGGGGGCTCCACATATGTAGATGAGGTACTCTCCTTCACTTCCATGGGACGGATCTTTCCAATAGATAAATCTTGAATGGCTTCCGATGGGTCCTTGTCTCCTACATCAATAGGCATTTGCTCTACTTATGAGCCATTAGATTCATCAAACTTCACATATACCGCCTCTTCAACCTTTCGGGTGAAATTATTGTAGACACGGTAGGTGTGGGAGTTCGATCCATAACCGAGGAAAAGCCTTCATGAGTTTTAGGAGCAAATTTAGACCGACGATGCTTATCAAGGATATAGCATTTTGAACCAAAGACACGAAAGTATCCCACTTGGGGTTTGTTACGGTGAGGAGCTCGTATGAAGTCTTGCCGAGAAGCTTATGAAGATAAAGCCTGTTGATAGCATGACAAGCTGTCTCGACGGCTTCTCCCCAAAAGTGCTTCGTGTCTTGTATTCATCAAGCATCGTTCTCGCCATCTCTATGAGCGTTCGGTTCTTCCTCTCAACAACTCCATTTTGTTGAGGTGTGTACGTAGCCGAGAACTCATGTAGAATCCCTTCCTCATCGATAAAGGAGTCCACATGGGCGTTCTTGAACTCCGTTCCATTGTCACTCCGAACTTTCTTGATCTTCACCTCAAATTGATTTTGGGCCTTTCTGGCAAAGGTTTTGAAGATTCTCTGAACCTACGATTTGTCATCAAGGAAAAATACCCACGTAAATCTGGAATAATCATCAACTATAACTAGACCAAAGGAGTTACCACCAAGGCCTTTGTAAGCATTAGGACCGAAGAGATCCATATGAAGAAGCTCAAGCGGTCTCCTTGTGGTCATGATGTTCTTCACGGGATGACTTCCACCTACTTGTTTTCCTGCCTGACAAGCACTACAAAGTCTATCTTTGTCAAAGAGAACATCTTTAACACCAAGAATATGATCACCTTTGATTAGCTTGTCTAGATTACGCATACCAACATGTCCAAGTCTTCTATGCCACAACCAACCTTTAGCAGATTTAGCAATGAAGCAAGTTCTAGGTTGAGCTTTCTTAGTGAAATCAACAATGTATAGATCACCTCTACGGATACCGGTAAAAACCATGTTATGATTGTCACGACGAAAGACTTGGCAATCTACTTTGGTGAATAGCACATTGAATCCAAAGTCAGCTAATCTAGACACGGAAAGTAAATTGTATCCAAGTGATTCAACAAGCATGACATTTTGAATAGAGCTATCATGAGATATGGCCACCTTACCAAGGCCAAGTACCTTACCCTTGGAGTTGTCTCCAAAAGTCACATACTTGCGTGGACCATCGTTCTTTGCAAGCTCTCCAAACATGTCTTTGTCTCCGGTCATGTGATCGGTGCATCCACTATCAAGAATCCACTCTTTTCCATCGGATATGTAGTCTCTCGATTTGCCATAAGATTGAGACTCTTCATGATCTTGTCTAGCTCGGTGTCCGAATCAGAGTAATCGTCATCATGCTCATGCTCATCATCATATTGACCCATAGATTGTTCATCATCAACTCCTAGGTCAATTTGACAACAACTTGCATTAGTTTTGTCAATGTGACAATAATCATCGGAATGCAACACAAGAGCATTTCTAATTCGAACATTGATAAGACCAGGATCACCCTTCTTTTTCATAAGATCACGAAGCTCAAAGAAGCATTTATCAAAGTTGGGATCATTGGGGCGCATCATATCAAATTCAATAGTCTTGTATAGAATTTCATCAAGACCTCTCAAAGAGTAGTCTGGATAAAGTTCTTCCAAGAACTTCCATATAGCATAGGCGCACTCAAAGTTTGTGACAAGCTTAAGCAAGTTATCGGGCAAACCTCTAATGATAAGATTTACAGTTCTAAGGTTACGAAGCAAATCAAGCTCTTCATCCATGGTAGGGTGCAAGGGTCGATGGAGGCACATATGGGGTTTCAACATATTTATGCAAGTTATACATCTTAAAGATAATAAGCATTTCAATCCTCCACGAGTTATAGGACACTCCATCAAGAATAGGCACTCTATGGCTAACACTCCAAAACGTAGACACGTCCATCTTCCTCCAATGGTGTGCAAACCAAAGCAATGGAGACCAAAGCTCTGATACCAATTGTAGGATCGTTGAAGGTGAGAGTGTCTAGAGGGGGGGGGTGATTAGACTACTCGACAAGATAAAAATTATGCCTTTTGACAAAGACAAGCTTTTGGCAGATTTTGCATATCACACAAGTCAAGCAGCTTACTACACATGCAATTCTAGAGTATGGGCAGCGGAAAGTAAGTTGCACATGAAGTAAAAAGAGAGGTGGAGAAGATCAAACGCAGTTTGGAGACACGGAGATTTTTCTCGTGGTTCCGATAGGTGGTGCTATCGTCAATCCACGTTGATGGAGACTTTAACCCACGGAGGGTAACGGCTGCGAGAGTCCACGGAGGGCTCCACCCACGAAGGGTCCACGAAGAAGCAACCTTGTCTATGCCATCACGGCATACGCCCACGGAGGACTAGCCTTACTCGGGGTAGATCTTCACGAAGTAGGCGATCTCCTTGCCCTTACAAACTTCTTGGTTCAACTCCACATCTTGACGGAGGCTCCCAAGCGACACCTAACCAATCTAGGAGGCACCACCCTCCAAAAGGTAATAGATGGTGTTGATGATGATGAACTCCTTGCTCTTGTGCTTCAAATGATAATCTCCCCAACACTCAACTCTCCTCACCGATTTGGCTGTGGTGGAAGAAAGGATTGAGTGGAAAGCAACTTGGGAAGGCTAGAAATCAAGTTTCATATGGTGGGAGTGGAGCAACTTGATCTCAACACAAGGGTAGGTAGTTTTCTTCTCGTAAATGTAAGGTAGGAGTGGTAGTTCTTTCGATGGCTCTCTCCACTAATGAAGAGGAGGTGGAGGGTATTTATAGCCTCCACACAAAATCCAACCGTTACACACATTTGACCAATCTCGGTCGGACCGAAGTTGACAACTCGGTGAGACCGAAAGTTCAAATCTTGTGAACGTTGGGATTTTCGTGGGACCGAAAATACAATCTCGGTGAGTCCGATTCTTCCAAAGACTAGGGTTTGCCAATCTCGGTGGGACCGATTTCATCATCTCGGTGACACCGATTTGATGATGTAGGTTACTGAAGCTTGGCAACACTAGTTTCGTGAGACCGAGTTTGGAATCGGAAAATCCGAAATATCTAGGGTTTGGCTATATGGCTGAGGTGGTTCATCTCGGTGTGACTGAGTTTATGAAATCGGTGGGACCGAGATTACTTATGAGTGTATATTGGAATGAAAGATTGCTGATGGTTTGGGAGATGTATCACTAAGCACTTTGAGCAACCAGATCATTAACATAACCTCATCCCCTTTTAATAGTATTGGCTTTCCTATAGACTCAATGTGATCTTGGATCACTAAACCAAAAATGGACTCTTGAGCTTTCGCCAATGCTTGCCTTAGCATTTTGAGGGGTCCACCTCTCCAGTCCTTTTGCCATGCCAATGTGATTGACCTTCCTGAAACATACTTGATAAAAGCATTAGTCCAACCACAAAGTATGTTGTCATTAATTACCAAAACCACCCAGGGAGCAAATGTGCTTTCACTATAGCTTAATTATCCGGGCGTCACAATTCTCCTCCACTACAAGAAATCTCGTCCCGAGATTTAGGAGGGGAGCAAGGGGGAAGGGATTTGGTTACGAAATTCTAATGGGTCTTCTCGTCGTTTGGTTGCTCTTCTCGAAGAGGTCAACCCGATACGTTGATGCTTTCATTCCACTGCTCCAGGTCATCATGATGAAGTCGTCCTCCTTTCTTCGAGAACTCCATCGAACGTACGAAGGACAAGGGGTAACTTCGGAAGAACGGACCTCCTACAATGATGCGTATCTAGTAGATAACATCAGGAAAGGTGGCAGAAAGTAACTCTTGAATCGAATCTTAAGAAAATATCGAGAGCAAAGTAAGAAGGTATCATGGGAAGTTTCAAGCGAGTAGGCAATCGTTTGTTGCCTGAGAAAAATTGGGAAAGGGGTCCAAAGTAACGAGAATAAGTATTGTATCCGATACCAGAATAGACCATCTCTAGGAAGGTGGCCCATGGGTTACGTACGAGACCAAGTGCGAGGAATAACTTTCGAGACAGGCATGTACATGAGAGTTAGGTTTCGATCTTGTGGAACTGTGGGTTATGGGCCCACCATGTGAGTTAAAAACAAGAAGGGCGGTGACGTCTTGCATGATCATGTAAGCAAGGCATGTCAGAGGATAGTCTGTCGATTATGTCGGCAACAACGTCGGTACCAAGGGCGAGGGACGAAGAGAACCATTTTCCTGCTCGTTGAACGAGGCGGACCAATAAGCAAAGTTCTCGTCCATTGGTGGTTACCAGATTGTCATCAACAAAAGTAGCATGGTCTTGCTGACAAAACTGTACACCAAGGTGTTTACATAAGCAGGAGAATATTACTACTTAGATCATATAGATCACCAGTAAGGTTAAACAAACCAATAGAAAGGGGAAAATGTCTATCAGATTTAATCAGAACAATGGTATATCCTTCCCAAGGACAAGCAGAGCACGATATCTATGATATGATATAACGTAGAAAACTCTTTTGATAAGGGGAGAGAAATTTCATGACATTACCCATACAGCGGTGTTTGGATAATTTAGCAGGAAACATTTAGCATTGGGCTTCAAATGTTCTTGTTGAAAATCGGGGTACCATAGACATGCTTCGAGATAGCAATTACATGGTCATCTGGTGAAAATCTGACTTTGGGAACACAAAGGATTCATCGGAAACAACTTATAGGATAAGTCCTACAATTTCCTCATGGAAGAATGGATAACCTTGCTGAAAAGGAATCTATATCAATAGGGCCTCCGACCAGGTGTGCTAGGCACGACATCACCTTACCGGGTCACGTAAAGACCATTGTTATAACTCTTGGAAATATGTTCCAACCATCATATCTGACCAAGATTTAGATCTGATTGGTGTCAGGATACCTCAAACTCACGATGCTTGAGGAGAAAAGGTGCGACACAAATTGACAAGACGACATTGTAAGATTCTCGGGAAATGAACTATGGAAGCGAGTTCCGAAACAAGAGTTCATCATTAAATCAAGGAGAGGGTGAGGAGGCTGATGGACTCGGTGACAATTCATTGAGATTTACTCAAAAGATGGATTTCCACAATTATGTGAACAAGGAGATAACATTTCTCATATCAAATATATAATGATGTATGCTCGAGGAAAACATACACCATCAATCATTAGTTGAAAGGCGTGCCCGAAGTATGACCTTAGGCAGCAAGATCAATGTTAGAGTGACGATTCAATAACCAACAATCTAAGAACGAACTGTCGATCATTATCTTCAAAGCAATAGGGTTGCTAGAAGTACAAAACTCAAACAACATCGTTAGCATATTGGTATCCTGGTTAAAAACAACACAGGGGCCAAGGAAGAATGGTGATGGTGCGAAGTATCATCATATCGAGAATTTCTAAGAGGTGGCGCAATCCCCACAACATTCTCGACAGAAAAGACAGTAATACTTCAAGGCAGAACATAACACTAGCTGGAGAGCAAGTTGTATTCATAATGTGGACAAGTTCACGATGAAAGGGAGTCAAGGGCGTTGTTGATGATAATAAAGTCATCGAGGGCAAGGAGGGTATTTCTCATCATGAACACAGTTGACATCTCGGAAGAAGTCAAAGTGTTGAAGGTGATCCGACACATTTGCCAGGAGGTTTCAAGAGGATGCAATCAAACAACAATGGCAACAAGCAAGGAAATGACGAAGTGGCAAGTTATAGGATCAATATATAAGATGCAAGCTCGGGACCAAAGTTGCCTTTCAAGATAAGTAACATGATGTTGAAAGCTCGACGTAAGTCGTGCTCACACACTGAAGAATTCGTGCACCAGAGAAGGATGAGGTAGCACAGTTAAAGATAACAAGACCAGGATGCAGCCGATAGTCTAGGAATGACCTGATTGAGTTCAGAATTTACTAGTAAAAATACTAGGCGTATTTGATTTGTAGTGCGGAATAATTTCACTAGTCGGTGTCCTCAATTGACAATCAACCCAGAAGTCGTAGAGTGATTACGACAAGGAAAGACATTACTACAACAAAAGTTCATAAGTAGTTCATTGGCATGATATCCTCGAGATACCAGGGGTAATACTCGAAGGTAGAACCTAATAGAGGTTGGGCAGGCGCATTGACCTATAGAAGACAAGTGCTTTAACTTGTCCGAGAAATGGATCAAAGAAGAACAATCATGGTCGGAACCACGATTGCAAAGGATCATTTCGCAGATACCAGATGATATTTATCAAGGAAATAGTTATTATTACAAGAAGCTTCCATGGTAGGATCTACATCGTGTCCATGGGCATGAACACAAAGTTCAAGGTCGACGTCACTTCTCGCTCTTATTAAAAATGAATTGATTGTGGAAACCTACCTGGTGAATTACCAGAGCAGTATGACCCATGAAAACTTTTGGGGTCACACAAATTAGGGAAGGTATATGTTCAACCCATAGGGGCTTCTTAGAAACATATACCACAAGTTTCAAGAGTAAATAACACAAGCCCGAAAGCAGAGCATGGTTGGCCAAGCAAAGGATACAACTTAACAAAGGCATTATGTATCAGGGGAAGAACTCACAAAGTGATCAAATGTGAAGGACACTGTCGGATAACAATCCAACAAAGGACTTGATGGTCCACCAAGGATCTGATGTGAGTATCGATACTCATCCAGAAGAGGAAGGAATGCAAATGCAACAGGTTATGGAATCATCTAAATAATTCAAAGCTTAAATGCAAAGGAATTATGATTTCCAAAACAAAGGATCAGAAGCAGATGTTCTGATCATGGATGGATCAATTGAATATACCAGAGGCACAATCGATGACAGATAGTTTGGTCGAGAACCAGCTCATGTCCAAAATGATGTCTGAGCCAGAAAGATAATTTAGAAGGGTTGATAGATGATTGTGTGCATTCGCACACATGTTGAATCAATAGGATCAAAATGGAGGTGTCAAAAGATACTAGTGAATATTGCCAGATATATGGGAAGCATCCATAATGCAAGTAGACAAGTATTTGCAGAGCAATAAAGCTGCTAAGGATTTTCGGAGGATTGAATAGTATTTCAAAGACTTTTGTGAAACACATGAACAACTGGGGATGAGCGGATACTCGACAAGTGCGAGGATTTATTTGAAGGGGTATTCATGTGGCAAAGAACTGCTAGGCAGTAGGCACAAAGTATTCTCGGAACAATAGAGAAAACTTCGGGGTATCTTGTAATAACAAGATCAATGGGGAATGATCGTATGAATGGCAAGTGTAAGCAGTTATCCATATGGATTTGCGGTGGAAGGGGAATTGCAAACGCGATGAACACAAGTTCTCGGGTTAACAGCGGAGAGTATCTTCAAGGTCTTCTGGTGCAGCAGACGATCATCAGTAATAAGGGGCTCTCCGGGTGAAAGTGATAACGGGATCCTAATGTTAGATTTAGTAAAATTCATTTAACCCGAATAGAGGAGAGATCAGAGTCCCAGAGTAAAGGTCGAGGAGTAAAAGATCCTAGTACCACCCAATGGCGATGTGGGCCCATGGGCCGCACAGCCATGTTAGTAAACGTTTTGCAATGACTAAACTCAACTTCGGCCAAGGAGTTTGGAATGGGGATTCCTACAGGCAGTCGGCTCTGATACCAACTTGTGACGCCCCCGATTCAATCGTAGACTAATCATGCACGCAAAGGTGTACGATCAAGATCAGGGACTCACGGGAAGATATCACAACACAACTCTAAAAAATAAATAAGTCATACAAGCATCATAATACAAGCCAGGGGCCTCAAGGCTCGAATACAAGTGCTCGATCATAGACGAAGTCACGGAAGCAACAATATCTGAGTACGACATAAGTTAAACAAGTTTGCCTTAAGAAGGCTAGCACAAACCGATACAGATCGAAGAGGCGCAGAGGCCGCCTGGGATCCTCCTAAACTACTCCCCGGTCGCCGCCGCCCGCACGTAGTAGGTAGGCACCTCCAGTGTAGTAGTCGCCATCGAAGGTGGCGTCTGCCTCGATTCCAAAGATCTGGTTGCATGACAACCGTAAAGAAAGGAAAGGGGAAAAGGGGAGAAAGCAACCGTGAGTACTCATCCAAAGTACTCGCAAGCAAGGAGCTACACTACATATGCATGGGTATATGTAAAGGGCCATATCGGTGGACCGAATGCAGAATGCCGTAATAAGAGGGGATAGCTAATCCGTCAAGACTACGCTCGCAGCCTCCGCCTTGCAAAGATGTAGAAGAGAGTAGATCAAGTCCTCCAAGTAGCATCTCCAAGTAGCATCTCCAAGAGCATCGCATAGCATAATCCTACCCGGCAATCCTCTCCTCGTCGCCTCTGTTAGAGAGCGATCACCGGTTGTATCCGCACTTGGAAGGGTGTGTTTTATTAAGTATCCGGTTCTAGTTGTCATAAGGTCAAGGTACAACTCCGGTCGCCCTTTACCGAGGGACACGGCTATTCAATAGATTAACTTCCGCAGGGTGCACCACATAACCCAACACGCCGATCCCATTTGGCCGGACACACTTTCTGGTTCATGCCCGCCTCGGAAGATCAACACGCCGCAGCCCCACCTAGGCACAACAGAGAGGTCAAGACGCCGGTCTAAACCTAAGCGCAGGGTCCGGGCCCATCGCCTCGAAAGCACACCAAGACGTTATGGGCGGCCGGAAGCGTAATCCAGCCCCTAATACAAGTGCAGCTTACGTTCCAATCCGGCGCGCCCGCCGATTCTTGACGCCACGAAGGCTTTGCCGATACCACGACGCCGGATACCCATAACTACTCCAGCGTAGATGGTTAGTGCGTATAGACCAAATGGCCGACTCGGATCAAATACCAAGATCTCGTTAAGCGTGTTATTATGAAGCAATCATGACGCCGACCAGGCCAGCCCACCTCTCACCTAGGTGGTCTCAACCTGCCTGCCGCTCCGCCACAAAGATCCACACAGAGGGCCGTCAGACAAAGGTCCTTTCAGCCCCCAATCCGTCAATCACTCGCGGGTACTCTTCGAGCGGACCCGACTTTAGTCACCATCTGTATAGTATGTATGTATATATGTATAGTATATACCTGTGATCACCTCCCAAGTGATCACGGCCCGATAGTATAGCAAGGCAGACTGACAAGAATGTAGGGCCAATGATGATAATCTAGCATCCTATACTAAGCATTTAGGATTGCAGGTAAGGTATCAACAAATGTAGCAAGAATGCCAGGCTATGCATCAGAATAGGATCAACGGAAAGCAGTAACATGCTACACTACTCTAATGCAAACAGTATTGAGGAGAATAGGCGATATCTGGTGATCAAGGGGGGGGGGGGCTTGCCTGGTTGCTCAGACAAGGAGGGGTCGTCGGTGACGAGTCGACCACAGGCATCAAAGATCGATCCTTGAGTCACCGGAAAGGAGTAACGGAGGGGGAACACAGTAAATTACAGAGCAATCAAATGTAACACAAAGCAAGACGCGGCAATACGTTGTGCTAGGGGTGACCTAACGTAGGAATAGGCGATACCGGTGAAGGGGGAAACATCCGGGAAAATATCCCCGGTGTTTCGTGTTTTCGGGCAGAGGAGCCAGAGGGGGGAAGTTGCGAGTTCGATAGGTTAGGGATGCGTGGCGGATGAACGGGCTGCGTAACCGGGTTCGTCTCGTCGTTCTGATCAACTTTCATGTACAAAGTTTTTCCATCCGAGTTACGGATTATATTATATATTTTTTAAAGATTTAATCATTTTTAAATTATTATTATTAATTTAATTCGAAAATGGCATTACTGCATCAGCATGACATCAGCATGATGTCATCAGTCAACAAAGGTGTTGACTGGGTCAAGCTGACATGTGGGGTCCGTATGTCATTGACTGTTCAGGCTAATCAAGGTTTTAATTAAGTTAACTAGTGATTAGGTTAATCTAATCAGAATTAATTAAGTTAATTAATTAACATTTTTATTATTATTTATTTATTTTTAATTCTTTTTTTTAATAAAAATGTTCTGGGGCTGTCATAGGCCCTAGGGAGGCCTAGCGGGTTTGGGCGCGGGTGCGCGAACGGGCGCGAGCGCCCGACAGGGGCGAGATCGTGCGCGGCGTCACCCGAGCGAGAGCGCCGGCGAGCAAGGCGGCCGCGACTCAGGCGGAGGACGACGAGGGAAGGGTGGTTGGGAGCGCGGCCGCCGGCACAAGCAGCGGGCGGAAGCGGCGGCGACGTCAAAGCGGTAGCAGCGGGCGGAGCGCGCTTCGGCGACGCCAAGCCACAGTGGATGCACGCCGCGGCGGCGAGGGCACGCCAGGGCGCTGCGTGTGTGTTGGAGCGAGGCAAAGGCAACGTGAGTGGAGCGCCGGCCATGGCGACTTCTAGCGCGGGACGACAACGACGAGCACGGTGATCAGAGGATGCAGATCAAGGGGAAGGCAGAGGGGAAAAGCGCGTCGGCTCACATCGTTGACGGGGAGAGGCTTGGGGAGGCGCGAGATGCAGTGAAGCCGTCGGAACCCACGACGAACGGCGGCGGAGATGAGCTCGATGGCGAGCGTACGGGCTGTCCCGGCTCGATTCAGAGCACGTAGGCGAACGAGACGACGATGGCGAAGCTCCTGGATGCCTTGGAGCGATGAGGGGAGGCCGGTGACCACCGGATCGACGAGGTGGTGGCGATGGTGGCGGCGGGCGGTGGTGCTGCAGGCGCGGTAGCCGTGGTGCGGGAGAGGTCCGAGAAGGCGAGGATGGCGCCGGCTGCTTGCTGCCGTGGTGGAGGTCCAGGGGGTGAAGCAGGATCGAACGGAGGAAGGAGAGGCTGCGAGGGGGTCGGGCATGAGGCGCCCGCCTGGTCTCGTCTCGATGGCGCGAGGGGAGGTGAGGGATCGAGCGAGAGGAGTGGGGGGAATCGGGGGGGGGAGTGGGTGCGGTTAGGGTTTCGGGGTGACTAAGATGTTTATAGGGGGCGGCTGGGCCGGCCTGGTTGGCCCGATGGCTAGCTGGGCCGAGGCCCAGCGAGGGAAGGGGGGTTTCCCTTTCTTTTGTCTTTATTTTACTTTTGTTTAATTTTTCTTTCCTGTTTTCTGTTTTACTTTAGTTCCACTTTTATTTTAGTTTTGTAAATTATAAAAGCAGTCCCTAATTTAGTGTTAGTAAATAGGCTACTGCCACATAAGTTTGGGCAACTAAATAAAATAGTTTAATATTTTATTTTGTATAAGGCATTTAACTAATTGTTTTTGTTCTGTTTAAAATATTTTTAGAGTACTAAAACCTTTTCTAAAAGTGTGGTTTCCCACCATACTTTCCTATGCATTATTTGGCTCACCTTAACATTTTAGTTTTAATATTTGAAAACTTTTATTGTTTGCTTGATTTTGAATTTGAATTTGAATCGATTTCAAACTAACGCGAGATTAGCAACAAAGAATCGAGGTGACGTGGCATCATTAGCGATGGTTCCGTAGCTTAATTATCCAAGGCCACAACATCCTCGCCGCTGATGACACCCTCGGTGGGCAATGGAAGGTATGCGCGGTCTCCCCGCAGCCCGTGCACTGGTCGACCCCACTGCCGCCCCCCGATGAGTGTTGTCACACACCGCAGCTTGACTCGCCAGAGCGTGGTGAGGCTCGTGTCGCCGCCGACGCCACCCACGCCGCTGGTCGAGCCAGCCGATTGACGACCAGAATCGGGAGGTCAACACCGGCATGCTCCGCAACGTGCTCGTCCTGGCACTTCGTTCAGCTATGCTCCACACAGCTATGGTCCGCTCCTAGCTGAGAGTAACCAATCTCAATCTATAAGCTAAAACCACGGTTCGTACCAATAGTTTAGTTCGGTTTAGGTGGATATAACTTCTGGTTTAGTTTGGTTTGGGTCAAAGTACGCCTTTCAATGGGTTAGTTTGGTTTGGTTTTTCTAAATTTGACATGTGGGTTCAGTTTGGGTATGGTTCAGTTACCCAACCATTGCCAGATTGTAATGCCCTCGATGCGGCTATATCTCCCACGTGTCGAAGCACAACTTAGAGGCATAACCGCATTGAAAGCAATGTCGCAAGTGAGGTAATCTTCACACAACCCATGTAATACATAAGGGAAAGAGTTACATAGTTGGCTTACAATCGCCACTTCACACAATTACATGAATAAAGCATTACATCATCCAGATACAATCAAGGTCCGACTACGGAACCAAAATAAAAGAAGAACCGCAAATGCATAAAGGTCCCCGATCGACCCCAACCGGGCTCCACTATCGATCAACTAGAATGAAACAACACAAAGGGCAAGATCTTCATTGAGCTCCTCCTTGAGCTTGATTGCGCCACCGCTTCGGGTAACATAGGCACCGCAAACTGGTTTTGAAGTATCCGTGAGCCACGAGGACTCAAAGCAATCCCATTACCATGGGTATCAAGACTAGCAAAGCTTAAAGGGAAAGGAAGGGGTAAAGTGGTGAGGTTGCAGCAGCGACTAAGCATATATGGTGGCTAACATACGCAAAAGAGAGCGAGAAGAGAAACAAAGGAACGGTCGTCAACTAGCAATGATCAAGAGGTGATCCTGAACACCTACTTACGTCAAACATAACCCGAAACCGTGTTCACTTCCTGACCACGAGAAGAGACCATCACGGCTACACACTCGGTTGATGCGTTTTTATTCGGATCTGGTGTCAAGTTATCTACAATCGGACATTAACAAATTCCCATCTGCCACATAACCGCTGGCACGGCTCTCGAAAGTTTATACCTGCAGGGTGTCCCAACTTAGCCCATGACAAGCTCTTGCGATCATCGGAAGAATAGACCTTCACCCAGAAGACCCGATCGGCCTCGGAATCCCAGACATCAAGACATTTCGACAATGGTAAAACAAGACCAGCAAAGCCGCCCGATGCGCCGACAATCCCGATAGGAGCTGCACATATCTCGTTCTTCGGGCAACACCGATGAGACATCCTACGAGTAAAACCAGACTCGAGTTGCCCCGAGGGGGCCCCGCAGTCTACTCGGTTCGAACCAGCACTTAGACAAGCACTGGCCCGGGGGGGCTAAAATAAAGATGACCCTTGGGTTAATTACACCCAAGGGAAAAGTAGGTGGTGGTGAGGAAAATAGTAAAAGTCAATGTTGGGCCTTGCTGGACAAGTTTTATTCAAAGCGAACTGTCAAGGGGGTCCCATAAATCACCCGACCGCGTAAGGGACGCAAAATCCGGGAACATAACACCGGTATGACGGAAACTAGGGCAGCAAGAGTGGAACAAAACACCAGGCATAAGGCCGAGCCTTCCACCCTTTACCAAGTATATAGATGCATTAATAATATAAGAGATATTGTGATATCACCACAAAACCCTGTCCACCATGGAGAAATCTTCAACTTCACCTGCAACTAGCAACGCTATAAGAGGGGCTGAGCAAAGCGGGAACATAGCCAAACAACGGTTTGCTAGGAATAGTGTCAAAGGTTAGAGGTTCATGGCAATGTGGGATGGCTGGACAAACAGGCAATAGGTAGCTGTCACACCCTGCATTTTGTAACATTTCTTTTTCATTAATAAAGCATGAAAATTTGGACCAACAAAAACTTTTTGCTTTATTTGGCTTTTATCTGGTGTTGGTTTTCCCTATGTGGTTTTCAAGTGCTCTTAATAGTCAACCACTCCACCTTCTATACTTCATCTCCTTGCCCCAAACTTCTGTCCAATGATCATGCCATGTGTGTAGAGCAATATAGTATTCTCTTACAAAAATAATTTGGCCAAAAAGTATTTTCTGAAATTAGCTTTCCAAAAACCCTTGAATTAAGATTTGCACAGCAAGTACTTGATTAAGGGCAGTAAAAATCTTTCCAAAAATATATTTGACTCCTATTAGATATAGGATACCCGAAACCACAAAATATAATTTTAAAAGTTGTTTTACTATTTTATTTAAAGGTTTTTCTTAAGACCAGAAATGGTCTTTAATAGGGAAAAATTATTTTATTGTTTTAAAAATATTTGACAAAATTTAGGGAAACTCATAGGACATATATTGTCCATATATAAGAGTTTCAACACCTGGTCATGTTCAAAATATTGGTCAAATCCCTCTAAAACCCTTTCTGGATATTTCAAGCTTTTGAAATATTTACAAAGGAAATATTCTCCAAAAATTCCAGGAAAATTCTATCATGTCACATATGACATATTAGATGATCTTGCCAAGTCTCATGACTTGGAGAACAAGATAACACCATCAAAACCCCTCAAAACTATTTCTGTCCATTCTGAAGTTTGATCAACTTTACATTGCCAAGTATGTCCAAATGTGCTCAAACTTGGTGGACATGCTTCATTGGTCTAATGATGCATCTGGACCAAATGGCACAGGTTGGAGAAGAGGAAATCTTGGTCAAAGTGCCTCAAAACCCTCTCTGACCAGAAGCAAATTTGAGCAACTTTGTACTACCAACTTTCTCCCATTGACCCCAACTTTTGTGAGCATGTTCACATGACCAAATGAGGCCACTACACAAAGTGGTTCATCAAGGAGAAGTGTTATGCTCAACTAGATCTACTCAAGTCTATTTCTGCTCATTTCTAGGGTTTGCAAAAGTTGCATTGGCAACTTTGCCCAAATAATCTCCTAACTGGTGGAAGGCTATATTTATATGATTAATTTCACCTTGTGGAGTCTCATGGCAATTGGAGTCCATTTGTTTGCTCAAAACTCTATCAAACACCTTCGACATTTTACAAAACCACTGCTTTGACCCTTTCACTATTCTTGGAGAGCTCCAATTTTACCACAGCTCCTTCTAGACCCCTTTCACCTCCAAGAATAATGGCAAGCCCCAGCTCAATAATTGAGGGTGAAACCCCTCTTTCTCTCTCTGGACAGCCCTTTCTCCCTCTTCCTCACCTCTCTCCTCACCCCAGTGGCCATCCAGGCATCCAATGCCTCCCTCCTTCTTTACTACCCCCGCACTATCGACACAGTGGTCGCTACCATTGTGGCATATAATATGCCATGGCATGCCATACGCTGGCGCTCCAGAGGGCATTCTGATCTTGGCTAGGCACTGAGCCGCCCTCCGCCCAATGCTTCCGCCACCTCGGGCCTTCCCCTCGGCCAGCCGAGGCGCCTCGACGTCCGCGACACGCCACGGCGCTGTCCCCCTCCTCTCTCCTCCTTCCCCGTGCCTCCGCGCTATCAAACAGAGCCGCCCGAGCGCGCCAATGGCGCTGCTCACACGCGCGCACCCCTGACCCCTCCCCACTCCTTCTCTCTTCTTCCCCTAGGCGTAGTCGATGCCCACGAACGCCCTAGACACGGCGCCAGCTCCTCCCGAGCCCTGTGGCGACGAGCAGAAGCTCTCCGGCGCATGGGTCTACGGGACCTCGCCGTTCTCCTATATAAAGGCCTCCCCGGGCCCTCCTCTAGCCACCACTCGCTCTCTCACACCCCAAAGCTTCCCCCTACACCCCCAGTTCTTCTCAGAGCGCCTGAGCTCGAGATCGAGCTCGAGCTCACAGATCGGCTCGCCGGAATTCGCGAGGTATAAGCCTCCCCCGCTCCTCCCTTGCCTCGATCTGGAACCCCTGCATCTCCCTGAGCATTTCCCCTCCGTTTCCCCTCTCTGTTGCAGCCGGAAGCGACCGGAGCCGCCGACATCCGAAGCTCCTCCGCCGCTAACCTCGTCGCCGGCGAACCCTGCAGACGTCGGCCAAGTCCACCACCCAACGACGTCTGGCGACCAAGCCATCCTCTTTTCGCCGGAGCTCGCCGTCGCTCAGATGCCGCCGGTGAGCACCGTGACCCCCATCCACGGGTTAGTGATGACAGTGGGCCCCGCCTGTCATCCTCTCCCACACTCCGCGCCTCTCTCTCTCGACTGCGGGCCCCACCGTCGAGGTTTGAAAATGGGTGGGCCTTGCAGGCAGGCTGGTTGGCACTGGGCCGGCTTGGCTGGCTGGGCCGCCTGCCTGTGGCTGTTCGCCCGGCAGCACAAAGGCCCTTTCCTTTTTCTTTTTCATCACTTATTCCAAAAATTCCACAGGACACAATATTTGTCCAAATGGATTAATTCCAATTTCTAAAATCCCCAAATATTGCAACCTATTTAATGGTGCAACTTTCATTCAAATCCAACCAACCTTTCTTCACTGAAAATATTTAAATGTGATTTTTAGCATTTAAATGTGCCTCTGAAAATCCATATCTCCTGTTCCACCACTCCAAATCCAAAACTAGCAAGTTTCCCCATCTTATATTTCCATCTAATATTTTACAAAAAGAGTTGACATTTTTCTAAGCACTTTGATTTTTCTGTTTTATTATTGCCTTATTTTCCCGTTATTATTTTGCGACGATAGATTGCGTTGCTGACGAAGGAGTTGGACCAGAAGACTTTGAAGACCCCGAAGACTTTGTTGAGCTAGGAAAGCAGCCCTTTGACCATGTCTATGAAACCCTTTTTATGCATATCACATAGCACTTATTATTGTTGCATCGGAATCATGAAGGATGGGTAACCACTTTGGTGGGTTGCCTCCGGTACTTTTCTCGTTGACACTTGCAATGTGCATGACCCTACCTCCTTATGAGGGTTATGACGATGGGAGTAGATAGGATGCTAAGTAGTTTGCTACGCAAAAAGGGAGGGGAATATGCATGTGATGGAGACAAAATATTTTCAAAACAACTTTCGAAAACCCCATCGGGTGCCATTTATGCCCGAGGGAGATGATGAGAAAGGTAACCACTTGATGACGAAGTGGTGTACCGAGGCAAGTGTGTGTTGTTTTCAAAACGGATTAGATTTAAGATTTGATGTTGTCCCAACCCTACATGCGTGACCACTCTACCCTTATATGGGAAAGGGCATTGTTGAGTACCTAGACCGATACTAGCTTGGAGCCCGCATTACTAGTGATAGGGAGAGTTGGTGCTCTCTCTTGGGACGGGTCGTGCTGTAGGGCGGCCATGATCGTCTTCACAGGCACCGGACACACCGCTGGTACCCGTGCTTGTGGTATGTGATGAATATGGGAGCGAGGCTCCACAACTTTATTATGTGAAATGTTTGGCATGGGGGTTACTACTAATCGAGTGGACTCCATGTTAGTGTCGTCTAGGGAAAGGCGGTGATCGGTGCTTACCCGGTACCGAGGTACCGCTGGTCGTGGATGACACGGAAGTTCCCGGATCTAGTGGGTAAAGTGTGCAACCTCTGCAGAGTGTAAAACTATTGAATAGCCGTGTCCACGGTCAAGGACGGTTAGGCGGTGCTGCTTAAACTATGTCCGTGGTTTTCAACCGTGTGAGTGAGATGATGGAATGACTTGGGTCAAGCCAAGGACTTGACACGATTGAGATGGGTTGGTGCCCACTGCTTATGATAAATGGGTTGGTGCCCACTCTATTTATGTTGATATCTGTGACCAGATCTCATGGTTACTTAAATTCTCTTGATGCATGCTTTATAGGATGTTGAACATGTCATTGCACTCAAAACTAGCTTTATGCAAAACTTTACCTATGTCATGCATCACTGTACCTTGAACCAAATCATGGGTTGCTTGCGAGTACATTCAAAGTACTCATTGGCTTGCCACTGGTTATTTAATTGACCAGGCATGGAAGAACCGGAGTTCAAAGAAGAGTCCTTTGGAGACGATCATGCGGACTAGGACGTTTCCCAGTCAGAATGCCTGTAGGGTTAAGGCAGATGGCATGGGTTCTACTTATCAACAACGATTTCCGCTGCTTTGTTTCATTTGATGTTCAGCCCTTAAGGCTTTATTGATGTAAGACTTGACCATGTTGGTCATAATTTGTGTAAGACGGTATGTATGGATGTAAGACTCTTATTATTCAGCTTCGTGGTGTTCAAGTGAGCATTGATCTCGGGATCATCAGACACGTGCATTCGGTGATCACGACTTGTGAGTCGGGGTCCCCACAGTAGCGCAGCATAGCGAAAGAACGAGGTAACTAGCATAGCAATGACAGTAGTGAGATCCAGGGTAGCGGTCATCTTGCCTGAAATCCCGCTAGGAAGAAGAACGAGTCCATGAAGAAGACGAACGGACGAAGTCGAACGAATCCTCACAACTCCGGAACGAAACCGAAGCTAACGAGAGAAGCAAACCGGAAAGAAGCAAACAACCTAGTAAACAACCATCGCATAATCATGGCATGATGCACAACCTAGTATGATGCATGTCCGGTTTAATGAGGCATGGCATGGCACACTGCAACACACAAAACTACAAGTTAAGTGGAGCTCAATATGCAACGAGTTGCATATTGGCGGAACACCACATCAATTATTTAGTTCTCTCTTTTTAAGCTACCCAACAAAATTAAATGTTGATTAACATGGCAAGGGGTGAAGCATAACAAAACTACCTAACTAGGCAAGTTTAAATGAGGCCGGAAGAACAAACAACAATTCCGGAAAATCCCCATGTGCATATTTTAAGGTTTGGTACTGTTCTGCCCTAAACACAATTTTAGAGTTGTTAAACATGCATGATGAGTGCACCATGTTAAACTAGGCAAAATTCTACCCCATTTACATATAAAGTTTATTAAAATCAGAGTTACGGTTATTTAGTTATGAATTAAACCATTTTAGCATGACATTTGAGCAAATTTAATCAAACAGCATTTTAAACATTTCAAACATGGATGAAAATGGCATATTATCAACCTACACAAAATTCTAAGCAACTTACATGTTGAAATCATTTTAATCCGATGCACAGTTTAAGAGTTATTAAATGCATGAAATCTAGGGGTTTTTCTGCAAATCTGGAATTCACTGGATAAAAGGAAAATCGCAGGATCAGGAAAAAAACATGAACGGGCCGAATCTGCTGGCTGGCCCAACAGAGCACAGGGGCGGGGGCTGCTCACCAGGCCTCGTGGGCCGGTCGGTGGAGGAGGCAGGCCGGCTTGGAGCAGGCTGGGCCTTGGCTGGGCCGGCCCATGCAGCGGGAGCGAGGGCCGTGGCTCTCCCGATCCGATCTGGATCGGGGAGACCGAGGGCGGCGGCGAGCTGGCTCGGCGAGGGAGCTCCGCGGCGGGGCGATGGTCCGGCCGCTGCTTGCCGGATCCGGCGACCGCGGCGGGCTGGTTGGCGGCGAGGCGCTAAGCGCCGTGCGGGAGGGGCACCGACGGGCGGCGGCTGCGCGGCGCGGCGCGGCGGCGGCGCGGCGGCGGGCGTCGCGGCGGGTTGCTGGCGGCGGGCTGGCGCTTCAGCTGGCGCGGAGGGCGGCGCTGCAAGCGGAGCTCGAGGCGCGCGCTGGCAGAGCTTCGCGGGGCGGCAGACGCGGCGGCGCGGCACGGCGGCGACGGACGCGGCGGCGGCGCTGGGCGGCGGGCGTAGGGTGCGATGGCGACGGGCTGGGCGGCGGGCGCCGCAGCAGCGGCGGTGGGGGACGGCGCGGAAGGCGACATGGCGGCTCGCGATTGGTCCGGGAGGCGGCGGACATGTTGGCGGCGGATGGACATGTCCGCGTGCGGAGGGGAGATGGCTAGGGTTTGATCCGAAAAATGGAGGAGGAGGACGTTTTATAGGTGGAGGGAGCTAGGAGAGTCCAAATGAGGTGCGGTTTTGCCACGCGATCGTGATCGAACGACCGAGAGCATGGAGGGAGTTTGGTGGGTTTTGGGCCACTTTGGAAGGGTGTTGGGCTGCACACAAAGAGGCCTTTACGGTTATTCGGTTAACTGTTGAGTACCAAACGACCTCCAAATGGCACGAAACTAGACAGGCGGTCTATTGGTGGTATACCAAGGCCGCTTGGCAAACCTCGGGCCATTCCGAGAACGTTTAATACCCGCACACGAAAAGAGGGAAGAAGGGAACACCGGAGGACATAGGAGTGCCGGATTGCAAAACGGACAACGGGGAAAAGGCTCGGATGCATGAGACGAGCATGTATGCAAACTGAAATGCACATGATGACATGATAAAATGCAGATGATGACATGGCAACGACGACGAACAACTGGCAGACACCTGGCGCATCGGATCCGGGGCGTTACAACACTCCACCACTACGAGAGGATCTCGTCCCGAGATCTAGGATGGCACCGGAGGGAAAACGAAGAGGAGAGGTAAAACAAAGTTGCTTCTTTGACGAACGAGTGAAACCACGAACCTTGAGAGGTTGAGCAAAATGAAAGAAAGAAAACAACGAAGATGAACATAGTTGAAAACACTCTGTTAGAAAAGAGGAACAAGGGATACGACGATTACTAAGAGGTTTAGTGATAAGATAGATATTGAAAACACTCCGGTTAAAACTAGATAGAGGAGTAATAAGATTGATATGATTTGGGCAGCACTCCGACTGAAAGAAGAAGGAAAAACTTGATAAGACGAAAAGAACTTGAATGAGAACACAACACTCCGGTTAAATGGATAAGCACGAAAAGAACATGATCCTCACAAAACGAGGTGATGGGTGAAGAGCACAACATCACAATGCCTCCGTAACGAAAGAATAGAAGTTAGACCGTTGGGATAAAGGGACGGAGAAGAAAATGACAACTTCTACCACAATTGAATTTGGAAGGCATCCTCGCAAGAAGGTTAGAATAGAGTTGTTGGAAGACCAACAACGAAAAGAATAAGTTTGTGGTGGGCTTATGGAAATATCTCAACATTATGAGGTGACAACCGGCCACTAACGGAAACAATTGATTGGTTGAGATCAATGAAGATAAGAGAAACTTCTTCCACCAAGTGAATAGAGAGCAAGCTTGGGTCATGCATAATCACCACAAATAGCAACAACCCTTAAAGAAAGGCTTTAGGTGAAATCTATATCAAGATAACTCCAATGAAGAGATTGACGGTTGAAAAGATCTCTTGAACAAGAGAAAATGATGGATTTAGTTAACTCAGTCCTGACAACTTGTGAATCATGAAACATGAGGAGAAATTGCCAAGAGTGACATAACACCATCTCAAAAGATAAGGTAGAAAGAATTGCACTTCGGAATGCAAGAAGAAGAATACTTGAGCTCCTCAAAGCAAAACAAGTGTTGGGCACCCTGTTTAATTTTTGAGTATAGCTTGGTGGATCATAATTTCGAGCGAAATCTTGAAGAACAATTGAAGAATGAAAAGAATCCTTGACGACCCACCATTTAGAGCCTCCACGAAGAACTCCGGTAATAGAAGGAAGATGAAAAGAAAGAGAAGTTGAAAACACAAAGTGAAGCCTTGCAATGATTTAGATGGAGCTTCGCGATTATATAACCGAGAGAACTTGGAACTCCGGAAAAAAAGAAGGATGAGCAATTGAAACCAAGAATTTTTTGATGAACCTCCGGAATAAGGAATTGAATTTACTCGATGAAACACGAATAAGAATTACATTATGCTTATCCCTCATCAATTAAATTGATGACCCACAATGGATTTGCCATGCCACTTATTCTCGAAGAAAGGATTAAGATAGATATGGCGCAAACTTGAGAAGGTATTCAACGAACCACCGGTAGGATTGGAACAACAAATGAATTGAATGATAACGAAAGAGGTAAAATCTTGAAGGAACCACCGTAAGAATTGAAAATGAAATTAGCAAAGGCACAATTCACCAGGAAGAATTGCAAAATGAATGAAGATACTTACGGGTATTTAGATACAAATGAATGAATGGATCACGAGCTGATTAGAGAATACTTGAATGATGCACCGGTATGATTTGGAGAACGAGAGCTGAAAGCTTGAATTAATAATACTGAGATGATGGGCTTCAAAGAATGAAACTGAAAAGACTCCTAAAATGCTCCGGATGGGTGAAAAGAATAGTCACAATCAAAAACAATTATGAGGATGGCATGAAGCTAGAACCATGAATCTTTGGAAGAACTGGTAAGGATTTAAGAGGAACTCTTCTTCGGTCTTCAAAATCCGAGAATGACAACGAGAAACACCAACAAGAATTATTGAGGCACACCGGAAGAATCAAAAGCGAAGAGGTTGAGCCAACTATGAAAAGAATTTGAAAGATCTTGGAGAAAAGCATTTGACTGATGATAACTCATTCTTACGTCAAACTTGGAGAAGAATTTAGGATAGCTCTGGGAAAATAGAAGAGTCAGGTAAGATCCTGGGAAAAGACCTGTGGGTTAGGGCCCACTCAAAAGAAAACACCGTTGGAAGTGATTTTAAAAGAGATGTTGCACCGGTTGAATTAAATGACTTGAATGAGATACCAATCTCGAAAGAGCTTGAACGAATGCAGAGTGGAAACACGAATCTTGTGAGATATCTTCAGCAGTCCAAAACAAATGAATAGGAAGAAGTGAATGATTAAGAGGTGCATCGGTATGAGAAAGCATTAGAAACGAGGAAAGGAATATGATGAATATCGAAAGCTTGAATTGGAACGACCGGAGAAGAAATAACAATGAAGGATGATGAACTTGAAACTGTTGAGCATCTTCATGGGAAATCACCGGATAAGAACATTGATTGAAAGGAATGAAGAGACTTCACATGAATAAGTGGATACTTGATAAAGAAATCTTAGTCCTTCAGGAAAAAGGGTGGGTGGGCGGGAAAAAACAAAGGCAACTTGGAGACGGATGAAACAAACACCGTTGAGAAGAAATGATAATTGGTCTTGCTGATGTTGAAGTGATCGGATCCACTTGAAGAGAAGCACGCCGGTTGAAAAGGATTGACATGACAATCTCGATTGTCGAGAAGGATTGGTATTCACATCGGAGTATGAGAACACCATTTAGGAAAGGTATGGAATCAACACTTGACATTGAAGCAACTCGAATACCACAACTCAAAACAAAAACAAAGGACTGGCTTGCAGAATAAGCCGGAACAAACATATGATAGAGATTTACCCAATCCCGTATCATGCATCTGTCGGAAAGATATTCTAGGAGCTACTTGAATTCCCACCAATAAAACTCCCGAAACTTTCTGGTTATGCAATCTGGTGTTGGGGATACAGGGGAAGCAATATATCTCACCCAAACTAACAATACCTACATCCAAGCTGTATCCATCCGTCAACACATAACCAAGAAACCTTCGAAAATCGTCTACCTCAACCTTCGAAAAGCATCCATTATACGAGTCATGGCAATACTCCCGTACTCACCTCAAGATCTTGGGTTAGCGGGTTATCTCACCAACAACTGCATAAAAGAGATTTTGATGCGGCGTATTAAACTCGTGTATTCCAGAATCTGCAACGATAAAATTATGACGACAACACCTCGAGCTCAACTCCCGGGACACCTCCACTAAATAAAAACCCCCGCCGACGGAGGCACCAAGACAATGTTGTCATCATAAAACCATCGGAACGATTCTAAGATACCCGCATGATCCTAAAATTTTTTTTAGTGAAATTTGAGAAGAGAAGAGTCAAAACTCTACGTCAGGATACCTCACCAGAGCGACGAAGGGACTGAGGAGTAAAAAGAATTCCTAACTCTCCGATATATAATCCTAAATGACTCAAAACATTTTTCTAGACAAAACTCGGCCGCAAAAAACGATCAAGCAGTGGGGCTCCTAAGGTCGGGAAGGCTCGATTACCAACTTGTAGCGCCTCGATGCGGCTATATCTCCCACGTGTCGAAGCACGACTTAGAGGCATAACCGCATTGAAAGCAATGTCGCAAGTGAGGTAATCTTCACACAACCCATGTAATACATAAGGGAAAGAGTTACATAGTTGGCTTACAATCGCCACTTCACACAATTACATGAATAAAGCATTACATCATCCAGATACAATCAAGGTCCGACTACGGAACCAAAATAAAAGAAGAACCGCAAATGCGATAAAGGTCCCCGATCGACCCCAACCGGGCTCCACTATCGATCAACTAGAACGAAACAACACAAAGGGCAAGATCTTCATCGAGCTCCTCCTTGAGCTTGATTGCGCCACCTTTCGGTAACATAGGCACCGCAAACTGGTTTTGAAGTATCCGTGAGCCACGAGGACTCAAAGAATCCCATTACCATGGGTATCAAGACTAGCAAAGCTTAAAGGGAAAGGAAGGGGTAAAGTGGTGAGGTTGCAGCAGCGACTAAGCATATATGGTGGCTAACATACGCAAAAGAGAGCGAGAAGAGAAACAAAGGAACGGTCGTCAACTAGCAATGATCAAGAGGTGATCCTGAACACCTACTTACGTCAAACATAACCCAGAAACCGTGTTCACTTCCCGGACTCCGCCGAGAAGAGACCATCACGGCTACACACTCGATTGATGCGTTTTAATTCGGATCTGGTGTCAAGTTATCTACAACCGGACATTAACAAATTCCCATCTGCCACATAACCGCGGGAACGGCTCTCGAAAGTTTATACCCTGCAGGGGTGTCCCAACTTAGCCCATGACAAGCTCTTGCGATCATCAAAGGAATAGACCTTCACCCAGGAAGACCCGATCAGTCTCGGAATCCCGGTACATCAAGACATTTCGACAATGGTAAAACAAGACCAGCAAAGCCGCCCGATGCGCCGACAATCCCGATAGGAGCTGCACATATCTCGCTCGAGGCAACACCGGATGAGACATCCCACGAGTAAAACCAGACTCGAGTTGCCCGAGGGGGCCCCGATCTACTCGGTTCGAACCAGCACTTAGACAAGCACTGGCCCGGGGGGGCTAAAATAAAGATGACCCTTGGGTTAATTACTCCCAAGGGAAAAGTAGGTGGTGGTGAGGCAAATGGTAAAAGTCAATGTTGGGCCTTGCTGGACAAGTTTTATTCAAAGCGAACTGTCAGGGGGTCCCATAAATCACCCGACCGCGTAAGGGACGCAAAATCCGGGAACATAACACCGGTATGACGGAAACTAGGGCGGCAAGAGTGGAACAAAACACCAGGCATAAGGCCGAGCCTTCCACCCTTTACCAAGTATATAGATGCATTAATAATATAAGAGATATTGTGATATCCCCACAAAACCCTGCCCACCATGGAGAAATCTTCAACTTCACCGCAACTAGCAACGCTATAAGAGGGCTGAGCAAAGGGAACATAGCCAAACAACGGTTTGCTAGGAATAGTGTCAAAGGTTAGAGGTTCATGGCAATGTGGGATGGCTGGACAAACAGTAATAGGTAGCGCAAAGATAGCGAAGAACGAGGTAACTAGCATAGCAATGATAGTAGTGAGATCCAGGGTAGCGGTCATCTTGCCTGAAATCCCGCTAGGAAGAAGAACGAGTCCATGAAGAAGACGAACGGACGAAGTCGAACGAATCCTCACAACTCCGGAATGAAACCGAAGCTAACGAGAGAAGCAAACTGGAAAGAAGCAAACAACCTAGTAAACAACCATCGCATAATCATGGCATGATGCACAACCAAGTATGATGCATGTCCGGTTTAATGAGGCATGGCATGGCACACTGCAACACACTAAACTACAAGTTAAGTGGAGCTCAATATGCGACGAGTTGCATATTGGCGGAACACCACATCAATTATTTAGTTCTCTCTTGTTTAAGCTACCCAACAAAATTAAATGTTGATTAACATGTCAAGGGGTGAAGCATAACAAAACTACCTAACTAGGCAAGTTTAAATGAGGCCGGAAGAACAAACAACAATTCCGGAAAATCCCCATGTGCATATTTTAAGGTTTGGTACTGTTCTGCCCTGAACACAATTTTAGAGTTGTTCAACATGCAAGATGAGTGCACCATGTTAAACTAGGCAAAATTCTACCCCATTTACATATAAAGTTTATTAAAATCAGAGTTACGGTTATTTAGTTATGAATTAAACCATTTTAGCATGACATTTGAGCAAATTTAATCAAACAGCATTTTAAACATTTCAAACATGGATGAAAATGGCATATTATCAACCTACACAAAATTCTAAGCAACTTACATGTTGAAATCATTTTAATCCGATGCACAGTTTAAGAGTTATTAAATGCATGAAATCTAGGGGTTTTTCTGCAAATCTGGAATTCACTGGATAAAAGGAAAATCGCAGGATCAGGAAAAAAACATGAACGGGCCGAATCTGCTGGCTGGCCCAATAGAGCATAGGGGCGGGGGCTGCTCACCAGACCTCGTGGGCCGGCCGGTGGAGGAGGCAGGCCGGCTTGGAGCTGGAGCAGGCTGGGCCTTGGCTGGGCCGCCCATGCTGTGAGCGAGGGCCGTGGTTTCTCCGATCCGATCTGGATCGGGAGACCGAGGGCGTGGCGAGCTGGCTCGCGAGGGAGCTCCGCGGCGGGGCAACGGGTCCGCCGCTGCTTACCGGATCGGCGACCGGCGGCGGGCTGGCTTGGCGGCAGAGGCGCTTAGGCGCCGGCGCGAGGGGCATCGGACGGCGGCGCGCGCCGCGGCAGCGATGCGCGCGGCGGTCGGCGCCGGCGGCGGGTCGCTGGCGGGCGGGCTGCGGCGCTGGATGGCGGCGCCGCAAGCGAAGCTTCGAGAGGCGCGGCAGAGTTCCGGCCGGGCGGCAGCGCAGCAGCAAGGGCACGGCGGCGACGGACGTCGGCGGGCGGCGGGGCGGCGGGGCGTAGGTGCGATGGCGACGGCGCTGGGCGGCAGCGGGCTCATGGCGGGCGGGCGGCGGGACGGCGCGGAAGGCGACGTGGCGGCTGGTGATTGGTCCGGGGAGGCGGCGGACATGTCCGGCGGCGGGATGGACATGTCTGGCGCGCGGAGGGGGAGATGGCTAGGGTTTGATCCGAAAAATGGAGGAGGAGGACGTTTTTATAGGTGGAGGGAGCTAGGAGAGTCCAAATGAGGTGCGGTTTTCGGCCACGCGATCGTGATCGAACGACCGAGAGCATGGAGGGGAGTTTGGTGGGTTTTGGGCCACTTTGGAAGGGGTGTTGGGCTGCACACAAAAGAGGCCTTTACGGTTACCCGGTTAACCGTTGGAGTACCAAACGACCTCCAAATGGCACGAAACTAGACAGGCGGTCTATCGGTGGTATACCAAGGCCGCTTGGCAAACCTCAGGCCATTCCGAGAACGTTTAATACCCGCACACGAAAAGAGGGAAGAAGGGAACACCGGAGGACATAGGAGTGCCGGATTGCAAAACGGACAACGGGGAAAAGGCTCGGATGCATGAGACGAGCATGTATGCAAACTGAAATGCACATGATGGCATGATAAAATGCAGATGATGACATGGCAACGACGACGAACAACTGGCAGACACCTGGCGCATCGGATCCGGGGCGTTACACAGATTTAGTCGCGAATCATATGAGCATGATGAAAACTAACTTGATGATAATTCCCATGTATCCTCGGGAGCGCTTTGCTTTATATAAGAGTTTGTCCAGGCTTGTCCTTTGCTATAGAAAGGATTGGGCCACCTTGCTGCACCTTTGTTACACTTGTTAGTTGTTGCTTGCCACCAAACTATCTGTTAGCAATAATTTCAGTTCTTGCAGAGAATACCTTGCTGAAAACCGCTTGTCATTTCCTTCTGCTCCTCGTTGGGTTCAGCACTCTTACTTATCGAAAGGACTATGATTGATCCCCTATAATTTTGGGTCATTAAGACTCTTTTCTGGCACCGTTGCCGGGGAGTGAAGTGCCTCTGGTGAGTGGAATTTGGTAAGGAAACATTTATATGGCATGCTGAAATTTACTGTCACTCTTGTCAGTATGGAAAGTAATCCTTTGAGGGTCTTGTTCGGGGTATCTTCACGTCGACCGGAAGCACAGAGAGTTATCCCTCAACCTACTGCACCTACTGAAAATATTTATTATGAAATTCCTTCAGGTATGATAGAGAAATTGCTAGCTAATCCTTATGCAGGAGATGGAATGGTGCATCCTGATATGCACCTGATATATGTGGATGAAATTTTTGGATTGTTTAAGCTAGCAGGTTTATCTGAAGATGGAGTCAAGAAGAAGGTTTTTCCATTATCTTTGGGGGGGGGGGTGATCATTGACATGGTATAGGCTATGTGATGATATTGGAATATGGGATTGGAACTGACTGAAATTGGAATTTCATCGGGAGTTTTATCCTATGCATCTGGTTAATCGTGATCGAAATTATATATAATATTTTTGGCCTCGTGAAGGAGAAAGTATCGCTCAAGCTTGGGGCAGGCTTAAGTCAATGATGTATTCATGCCCCAATCATGAGCTCTCAAGAGAAATTATTATGCAAAAAATTTATGCTCGGCTTTCTCGTAATGATCAATCCATGCTCGATACTTCTTGTATTGGTTCTTTTATGAAGAAGACTATTGAATTTAGATGGGATATTTTAGAAATAACAATTCGACAACGGTAAAGAGTCAGGTATAAAGCTTGAGTTTGATGGTGTTAAATCTTTTATGGATACTGATGCTTTTCATAAGTTTAGCACTAAGTATGATGTCGGTTGGAACGACACCTATGGGATCACTGGAATCCCTACTACAGTCGGCGCGTGCGAGGTTGTGGAAAGAGCGGGTCTAGGAGCCAGGACAAAGATCGTTTACCCAGGTTCAGGCCGCAAGGACGCGTAATACCCTAGTCCTGCTTTGGTGTATATCTGAATGTTCTTGTGTTCTTGAACTAGCTACGGTGCGTGCGTAGTCCAAAAAGCCGAATCCCTCTCCAGTATGCCTCAGGCCTCCTTTTATAGAAAAAAGGGGACGCCACAATGGCACACAAGAGGTGGAAAGTGCATACGGTGGCTGAGCCTATCCTCTGGCAGCGTCGGACAAACGCATTAAATGCGCTGCCGACGTGCCCTCCTTGTTGTCCCTGCTTCGCCTTGCTTCGACGCGCGTCCAGGCCAGCGCGGTGTGCGGTGCCATGTAGGCTGGCAGGCTGCTGAGCTGGTGCGGTGGCAGGGTCTTCACGAAGATCTGCATGCCACCACACAATTGCTTGTTGAGTTGGTCTCGGGGCCGCAAGTCGCCATGCAGGTACTCGCCTGGCTGGCTGGGCTCGCAGCTGGATGGGAACGGCGGCGGAGTCTTGGCAGGTGCGGGTCTGGCCATGGCCCCGCTAATGTCCTCGGCAAGGGTCTTGTCGGGGCCCCGGCAAGGGTCTTGCCGCGACACTGCAGTCGTCCCTGGCAAGGATCTTGCCGGAGGTCTCGTGGATTTCCTTGGCAAGGATCTTGTCGAGGATCATCGTCTCCTGGTCCTTATCTGATCTTGCGTGTTTATGACCTTCACGAAGATCTGCATGCCACCATGGAGGCGCCTCCCGAGCCTTGGTTCCAATGTGGTTGATGACGTTGGGACCCTTGGGCTCAAGGGTGGCGTGCTCTGCTGGCATTGGGCAAGTTGCCCCGGCAAGGCTCTTGCCGGGGCTGCGGGGGCCGCGCCCAGCAAGGGTCTTGCCGGGGAGTCCACCTTGCCCTCTTGCTCTTCGCGTTTCTGGCCTTGGCGTTGCCTTGATTGTCTTGTGGCCTTCAGCTTCCCTCCTCTGCCCTGCTAAGTGTGGCTGCGGGCGTGACTCTGACTGCCCATGCACTAGTAAAGGGGTACAAAGGAGAGCCCCTACTTTTTTACACCGACAGGAGCCCTCGGGCCTAGGCCACACATAAGCACAACGCGTTGTTGGGCTAGGCCCAGAACGGTGCCCGGGCAGGCGGGGATGATTTTTACCGCGGTAACTCCTTCGTCCGCTGCACTTCTCAACGACCTACGTTGAATGCGTGATGTGGGGATTGTGTGTGGGGTGACCGAAGCATGCCTGCCTCATCCTGCGGTGAAATAGTAAAGAGGCAGCCCACGTGTCCCTTTAAGATCGCAGCGCCGCCGCTCATTTACTTTCTCCACTTTGGAACCTTTGTTCCACGTTTCCCACTACGCTCATCCCTTGCACCACGTACGCCGCATGCACGGCGCGGGGTAGGTGATAGACGCATGGAATATGGGAAGGCGTTCGTGGGCCGATACCCACGCGCTTTCGATTGGGCGAGGAGGGCGGTCGATGGCCACACCTACTGCCACTTTAATGAGCCGGATGCGAGCGTGCTCTTTGGGGGCGTAGAGCCAGTCCTTTGGCCTCCCTTTCCCAACTAGAAATGAGGGGCTTCGGGGCAGGGGAAAAGCATCTCCCTGCGTCTCCCTCTTGTCTCGATTCCTAGGGCGAAGGCCACGCTCGAGACGGGGCCGCTGGATGGGGCTGTGGTCGGTGAGGCAGTCGGGCAGAGGTAGGCGTGGAAGGGGAGCGCCTGCGCCGTCTCCGTCTCCGTCGCCATCTCCTCCTGCTTCACCGAGTGGTCATGTCGGGGACTCGACGCTCGAGTTCATCTTGCAGCTGCGCGGGCCGCCGTGTCGCAACCTTTGTCTTCCCCGGGCATACGCGAGCATGCTGGAGGTCGACCAGCCACCGCGGCTGAGGCTTCACATGAAGGGGTGTTGCCATGGCGACATGTGGGTGAACAAAAGGTTCCCCGCCCCTCAAGTGATGCTCCTTCGCCGGAGCTGGAAAACCTTTACACGCGCCCATTGCTTGATGGATGGGCACGTCCTCTGCTTCAAGCTAGCGGAGAGTGATTTGCTCTCCGTCAAGGTTTTTGGGCGCTCGGGACACATGCTAGGGTGCTGTGCGGGGAGCTCGACCGATGGCAAAAGCTCCTCGTCAGGCAAGAGTGACGAAGAGGATAGCGACAGCAACGACGACGGTAGCAGGTGGGAGGATGACGGGTCCGGCTAGGCATCGGGCACACCGTTCGTGGGCGACGCCGGTAGCACCATCATCTGCATCACCAGTTCCTTGAACTTCTCGGGGTCGCCTCGTTGGGCGGCTGGCGTGGGAAGGCCGGAGAAGACGGGGAAGGCGGGTGGCGGGCCGTCAAGTCGGAGTACGATGGCAGCGACGCCTTCATAGCGTATTGGCGGCCTGCTGCCTCATCTTCCAGCTCTTCTCCCGGCACCATCATCACTAGCCCTCTCCTAGGCGGCTGTCGATATGTTCTCTTGGTGCCTTCTGCTGCTCGTTTCTTGCCTAGGTGCTCCTTCTGCCCTCCCGCTTTCTTGCTCTGTTTCCTGAGGAGAGGGACAAAAAGGGATTACGGGCATCTTATCTCTTTTTAGTTTGGAAGCCCACATGCCTTAGTTAAATTTAAAACTTGTAATCCCCTTGCTCATGTTTACATTCCGTACAAACTATACCTGTATGGGACATATTAATGAAAAAAGGGTGCTTTCCAGGCTCTTTGTGCATGAGCGAAGCTCATACCAAGGAGCGAATCCTTGTTATTTTTAAGATAAACATTGTCGCCCGGCAACAGGCCTTGTCGTCCCCTCACTCCATTCGACCGTACGCACGCTCTTGGCGGAGGCAGGGGCGAAGTAGGGTTAGGCCCTATGCTTGCTTCCTTGCCACCACGGCTACAACCAGATTCTGACCCAAGAAATAGCTCTTGGGTACAGGAAAAGGGGAGCACGGTAGCCTAGGAATAAAACGAGGTTTCATACGCCCCAATTCCATACGAAAATGCAAAACAGGGGATAAAGGACTTATCTAAATCTGCAGCGCCCGACAACCTTGGCTTGCCGGGGTTGGACCCTTGTGTCTTCAGCCCCCGACAACCTTGGCTTGCCGGGACCGGAGCGCCGGCTCATTCCCTTTCTTCCAAATAGCTCAGCAGAAAAATGTCCATGTACCCTGCAAACCAAAGAGGACAGAAAGGAACAGAGAGACGCATGCTCGACCTCTATGCTAGGGGTTAGTCGCCGCTAAGCACTATCAACCCTAACCGAGGCAGAGACTTAACCTAGCATGCATGCTATAACTTAGGGCGCCAGCGCTTCATTTACTTATGCTTAGGGTCTGCGCCTGGCTTTGTACAAAGGGTTACATGCCTTGCCGGCAAGGCTCATACAAAAGGTGGTCTGCCGGGAGGCCCGACAACCGCGCCTTATGGGTAAAACTTGCGAAGATGCTCGATGTTCCAGGAGTTGCTCACTGGAATGGCATCTTCGGTCTCAGCGGACTCGCACAGGCCTGGTGACTCAGACACCCGATAAGGGCCTTCCCACTTTGGCGTCAACTTGTTGGAATTCTTTGTCGGTTGAACGCGCCGAAGAACAAGGTCGCCTTCCTCAAAGCTTCGGGCATGAACCTTGCAGCTATGGTAGTGGCGCAAGGCTTACTGGTAGCATGCTGCTCTCACAGCCGCCAGAAGACAATCTTCCTCGAGGAGCATTGCGTCATCTTGCCGCAATCGCTCTTGCTCAGGCTCGTCATAAGCGAGCACTCGAGGTGACCCGTATGTGAGTTCCATGGGGAGAACTGCCTCTGACCCGTATACCAGGGCAAAGGGTGTCTGGCCTGTGGCTCGATTTGGCGTCGTCCTGATCGACCAAAGAACCGCTGGCAACTCATCAATCCAGCGCCTTCTACTTTTACGCAACCTGTCAAAAGTCTTTGTCCTTAGGCCTCACAACACTTTAGCATTTGCCCTCTCCGCCTGGCCGTTGCTCCGCGGGTGTGCCATGGAAGCGAAACAGACCTTGCTACCGAGGTCTTCGATGTATTGCATGAACATGCGGCTTGTGAACTGCGTGCCGTTGCCGGTGATGACTCTGTTTGGCACACCAAAATGGCAGACTAGCCCCTTGAAGAATTTGACGGCTGACTGTGCTGTCACCTTCGTCACCGCTTCCACCTCCGGCTACTTTGTGAACTTGTCGATTGCAACGTACAAGTACTCAAAGCCCTCGACAATGCGGGGAAAGGGCCCAGTATGTCGAGTCCTCAGACCGAAAATGGCCAGGAGAGAGGGATTGTTTGAAGGGCTTGAGCTGGCTGATGAAGCTTCTTTGAATGGAACTGACATGCTTCACACTTGGTTACTAGTGTCGTTGCATCCTTGAGGGCAGTGGGCCAGAAGAAACCTTGCCGGCAAGGGCCCTCGACCCTATATGGGAGCCACATATGCCTCCATGTACCTCTCCAACAGCTCCAGTCCTTCCTCCCGGGGAATGCACTTCAATTTCACACCATTTGGTCTTTTTCTGTACAGAACATTGTCAACGAACTGGTACATAGCAGACCGATGGGCTACTTTCTCTGCTTCTTCCTGCTCCTCAGGAAGCTCCCTTGTTTGGAGGAATTGGACAGTATGTTGTGCCCATGCCGGAGCCTGGGGCTCGATGGCAAGGACTAAAGTCATTTCATCTGCCACGGGAGCGGACGTCTCCACGGCCAGGGCTTGATGCCCTGTCGGAGTCGGTTGCCCCATGGCAGGCTCAGTGTACATGGCAGCATCTTCGCCAGCGGCTCCTGGGAGCTTGGTGGGAAAGTACTTGCCGGGGCCTGATTTCCTCCGCTTGTTCTGCTCTGTCGATGGTTCAATGGATGGTTGAGTTAACCGAAGCACAAAAGTACCTGGTTCCACAGGTAGTTTCAGGGCAGCGCGCTTCGACAGGTAGTCGGCGATGCTGTTCTCCACTCGGGGAACATGCTCTGCATGTATACCATCAAAATGCTCCTCCAGCTTCCTCACCTCATCCATGTAAGCCTCCATCAACAGGCTTTGATATTCTTTGTTGACTTGCTTGACGACAAGCTATGAATCACCTCCAACGATGAGCTTTTTGACCCTGAGGTCTGCCGCGATCTTGAGACCGGCAAGCAACCCCTCGTATTCAGCAGTGTTGTTTGTCGACATCTCCCTGGGAAAGTGCATCTGGATCACATACTTGAGGTGCTCTCCGGTGGGTGCGACGAGCAGCACACAGAACCGGCGCCTCGCAGCGAGAAAGCCCCCTCAAAGTACATAATCCAGTTGCGGCTTGTTTCCTTGCCGGGAAGAGTGGTCTCCGGGATCTCCTCGTCGGGCGTTGAGGTCCATTCTACAATGAACTCCGCCAAGACTCGACTCTGGATTGTCAAAGTACTTTCAAACTTCAAACCAAAGCTCGACAGCTCCAAGGCCCATTCCACAATCCTCCCTGTTGCATCTGGGTTATGCAGTATCCGTTGCAACAGGAGGCGGGTGACGACGGTGATCTCGTGCGCTTGGAAGTAATGATGCAGCTTCCTTGAGGCCATAAGGAGGCCGAAGAGCAATTTCTGCACACCGGAGTACCATGACCTAGCCCCTGCAAGAGGGAGCTGACAAAGTAAGCTGGGTGCTGCATCATCTTCTTCTTCTGCACCACTTCAGTTGGTTGCGCAGGCCCTGTCCAGCCGGCGTCAGACCCTGCTGGGGGCCTCGCCCTGCCGGAACCAGGCCCTGCCGGGGGAAGCTCCGGCTCGCCATCCGCCAGTCCTGTCATTGCCACTGCCTCCTCGCCAACCTCCCTCTGCGCCACTAGCGCGGCGCTGACCACTTGATTCATTACCACTAGATGCAACAACAGCGGCTCTTGTGGCTTAGGCGCGACCAGTATCGGCATGGAGGAGAGGTATATCTTCAGATCCTGAAGCGCTGCTTCGGCCTCTGGGGTCCACTCCATCGGGCCCGCCTTTTTCAAGATTTTGAAAAAGGGAAGGGTACGCTCAGCAGACTTGGAGATGAATCTGCTCATGGCGGCAACACAGCCAGTGAGCCGACGCACATCCTTGATCCGCCTAGGCGCCTCAATCTGCTCGATGGCCTTGATCTTGTGAGGATTCGCCTCGATCCCACGCTGTGACACAATGAACCCGAGAAGTTTGCCGGACGGAACACCGAAGACACACTTCTCACGGTTCAGCTTGAGGTTGATCTTGCGCAAATTTGCAAACGTCTCTTCCAAATCTTGCACAAGTGTTGCCTTGTCCTTGGTTTTGACCACTATGTCATCCATATAAGCTTCCATATTTATATGTAGCTGGGGCTCAAAACCAATTTGGATTGCTCTTGCAAACATCGAGCTAGCACTCTTCAACCTGAAAGGCATCCGTAAAAAGCAATACGTACCACATGGGGTGATGAATGCTGTCTTCTCTTCATATTCTCTCGTCATGAAAATCTGATGGTATCCTGAGTAGGCGTCCAGGAATGATAACAGGTCACACCCGGCCGTGGAGTTAACAATCTGGTCAATGTGCGGCAACGAGAAAGGGTCTTTTGGACATGCCTTATTGATATCTGTGTAATCAAAACACATCCTCCACTTCCCCTTTGCCTTGCGCACCACCAATGGATTGGCCAACCACGTCGGATGGAGTACTCCTCTCACAAAGCCTGCCGCTTCTAGCTTTCTAATCTCTTCTGTGATGAACTCCTGCCTTTCCAAATCTTGCTTCCTGACCTTCTGCTTGACGGGTCGCGCATGAGGACAGACAGCAAGATGGTGCTCAATCACCTTCCTGGGAATGCCGGGGATGTCGGATGCTTTCCATGCAAACACATCAACATTCGCCCACAAGAAAGTGACGAGATCGCCTTCCTATTTGCTGTCGAGGGTGGAACTTATGGTAAAAGCTCCTCCATGCCATCCTCCTTGACGGACAACTTCTTGGTCTCTGGTGGTGCAGCTCTGGATTTCTTGCTCTTGCGGGTGGAGCTCCCTGGCACGTCCTCAACGGGAGCACAACACTCCAAAGAGGTGCACTTGCCGGAGTGGGTGAGAGAGGTCTCGCCTGTCTTCTTCCTTCCCGGGGCTTCAGCGGCAGGAGCAAGTGCCTTGGCGGCAGTTGCTGCAACTGCTTCCCGGTAGAGTTTGTCAGCGCAGATCAGCGCAGATCAGCGCATCCTTCTTGTCAGAGGGGAGGGTGATGATGGTCATCGGCCCAGGCATCTTCAGCGTGTTGTAGGCGTAATGCGACGCTACCATGAACTTGGCTAGTGCCGGGCGGCCGAGGATCCCGTTGTAGGGCAAGGGGATCTTGGCCACATCAAAGACAATCATATCCGTCCTGTAGTTCAAGTCACCTCCAAACGTCACGGCCAGTGTGACCTTTCCCTTTGGCCGACTCCTTCCCGGGTTGACCCCTTGAAACGTGCACGTCTCTTCGAGGTCTCCATCAGGAATCTGCAGCCTTTTGATCACAACAGCGAGATCAAGTTCAGACCAGCCCCACCGTCAACTAGCATCTTCGTCACCTTGAGGTTGCGTATCGTTGGTGAAACCAACAACGGAAAACACCCTACCGCAGTTGTGCGATCTGGGTGGTCCTCGGTGTCAAAGATGATAGGCGTGCTGGACCACTTCAGTGGCTTCCGTGCGTCGAATGATGGCTCCACCGCTGTGATCTCACATGCCCACTGCTTGAGCTGGCGGTGAGAGGTGTGCAGCGAGGCGCCACCGTTGACGCACATGGCCTCTGTAGCTTTCTGAAACTCGTGGTCTCCGGACTCGTCGTCCTCGTCATGATCATCATCTTCCTGCTTCTTGTCGCGGCCCCGGGCCGGCCTCTCTTGCTGGTTATCCTTGCCGCGGCGGCCTCCTTGGCTGCCACGCTTCCTTCGGCACCGTCCTGGCCCTTCTCCTTGTCCTGCCTCGCATACTCAGCTTTTTGCTTTTCAACAAGCGGCTCAACTTGTCGGCAGTTCTGGAGGTCGTGTTCTGTGGTGGATCTTGCAATACTACTTGTCGAAGCTTCCTGGCTTGTTGACAACCGCCAAGGCCCGGCAAGCGGCACACCCAGCGACTTCCTTGCCAGGGTCGCTTGCCTTGGCCTTCTTGGCAGCGCCGGTGTCGTCGGATCCCTCGACGGCAAGCACAACCTTGCCCTTGCGCTTTCTTTTGCAGCGCCGGCCCTTCTTCCTTGGGGCGGCGGTGTCGTTGTCTGTGGAGTCGGTTTCCGCACCGGCGTCCTCGCTGGAGTACTTCCTCCCCTCTTCAGCTCGAGCGCACCTATCAGCCAGAACATAAAGTTCGGCCACATCTCTGACCTTGTTCATCGCCAGCTATTCGCGCATCTTGCGATTGCGCACATTCTGATGGAATGCGCTGATCATGGTGGTGGGGTGAACGTCTGGGATGTTGTACTACACCCGGCTGAACCTCTGGATGTACTTGCGCAAGTTCTCCCCTTTCTTCTGGGGGATGATATGCAGATCGCTCGCCTGGCCATGAGCTTGATGGCCTCCAGTGAAGGCGCCAACAAACTCATGACACAGATCCGACCAAGAAGAAATGGAATCCACCGGCAAGTGCATCAACCATGACATGACGTTGGGCTTAAGTGCCAACGGAAAGTAATTGGCAAGCACCTTGTGGTTGTGGGCTCCAGCAGCTTGCATTGCAATGGTGTAGATGCTGAGGAACTCTGACGGGTGAGTATTGTCGTTGTGCTTCTCCCTAACATCGGGCTTGAACGTGCGTTGGGAGGGCCACCGGAACTGCCGCAACTCACGGGTAAAGGCGGGGCAACCCACCTCATAGAGTAGGCCACCGGAGCCTCCCGGTGCCGGGTGGTCCATAGTGGGCCCTGTCCGCCTATCTGACTGGTGGCGTGCATCATGCCGGCGTTCGATGGTGGTTCGAGCGTCTTCAAGGGCTTGCTCCCGAAGAAGTTGGCGCTGATCGCGGTGGGTCCATGGATCGGACAACGCTATGGAAATGTTATCACAAGCGTCATCACGACGGATTAACACCCGCGGTAGCTGGCGTGGGGGAGGAGAGTGCACCGTGACTGCATCACCTCCGGCCCTTCCTCTACTGGCATGCGGTGGCTCGACGGAGCTTCGGCCTACGAGCCCCACTGGTCGCGACTCATCTTTGTTGGCGATGCCGACGAGGCTCCGGACGGTGGCTCTCCACTCGTCGAGAGCTTCTCCGCAGCAGGTGGAAAGTCGAGGAGCAGCTGTGCGCGCGCCAAAGCTTCCGCTGGCGTGGGCGGCGGCGAAAGCCGCGTGGACCATGACGTACTCCCGACTTCTAACCGCGTTAGAAGGAGCTCTATCACGGCCCTGTGGCTGTCCGCCATTTTTGCCAGCACCTCGGCGTGCATGCTCTTCCCACGGCAGCGCCTAGGGTCACCAGCGTGGTGACGCTGCTCATCGCGCTCAACTTGGGAAGAGCGCGTCGTGGGCACCGACGTAGGTATCTTGGAGGTCGCTGCACTGTCGGTGGGTGGCACAGCGACGCCCTTGAGGGCCCCGCGCCACCTGCGGGGGGCCCAACTCCGTCTTTGGATGTGGCGGCGTGCGTCCCGTCGTCTTGCGCACGAATGACGCCGCTCGCTAGGCTTTGACTGCCAGAGCGATGTGGGTGCTCGCGGGCTGCGCCCCGGGTTCTGTCCGTGATCGCCTCACTACCTGCCCGCACTGGTACGGGCAGTTTGGCTCCGAACAAACCGATCGCAGTCATCATCTTCCTCTTGGGGGCCATGGCGATGAAGAACTGCTAGACTAGTTGCTAGACCGGGTTTTCACAGCTGCGCCCCCTACCTAGCGCGCCAAAGATGTCGGTGGGAATGACACCTATGGGATCACTGGAATCCCTACTACGGTCGGCGGCCGCTAGGTTGTGGAAAGAGCGGGTCTAGGAGCCAGCACAAGGATCATTTACCCAGGTTCGGGCTGCGAGGACGCGTAATACCCTAGTCCTGCTTTGGTGTATATCTGAATGTTCTTGTGTTCTTGAACTAGCTATGGTGCGTGCATAGTCCAAAAAGCTGAATCCCTCTCCAGTATGCGTCGAGCCTCCTTTTATTGAAAAAAGGGGACGCCAAAGTGGCACACAGGAGGTGGAAAGTGCATACGGTGGCTGAGCCTATCCTCTGCCAGCGTCGGACAAACACATTAAATGCGCTGTCAATGTGCCCTCCTTGCTGTTGCCGCTTCGCCTTGCTTTGACGCGCGTCCAGGCCAGCGTGGTGTGTGGTGCCATGTAGGATGGCAGGCTGCTGAGCTGGTGTGGTGGCAGGGTCTTCACGAAGATCTGCATGTCACCACGCAGGTGCTTGCTGAGTTGGTCTCGGGGCCGCATGTTGCTACGCAGGTGCTTGCCTGGCTGGCTGGGCTGGCAGCTTCATGGGAACGGCGGTGGAGTCTTGGCTAGTGTGGGCCTGGCCACGGCCCCGCTGATGTCCTCGGTAAGGATCTTGTCGGGGCCCCAGCAAGGGTCTTGCCGCGGCACTGCGGTCGTCCCCGGCAAGGATCTTGCCGTAGGTCTCGTGGATTTCCTTGGCAAGGATCTTACCGAGGATCGTTGTCTCCTGGTCCTTATCTGATCTTGCGTGTTTATGATCTTCACGAAGATCTGCATGCCACCATGGAGGCACCTGTCGAGCCTTGGTTTCAATGTGGTTGATGACGTTGGGACCCTTGGGCTCAAGGGTGGCGTGCTCTGCTGGCGTTGGGCAAGTTGCCCTGGCAAGTCTCTTGCCGGGGCTGCGGGGGCCGCGCCAGGCAAGGGTCTTGCCAGGGATTCCACCTCACCCTCTTGCTCTTCGCGTTTCTGGTCTTGGCGTTGCCTTGGTTGTCTTGTGGCCTTCAGCTTCCCTCCTCTGCCCTGCTAAGTGTGGCCGCGGGCGCGGCTCTGACTGCCCGTGCACAAGTAAAGGGCTATAAAGGAGAGCCCCTACTTTTGTACACCGACATATGTACTTGACTCTGAGATAGTAGCTTCTTTCTGTGAATCATTTGCTACTCATGTTGAACTCCCCCAAGTAGAAGTGGTTTAAGTACCATCTCCCTATTGAAGTAAAAGTAGAAGAACCTACTAAAGGTAAAGAAGAAACTATTACTTATAGTGTTAACCCAGTTGTTCCTACTTCTTATATTGAGAAACCCCCTTTTCCTGTAAGGATAAAAGAACATGCTAAAGTTTCAATTGTGGTCAACAAAAGTCATATAAGAACACCAGCAACCTCTGAACAAATTAACGTTGAACCTAATGTTTATACGGTTAAAGACCTATTGGTCGATAATATTGACGGGCATGTTATTTATTTATGTGGTGATGCTGCTAGAATGCTAAGCTCGATGATAAAGATAAGAATAAACTTGTTGTTGGCATGCCTGTTGTCTCAGTTAAGATAGGAGATCATTGTTATCATGGCTTACGTGATTTGGGTGCTAGTGTAAGTGCTATCACGTTTATCTTATATCAAGAAATTATGAATGATATTGCCCCTAGTGAAATATAAGATAGTGATGTTACAATTAAGCTTGCTAATAGAGACACTATTACACCACTTGGGATTGTTAGAGATGTTGAAGTCTTGTGCGAAAATAAAATACCCTGCTGATTTTCTAGTTCTTGGTTCTCCAAAAAATGATTTTTATCTCATAATATTTGGTAGACCTTTCTTGAATACGGTTAATGCTAAGATTGATTGCACTAGGGAAATTGTCAGTGTTAACTTTGGTGATGTGTCTCATCAGTTTAATTTCTCCAAATTCCGTAGACAACCTCCTGATAAAGAATTTCCTAGTAAGGATGAAATTATTGGTCTTGCTTCTTATTGACGTGCCTCCTACTGATACATTAGAACAATATTTGCCAGACCATGGATATATCCTGTTATATTAATGCTAACCTTTTAGAGCATGAAGAAAAGAGATTATTGAAAACTCCGAGAAAGCATCATTTCGCTATTGGATATACTCTTGATGACCTTAAGGGCATTAGTTTCACTCTATGTGAGCACAAGATTAATATGTAGCCTGATGCTAAGCCAGTTGTTGATCACCAGCGATGATTATATCCTAAAATGAAGGAAGTGGTAACAAATGAAATATTAAAGCTCCTGGAAGCAGGTATAATCTATCCTATAGCTGATAGTAGTGGCTAAGTCTTGTTCATTGTGGTCCTGAGAAGGGAGGTATTACTGCTGCCCTAATGATAAAAATGAACTTGTCCCACAAAGAATTATAATAGGTCATAGGATGGAATTGATTTTAGAAAACTAAACAAAGCTACTAGGAAGGATTATTACCCCCTACCATTCATTAATCAAATGCTAGAAAGGTTATCAAAGCCTACACATCTCTGTTTTCTAGATGGATACTCTGGTTTTTCCCAAATACCTGTGTCACGAGAGGATCAAGAAAAACTACTTTTTACATGCCCTTTTGGTACTTTTTCTTATAAACGCATGCCCTTTGGTTTATGTAATGCACATGCTACCTTTCAAAGATGTATGACTGCTATATTCTCTGACTTTTGTGAAAAGATTGTTGAGGTTTTCATGGATGATTTTTCTGTATATGGAACTTCTTTTGATGATTGCTTAAGCAACCTTGATCAAGTTTTGCAAAGATGTGAAGAAACTAATCTTGTTTTGAATTGGGAGAAGTGACACTTTATGGTGAATGAAGGTATTGTCTTGGGGCATAAAATTTCCAAAATAGGTATTGAAGTTGATAAAGCTAAAGTTGTTGCAATTGAAAAAATGCCATGTCCTAATGATATCAAAGGTATAAGAAGTTTCCTTGGTCATGCTGGTTTCAATAGGAAATTTATATTGAAGACTTCTCCAAAATTTCTAGGCCTCTTACTAATCTGTTGCAAAAAGATGTTCCATTTGTTTTTGATGACGATTGTGTAGAAGCCTTTGAAACACTTAAGAAAGCCTTAATCTCTGCACCCATTGGTCAACCACCTGATTGGAACTTACCTTTTGAAATAATGTGTGATGCTAGTGACTATGTTGTTGGTGTTGTTCTAGGACAAAGGGTTGATAAGAAATTAAATGTTATCCATTATGCTAGCAAAACTCTAGATAGTGCTCAAAGAAATTATGGTACCATTGAAAAAATAGCAGTTGCGTTTGCTTGTGATAAATTTAGGTCTTACATTGTTGATTCTAAAGTAATTGTTCACACTAATCATGCTGCTATTAAATACCTTATGGAAAAGAAAGATGCTAAACCTAGACTCATTAGGTGGGTTGTTTTGTTACAAGAATTTGACTTGCATATTACTGATGGGAAGGGAGCTGAGAATCCAATAGCTGATAACTTGTCTAGGTTAGAAAATATTCTTGATGACCCAATGCTTATTAGTGATAGCTTTCCCCGATGAACAATTAGCTGTTGTAATTGCTTCTCATAACACTCCTTGGTATGCAGACTATGCTAATTATATTGTTGCTAAATTTATACCACCTAGTTTCACATACCAACAAAAGAATAAAAATATTCTTTGATTTAAGACATTACTTTTGGGATGACCCGCATCTTTAAAAAGGAGTAGATGGTATTATTATATGTTGTATACCTGAGCATGAACCTACGAAAGTGTCACTCCAAGGCTTATGGAGGACACCATGCGGGAGACAGAACTGCACACAAGGTATTACGATGTGGTTTTTATTGGCCTACTCTTTTCAAAGATGCACGTAAGTTTGTTCTATCTTGCAACAAATGTCAAAGAATTGGTAATATTGGTAGACGTCAGGAAATGCCTATGAACTATTCACTTGTTATTGAACCATTTGATGTTTGGGGATTTTATTACATGGGACCTTTTCCTTCCTCCAATGGGTATACTCATATTTTAGTTGATGTTGATTACATTACTAAGTGGGTAGAAGCTATTCCAACTAGTAGTGTTGATCACAACACTTCTATTAAAATGCTTAAAGAAATATTTTCCCAAGGTTTGGAGTCCCTAGATATTTAATGACAGACGGTGGTTTGCACTTCATTCATGGTGTTTTCCGTAAACTTCTTGTTAAATATGATGTTAACTACATAACTGCATCTCCTTATCATCCTCGGTCTAGTGGTCAAGTAGAATTAAGTAATTGGGAAATAAAGCTGATCTTGCAAAAAGATTATCAACACATCTAGGAAGAATTGGTCTAAGAAACTTGACGATGCACTATGGGCTTATAGAACTGCTTATAAGAATCCTATGGGTATATCCCCATATAAAATGGTTTATGGAGAAGCATGCCATTTACCTCTTGAATTAGAACAGAAAGCTTATTGGGCAATTAAAGAGCTCGATTATGATTTTAAACTTGCCAGTGAAAAGAGGTTATTTGATATTAGCTCAATTGATGAATGGAGAACCCAAGCCTATGAAAACGCTAAATTGTTTAAAGAAAAGGTTAAAAGATGGTACATTAAAAGAATACAAAAGTGGGAATTAATGTTGGTGACCAAGTCTTGGTATACAATTCCTGTTTAAGATCTTTTGCAGCAAAACTTCTCTCCAAATGGGAAGGACCTTACATTATTGAAGAAGTTTATCAGTCCGATGCTATCAAGATCAACAATGCCGAAGGCACCAACCCGAAGGTGGTGAATGGAGAAAGAGTTAAGCATTATATCTCAGGTACGCTATAAATATTGAGAGTAATATTATTCGTTCCATAACACCGGAGGAGTACATAAAGGAAACTTTTTGGAATACTCCAGAACCCTGAAAAAGGAATAGGTATGTGATACGGTAAGTAAAGCGACTCCAAAAGTTCCATAAAAATAATTTTACTCCATTTTGGAATATTTAAAAAATTAGGAAAATAATAAGTAGCCTGGAAAGCGCACGAGCAGGCAACAAGCTTGGGGGCGCGCCCTACCCCCTAGGTGCACCCCCCGAGCTTGTGGAGTCCTCGTGCGCCGTTCGGACTCTGTTTTCTTCCAGATTAGTTGTTTTGCATGGTAAAAATTCATTATATAATCTCTCGGAGGTTTTGACCATCGTATTGCGACAATATCCTTTGTTCTTGTTTCAAGCTACTTTTCTGACAGATCTAGATTGCCATGATGCCTCCAAGTTCACCCAAGGACAAGTTCTACGAGAAGGTCACCAGCCCCTACCTTCCAGAGGTGATGGAACACCCTCAAACCATTGAGATGCGTGAGGGGGTGCTTCAGATCCAGGATGTTCAAGGGCCAAAGAAGACCGGAAGCATGGAGACCAGGCTTGAAGTAGTGGAGTAGGAGATCTTCAAGTGCCAAGGGATGGTGCAACTCAGACTCAACACCAGCCACTCCATGATCACGGAATTCAACCGTGATCACAAGATGGGCAATGATAAAATTCGAGAGGCCATCTTCAAGCTTCACGAGCGAATTGAGCACCTCCAAGCACAGCTCTATGACTTACAAAACCAAAACTGTGAGTATGAGTCCAGATTTAAGAGGATGAGTTTAGCTGCAGATTTCAAGATTCTAGAGACTCGTTCATCCTTCTATGATGGGGAGCCTATGCCTTGGAAGACGGAGGACAAGCCTCCCATATCATCAACTTCATCATCACCACCTCTGAAGAAGGAGACTTGAGTACATGGGTATGGGCACTCCCCTTGGCTGGTGCCAAGCTTGGGGGAGATGCCCCGATATTGTATCACCATCACATCATTATCATTATCATCTATTTTAGTTTGATCCTTTTGGTTAAATTGTGATCTAGTAGAATAAAAGTTTTAGTATGATGTAGTCTTTAAGTTTTTGCTTCATGATCTATCTATGTATAGTATGAGAGTTATATAATAAAGATTAGTTTTGAGTTGAGTGTTTTTGCTTTCTACCTCTCATCTTAGAGATGAAAAATAATAAAGGAAATAAAACATTATATAATAATCTTATGGAGAGTTATGACTTCATATATAAAGAAGTATAATGCACAAAATTTGTTGAAGGTTGACAAACATAGTATTGGTCATTATTGCAATTAATGAGAAGTAATAAAGAAAGAGAGGTTTCACATATAAATACACTTTCTGGGACATCTTTTATGATTGTGAGCACTATTTAAAATATTATATGCTAATAAGTTGATGTTAGACAAGGAAGACAATGTAATGAGTTATATATGTTTTCTTATATCCGAATAGAAGTTATATTGTCATGGATCCTCCGACATGTGGAGCTTGCTTTCTATCCCATGCTAGCCAAAATTCCGCATCAAGTAGAGATACTACTTGGGCATCAAGACTCACTTTTGTCATAAGAGTCCACTATACCTACCTATGGATTAAGTAAGATCCTTCAAGTAAGTTGTCATCTGTGCAAGCAATAAAAATTTCTCTCTAAATATGTATGATCTTTTAATGTGAGGAAAATAAGCTTTGTACGAACTTGTGGTGGAGAAGAAATAAAAGCGACAGACTGCATAATAAAGGTAGCTATCACAAGTGGCAATATAAAGTGACGTTCCTTTGCATTCGGAGTTTGTGCATCCAAACAAAAAGTGCATGACAACCTCTGCTTCCCACCGCGAAAGGCCTATCTTTTACTTTAAAAATACGTACGTTTATGCAAGACTCATGATGATCATCACCATTCCTTTTTATTTTTATCTTTTTGGCAAGCATCATGTGTTGGGGAAAGATCGAGGGACACATATCTAGTCGGATGTAGGTGATCATGAGTTATTATTGTTGACATTGCCCGTGAGATAAATGGTTGGGGGCAAAATTATAAGCCCCTATCTTTCTATGTGTCTGACTGAAGCTTTGCTCATAAGTATCGTGTGAGTGTTAGCAATTGTGAAAGATTAAATGATGGTTGAGTATGTGAACTTGTTAAATAAAAGCTCTTACATAGAGTCTTTCTGACATTATGACAAATTACAATTGCATCAATGACTGAAATCATAGTTTGTTAGTTTTCAATGAAGTTTACGGTTCATACTTTACCTTGTGAATGAACTATCACTTTAGCATGAGAAGTTATATGACAATATAATGCTGTTATAATGATGATCATGATGCCTTCATGTCCGTATTTTGTTTTATCGACACCTCTATCTCTAAACATGTGGACATGATTATCAATTCGGCTTTCGCTTGAGGACAAGCGAGGTCTAAGCTTGGGGGAGTTGATACGTCCATTTTGCATCATGATTTTATGTTGATATTTATTGTATTATTGGCTGTTTATTACACTTCATGATACAATTTTCATGCCTTTTCTCTCTTATTTTGCAAGATTCACATGCAGACGGAGAATGCTGACAGCTGGAATTCTCGACCAGAAAGGAGCAAATCTGATATCCCTATTCTGCACAACTCCAAATGTCTTGAAACTTTACGGAGAATTATTTTGGAATATATAAAAAATATTGGGCGAAGAAATACCAGGAGGGGACCCACCAGGTGGCCACTGTTGGAAATATGCCCTAGAGGCAATAATAAAAGTATTATTATTATATTTCCTTGTTCATGATAATTGTCTTTATTCATGCTATAATTGTATTATCCGGAAATCGTAATACACGTGTGAATACATAGACCATAATATGTCCCTAGTAAGCCTCTAGTTGACTAGCTCGTTGATCAACAGATAGTCATGGTTTCCTGACTATGGACATTAGATGTCGTTGATAACGGGATCACATCATTAGGAGAATGATGTGATGGACAAGACCCAATCCTAAGCATAGCACAAGATCATGTAGTTCGTTTGCTAGAGCTTTTCCAATGTCAAGTATCTTTTCCTTAGACCATGAGATCGTGTAACTCCCGAATACCGTAGGAGTGCTTTGGGTGTACCAAATGTCACAACGTAACTGGGTGACTATAAAGGTGCACTACAGGTATCTCCGAAAGTGTCTGTTGGGTTGACACGGATCGAGACTGGGATTTGTCACTCCGTATGACGGAGAGGTATCTTTGGGCCCACTCGGTAATGCATCATCATTATGAGCTCAAAGTGACCAAGTGTTTGGTCACGGGATCATGCATTACGGTACGAGTAAAGTGACTTGCCGGTAACGAGACTAAACGAGGTATTGGGATACCGACGATCGAGTCTCGGGCAAGTAACGTACCGATTGACAAAGGGAATTGTATACGGGGTTGATTGAATCCTCGACATCGTGGTTCATTCGATGAAATCATCGTGGAACATGTGGGAGCCAACATGGGTATCCAGATCCCGCTGTTGGTTATTGGCCGGAGAGCTGTCTCGGTCATGTTCAAGATGATTCCCGAACCCGTAGGGTCTACACACTTAAGGTTCGGTGACGCTAGGGTTACTAGGAAGACTTGTATGTGATTACCGAATGTTGTTCGGAGTCCCGGATGAGATCCCGGACGTCACGAGGAGTTCCGGAATAGTTCGGAGGTGAAGAATTATATATGGGAAGTTGTCATACGGTCACCGGAAAGTTTCGGGGGCAAATCGGTATTGTACTAGGGCCACCGGAGGGGTTCCGGGGGTCCACCGGGAGGGGCCACCTCTCTCAGAGGGCCTCATGGGCCGTAGTGGGCAGGGAACCAGCCCCTGGAGGGCTAGGCTCCCCCCTTGGGCCCATGCACCTAGGGTTGGGGGGGAAACCCTAGTGGGGGCGCCCCCCTTGCTTGGGGGGCAAGCCCCCTCCCTTGGCCGCCGCCCCCCCCTCTAGATCTCATCTAGAGGGGGCCGGCCCCCTTCCCCTATAAATAGAGGGGCGAGGGGAGGGCTACACACGACATGCAAGGCGCAGCCCCTCCCCTCCCCAACACCTCTCCTCCTCCGTTAAGAGCTTGGCGAAGCCCTGCCGGAGTACTGCATCTCCACCACCACCACGCCGTCGTGCTGCTGCTGGAGCCTTCTTCCTCAACCTCTCCTTCCCCCTTGATGGATCAAGAAGGAGGAGATGTCATCCGCTCCGTACGTGTGTTGAACGCGAAGGTGCTGTCCGTTCAGCACTTGGTCATCGGTGATTTGGATCACGACGAGTACGACTCCATCATCCCCGTTCTCTTGAACGCTTCCGCTTGCGATCTACAAGGGTATGTAGATGCACTCCTATCACTCATTGCTTAGATGAACTCATATATGGATCTTGGTGAAACTGTAGGAAAATTTTTAATTTTCTGCAACGTTCCCCAACAGCCACAAGCCTGGGGGCGTGCCCTACCCCCCAGGGCTCACCCCCTAAGCTTGTGGGCCCCCTAGCCAGCCTTCGGTGCCCATCTTCTGCTATATGAAGGGTTTTGACATAGAAAAAATACAGAGAAGACTATCGGGTTCAAGCGCCACCATCTCGAGCGGAACCTGGGCAGAAGCAATCTAGGTCTCCGGCGGAGCGATTTCATCGGGGAAACTTCCCTCCGGGAGGGGGAAATCAAAGACATTGTCATCACCAATGATCCTCTCATCATGGGAGGACCAATATTCATCAACATCTTCACCAGCACCATCTCATCTCAAAGCCTAGTTCATCTCTAGTATTCAATCTTTGTCTCAAAATCTCAGATTGGTACCTGTGGGTTGCTAGTAGTGTTGATTATATTACTCCTTGTAGTTGATGCTAGTTGGTTTATTTGGTGGAAGATCATATGTTCAGATCCTTAATGATATTCAATATCCCTCTGATCATGAACAGGAACATGCTTTGTGAGTAGTTGCTTTTGTTCCTAAGGACATGGGAGAAGTCTTGTTATAAGTAATCATGTGAATTTGGTATTCGTTTGATATTTTGATGAGATGTATGTTGTCTTTCCTCTAGTGGCATTACGTGAACCTCGAATACATGACACTTCACCATGATTTGGGCCTAGGGGAAGGCATTGGGAAGTAGCAAGTAGATGATGGGTTGCCAGAGTGACAGAAGCTTAAACCCTAGTTTATGTGTTGCTTCGTAAGGAGCTGATTTGGATCCACATGTTTATTGCTATGGTTAGATTTATCTTAGTTCTTATTTCGTAGTTGCAGATGCTTGCGAGAGGGGTTAATTAAAAGTGGGAGGCTTGTCCAAGTAAGGACACCACCCAAGCACTGGTCCACCCACATACCAAAATTATCAAAGTAGCGGATGCGAATATATGAGCATGATGAAAACTAACTTGATGATAATTCCCATGTGTCCTCGGGAGGGCTTTGCTTTATATAAGAGTTCGTCCCATCTTGTTCTTTGCTATTAAAAGGATTGGGCAACCTTGCTGCACCTTTGTTACACTTGTTACCCGTTACGAATTACCTTGCTACCAAACTATCTGTTACCGATAATTTCAGTGCTTGCGGAGAATACCTTGCTGAAAAATGCCTGTCATTTCCTTCTGCTCCTCATTGGGTCCGACACTCTTACTTACCGAAAGGACTACTATTTATCCCCTATACTTGTGGGTCATCAGTGGACTAGGTCATTTTGGTGCAAAGTGTAGTGGGTCCAGCCTGTAGGAGGAGCCTGTATGGTCACACTTTTTTCATCGATCAGTGACCAGACTATCTGCCCATGCCTATAGGGGGGTTTTGGGGCACCCAACTATAGATGCTCTAAGGACTTGAGATGGATATTCGTTTCTTTATTTTCACTCTATAGCGTGTTTGTTTATGGTCGGCAACATGATACCATGTCAAGTTCTAAGGACAACTCCAACCGGCCGACTTAAACAGACACGGATTTTGTCTGCTTTTTGTCCATTTGGGTCTACTGAAGGCGCATTGTTTGGTCGTCTCCGCCCAAATCTAGATGGTGTGCCCAACCGGCCGACCCATTTGGTCCAACTGGTTGAATTTTGTGCAAACAAACATGTTTTAACAAAATAAAGCTAGAATTCAGGGCCAATGGCCATAGTTCATGTCGGCATACGTGTCAGCGGCCGGCTTACATGCCAGCTTACAAAAAATCGCCTCTCTCGGCCATAGTTCATGCGAGCACACAAAAACGCCTCTCTCAGCCATAGTTCATGCATCTCGGATGTAGGTCATGTCAGCACACATGTCTGCATACAAAATGATCACGTCTCGATCATAGTTCATCCATCACGCTCAAGCATCTCATTTTGCCTCTTCTTGAACCAAACCCTTTTTCTTGGGGACACCTTCTTCAAGTCAACCGACATGATCTCCACTTCCTTCGACATTAGCACGAGCTTCACCTTGTTTTATTTTTTCTAGGCAATGCTCTCCTCGATCTCGAGATTCTTCTTTTGCAAGCTCTACTCAATCTCAAGCTTCTTCTTTTGCACGCTCTACTCGATCTCGAGCTTCTTCTTTTGCATGCTCAAATCGATCTCGAGCTTCTTGTTCTGTATGTCAAAGTAGACCTTCATTTGCTTCTCTTTCTCTTGGCACTTCCTCTCCCCCTCGCTTCCTTTTGGGTCATGAACCCCTTCAAAGTTTCATGTAAGGGAAGTGTTGTTGCATCACCCTTCTCATCCACCTTGGAGTTTGTCTTCTCCCTCAGCCGCTTCTCACCATCACTAGGCTCAACGACCGCTGACGGCCTCCCACCATTATTTTGGGAGGCATAAAACTTGTTGCACTCCAGTTAGATGAAGGCACACCTATTTTGGACCAACACATAGCCACAGTTACTCTCAAACTTGTAGGGCTCGAACTTCCTACGTTCATGGAAGTATGTATGGACCATCTTCCAAAGTGTTGTGCCTTTTTGCTCGGCGCCGGTATTGGGATCTTGGTCCAATTTCGATCCATGCTTCACAAATCAACTTGTTATCATCCTTTGTTTATCCTCCCGTTTGGATGCTTTGTTGCCTCCTTTGTGCATTTTGCATGTTGAGAGAGCTCATCATGGAACAATGGTTCATCATTGATGTCCACACCATCTTCTTTCCCTTGGTTGTCATGGACGTCGGTGTCTTCTTGCCATTCAGTGTACTGGTCATGGGCATCTTGGATTTGGGTCTCATCGGCATCATACACTTGGCCACCCTCGTAGATCATGGCCTCCATGAATTTGGTGTAGTAGGTAGGGTCTTCATCAGTCGGCGTCCGGGTTGGCGTTTTGTTGAACAGGTTGAGATCATTGGGAAAGTTGCCCAAGTGATCTCCCGCGGACGCTTCCTTTGCGTCCTGGTGGACTACCAGGCCACGAGTGTGGCATTGAGGTCGAGGGCCGCCGCCATGAGGAATGTTGGTGTGTGCTCACCCACTTTCGATGAGCCGATGATGACCCGCAAGTATAGGGGATTAATTGTAGTCCTTTTGATAAGTAAGAGTGTCAAACCCAATGAGGAGTAGAAGGAATCGATAAGCGGTTTTCAGCAAGGTATTCTCTGCAAGTGTTGTAAGATAGTTTGATAGCAAGTAACAAGTAACAAAAGTAACAAGGTGCAGCAAGGTGACCCAATCCTTAGTATTGCTAAGGACAAGCCGGTGGAACTTCTTATAGTGATTAAAAACACTCTTGAGGACACACGGACTTTCGTCTAGTTACCATCACCACGATTCATTGACTTATGTTCATTGCCTTAATAAGTTGTTATGTGGGTGGACTAGAACTAAGGTGTTCTTCTTGCTTGAACAAAAAATATACTTATGATTACACCCTTCAGGCAAGCATCAGCAAATACAAGAGAAGTAATTAAGATAAATCTAACCATAGCATAAAACATATGGATCCAAAACATCCTGTTGCGAAATAATTCATAAACTGGGGCTTAGGCTTCAATCACTCTCGTAACCCATCATCTACAAACTAATTTCACAATGCCTTCCCCTAGGTTCAAACATGGTGAAGTGTCATGTAGTCTACGTTCACATGACACCACTAGAGGAAGAACAACACACTACTAGGGAAAAGACTATACACAGGATGTTACCAGCAGCAAGTTTTAAAATAAGGCACTGTTGCAATTTATCAGTAGCGTGCTCCACCAGAACTCGCTGCTAAAAGAAAAGTAGCAGTAGCGCGCCTCCACTAAGCCTCGCTACTTCTATAATTCCCACGGCCCCCCAGGATTTCTCCTCTGAAGTGGATCGTTAATTATTTGCTCATATTGCTTTAGGAAAATGGCACCACCACCATGTCGATTGTGCAAGTCAAGGTGCGCCAGCAGCCTTGCAACTAGCAAGTTGTTAGGCATCTACTTCCAGCCAAGTTTTCGTCATGCGGCGGTAAGAAATTATATTAAATTTAACAACTATTTTATTTTTAGTGTTGGCATTACTTCATTGTGTCATTTTGCTTTTTTTACATAGATCGTCCCATGCAATGTGAGGTTGAAATTCAACAAGCTGACTGGAGACACTGTGACATTTGAGGCTCCTGGGGGGCCATACACTATGGAGGTCGAGAAAGGACATAATATTTCGCGGATTGGAGGAGATGGATGGGCCCGTTTCCTCGCCCGCATGCGTCTTACTGGTGATGAGTTGACCAGCTTCTCCTTCAGAGCAGAAAGACCCAAGCTGGCTGTCATTTATATCAACCTGGTGGAAGATGATGAAGATGACGAAGATGATGAAAATAATGAGGACCCACTCGATGAAGATGATGAGGACCCACTTCATGAAGCCATCGTAGCTCAAAGAATGAGGCTGAGCGAGGAGGAGGTGTGCAACCTATGGGACATAATTCCGCCACGCGTTGTCTTTGTCGGGGTGCCATTCGTGACCCGCCTGACAAGTACCATGGTCGATCAACATGATATGGTATGTTATACTTACAAATGCAAATTATCCAATGATATGCTTAGTGTAGAGTCCAATGATATGTTGTGTGGAATCTAGTCGATGATATGCTTTAGTGTAGAGTTTGATCACATGCTTATTAGTGTAGAATCTAAGGAACTATTAATAGTGTAGATAATCCATATATACTTATTTGCAAGAGTATGTGCGAGGCTATTTATTAATTGATATGTTTTTCTCTTTTAGAAATTGGCAAAGAGCCTATCTGTGAGTTATGGTATCGAGCCTGATGAAGAAGGCTCAGCTGGACTACGCCTTACCGCAAGGGGCTCCGTCTGTACTTACCGCATGGACACGGACGGTCGCACACACTTAAACTCGGTTGGGTGGAAGAGATTCCTCGATGGCAAGAATCTTCGTGTTGGACAGGCCATCCTAATTACTATCAGGAACACCAACCGCCCAAGCTTGAGGATGATGATCGTCTTCGATATCATCTAGAACTACATATGTGTGTGTGGCTATATCATCTAGAACTTCATATGATGATCGTCATCGATATCATCTAGAACTACATATGATGATCGTCGTCGATATCATGTAGAACTACATATGATGATCATGGTCGATATCACCTAGTACTGCTTGAGGATGCATGTTGACTATATATGAAATTGTTATCTAGTACTCCCTTCGTTCTAAATTACTCGTCGTGGTTTGAACCACGACGAGTAATTTGGAACGGAGGGAGTACTACCTAGTATCTATAATGCTTTATGAAATTGATATGTAGTAGTACCTAGTATCTGGACCGAAACGGGGTAGAAAATGATGAAAGATATAGCAGTAGCGAGGGGCAAGGAAACCACTACAGCTAACTAATAGTAGCGCGTTCCAGAAAAGCGTTGCTGATATAGTCAACAGTAGTAGCGCGGGTACAGACCGCGCTACTACTAACAGTTAGCTGTAGCGCCATGGTAGTAGCGCGGCTGCCCGCGCTGCTGCTAGCCTCAAAACCTGTGCTACTACTAGGGTTTTCCCTAGTAGTGAGATAACATATCATTAAAATATTGAATGGCGATCTATTTCACATGATTACTAATAACAAGACTTCTCCCATGTCCTCAAGAACAAATAGAACTATTCACAAATCATAATTGTGTTCATGATCAGAGGATGTAAATATATGTTTAACAATTTGAACATATAATCTCCCATCAAGTAAACCAACTAGTATCAACTACAAGATGTAATCAACACTACTAGCACCCCTAGGTACCAATCTGAGGTTGGATACAAAGATTGAGCACAAGAGATGAACTAGGGTTTGGAGATGAGATGGTGTTGATGAAGATGAGGCCTCCCACGACAAGAGGAGTGTTGGTGATGATAATGGCTTTGATTTCCCACACCCGGAGGTAAGTATCCTAGCAGAATCGCTCCGACGGAGAGCAAAAGTGATCCTGCCCTGGTTTCACCTCGAGATAGCGGCGGCTCGTCCTGAAGCTTCTCTTCTTATTTTTTCTAGGGCAAATGGGTTCATATAGGACAAGATCATCATCAATGGGCCTCCCTAGGCCCCACAAGCCTGGGTCGCGTGCCCTAGGAGGGGGTCGTGCCTCCTGGGCTTGTTGGCCCATCGAGTCTCTTCTCTGGTGCTTTTTCTTTCCTGTATTTACTATATACTCCAAAATAAATCTCCGTAAATTTTACATCGTTTTGAGTTCCAAAGAAATGTTATCTCTGTAGTAGTATTTTCAGGTCAGAAGTCAACTGCGGGTAATCCCTCTTCTTTTGATGTATCTTACATTTTAACCTTTTAAGTAGAACTACATCATAATATGGAATATAACTTCAAAACAATATAAATAAGAGTAGGAAAACATTGTCAGATTCTGGGCTCCGTAGACCCAAGAAAGGTTCGAGCTCAAGGGCGTGTGCAAAGAACTCAACCTCTCAAACCGATTAACCCGCTGCTCTCACGACATAGCTCGATGAACACGAAGGAAATGGACATGACAGTTTACCCAGGTTCGGGCCACCTTGCGGTGTAAAACCCTACTCCTGCTTTGTGGTAGATTAGCCTCATGGGGGGCTGAGGATGAACTAGTACAATGGGTAGAACAGCCTCAGGAGGCTTGTTCTTGTGATGAGCTCTGAGGACTTGGTCTCTCAAGGGCTCGTTGCCTCGATCCCTTCTATGGTGGTGGCTAGGCTATATTTATAGTGGCCTTGGTCCTCTTCCCCCAAACTTAGGCGGGAAGGGATCCCACAACAGCCAATTTTGAAAGGGGACAAATAGTGAAGGAAATATGCCCTAGAGGCAATAATAAAGTTATTATTTATTTCCTTATTTCATGATAAATGTTTATTATTCATGCTAGAGTTGTATTAACCGGAAACATAATACATGTGTGAATACATAGACAAACATAGTGTCACTAGTATGCCTTTGCTTGACTAGCTCGTTTATCAGAAATGGTTATGTTTCCTAGCCATGGACAAAAGAGTTGTCATTTGATTAACGGGATCACATCATTAGGAGAATGATGTGATTGACTTGACCCATTCCGTTAGCCTAGCACTTGATCATTTAGTATGTTGCTATTGCTTTCTTCATGACTTATACATGTTCCTGTAACTATGAGATTATGCAACTCCCGTTTACCGGAGGAACACTTTGGGTACTACCAAATGTCACAATGTAACTGGGTGATTATAAAGGAGTACTACAGGTGTCTCCGAAGGTACATGTTGAGTTGGCGTATTTCGAGATTAGGTTTTGTCACTCCGATTGTCGGAGAGGTATCTCTGGGCCCTCTCGGTAATGCACATCATTATAAGCCTTGCAAGCAATGTAACCAATGAGTTGGTTACGGGATGATGCATTACAGAACGAGTAAAGAGACTTGCCAGTGACGAGATTGAACTAGGTATTTGATACCGACGATCGAATCTCGGGCAAGTAACATACCGATGACAAAGGGAACAAAGTATGTTGTTATGCGGTTTGACCGATAAAGATCTTCGTAGAATATGTAGGAGCCAATATGGGCATCTAGGTCCCGCTATTGGTTATTGACCGAGAATAGTTCTAGGTCATGTCTACATAGTTCTCGAACCCGTAGGGTCCGCACGCTTAAGGTTTCGATGCGATGCTTATATTATGAGTTTATGAGTTTTGATGTACCAAGGAGTTCGGAGTCTCGGATGAGATCGGGGACATGACGAGGAGTCTCGAAATGGTCGAGACATAAAGATCGATATATTGGACGACTATATTCGGAGTTCGGAAAGGTTCCGAGTGATTCGGGTATTTTTCGGAGTACCGGAGAGTTACGGGAATTCGCCGGGGAAAAGTATTGGGCCTTATTGGGCCCTGCGGGAAAGAGAGAGGGGCTGCCTAGGGCAGGCCGCGTGCCCCCCCAAGGCCTAGTCCGAATTGGACTAGGGGGAGGGGCCGCACCCCCTCCTTCCTTCCCTTCTCTCTTCCCCTTCCTAGTCTCCTACTCCTACTACATGGAAGGACCCCTAGTTGGACTAGGAAAGGGGGAATCCTACTCCCGGTGGGACTAGGACTCCCCATGGCGCGCCCCTCCTAGGGCCGGCCTCCTCCTCCCTCCCTCCTTTATATACGGGGGCAGGGGCACCCCATAGACACAAGTTGATCTACGGATCGTTCCTTAGCCGTGTGCGGTGCCCCCTTCCACCATATTCCACCTCGGTCATATCGTCGCGGAGTTTAGGCGAAGCCCTGCGCCGGTAGAACATCATCATCGTCACCACGCCGTCGTGCTGACGAACTCATCTCCGGAGCTCGGCTGGATCGGAGGCCGGAGATCGTCATCGAGCTGAACGTGTGCTGAACTCGGAGGTGCCGTATGTTCGGTACTTGGATCGGTCGGATCGTGAAGACGCACGACTACATCAACCGCGTTGTCATAACGCTTCCGCTTACGTTCTACGAGGGTACGTGGACGAACACTCTCCCCTCTCGTTGCTATATCATCACCGAGATCTTGCGTGTGCGTAGGAAATTTTTTGAAATTACTACGTTCCCCAACAGTGGTATCAGAGCCTAGGTTTTATGCGTTGATGTTATATGCACGAGTAGAACACAAGTGAGTTGTGGGCGATACAAGTCATACTGCTTACCAGCATGTCATACTTTGGTTCGGCGGTATTGTGAGATGAAGCGGCCCGGACCGACATTACGCGTACGCTTACGCGAGACTGGTTTCATCATTACGAGCACTCGTGCTTAAAGGTGGCTGGCGGGTGTCTGTCTCTCTCATTTTAGCTGAATCGAGTGTGGCTACGCCCGGTGCTTGCGAAGGTTATAACAGCACCAACTTGACGAACTATCGTTGTGGTTTTTGATGCGTAGGTAAGAACGGTTCTTGCTAAGCCCGTAGCAGCCACGTAAAATTTGCAACAACAAAGTAGAGGACGTCTAACTTGTTTTTGCAGGGCATGTTGTGATGTGATATGGTCAAGACGTGATGCTATATTTTATTGTATGAGATGATCATGTTTTGTAACCGGTTATCGGCAATCGGCAGGAGCCACATGGTTGTCGCTTATTGTATGAAATGCAACGCTCGTAATTGCTTTACTTTATCACTAAGCGGTAGCGATAGTCGAGAAGCAATAGATGGCGAACGACAACGATGCTATGATGGAGATCAAGGTGTTGCGCCGGTGACGATGGTGATCATGACGGTGCTTCGAAGATGGAGATCACAAGCACAAGATGATGATGGCCATATCATATCACTTATATTGATTGCATGTGATGTTTATCCTTTATGCATCTTATCTTGCTTTGATTGACGGTAGCATTTTAAGATAATCTCTCACTAATTATCAAGAAGTGTTCTCCCGAGTATGCACCGCTGCGAAAGTTCTTCGTCTTTGAGACACCACGTGATGATCGGGTGTGATAGGCTCTACGTTCAAATACAACGGGTGCAAAACAGTTGCACACCCGGAATACTCAGGTTATACTTGACGAGCCTAGCATATACAGATATGGCCTCGGAACACGGAGACCGAAAGGTCGAGCGTGAATCATATAGTAGATATGATCAACATAGAGATGTTCACCATTGAAACTACTCCATCTCACGTGATGATCGGACATGGTTTAGTTGATTTGGATCACGTGATCACTTAGATGACTAGAGAGATGTCTGTCTAAGTGGGAGTTCTTAAGTAATATGATTAATTGAACTTTAATTTATCATGAATCTAGTCCTGGTAGTATTTTGCAAATTATGTTGTAGATCAATAGCTCGCGTTGTTGCTTTCATATGTTTATTTTGATATGTTCCTAGAGAAAACTGTGTTGAAAAATGTTAGTAGCAATGTTGCGGATTTGATCCGTGATCTGAGGTTAATCCTCATTGCTGCACAGAAAAATTATGTCCGTGATGCACCGCTAGGTGACAGACCTATTGCAGGAGCAGATGCAGACGTTATGAACGTTTGGCTAGCTCAATATGATGACTACTTGATAGTTTTGTGCACCATGCTTTATGGCTTAGAATCGGGACTTCAAAGACGTTTTGAACGTCATGGACCATATGAGATGTTCCAGGAGTTGAAGTTAATATTTCAAGCAAATACCCGAGTTGAGAGATATGAAGTCTCCAACAAGTTCTAAAGCTAAAAGATGGAGGAGAATCGCTCAACTAGTGAGCATGTGCTCAGATTGTCTGGGTACTTCAATCGCTTGAATCAAGTGGGAGTTAATCTTCCAGATAAGATAGTGATTGACAGAATTCTCTAGTCACCATCACTAAGTTACTAGAACTTCGTGATGAACTATAGTATGCAAGGGATGACGAAAACGATTCCCGAGCTCTTCGTGATGTTGAAATCGACGAAGGTAGAAATCAAGAAAAGACCATCAAGTGTTGATGATTGACAAAACCACTAGTTTCAAGAGAAGGGCAAAGGGAAAGAAAGGGAACTTCAAGTGGAAAGACAAGCAAGTTGTCACTCCTGCGAAGAAGCCCAAAGCTGGACCATAGCCTGAAACTGAGTGTTTACACTGCAAAAGAAATGGTCACTGGAAGCGGAAATGCCCTGAATATTTGGTGGATAAGAAGGATGGCAAAGTGAACAAGGGTATATTTGATATACAAATTATTGATGTGTGCCTTACTAAGTGTTTATAGTAGCCCTAAGTATTTGATACTTGTTAGGTTGCTAAGATTAGTAACTCAAACAGAGTTACGAGAATAAACAGAGACTAGTTGAAGGAAAGTGACGATGAGTGTTGGAAGTAGTTCCAAGATTGATATGATCATCATCGCACACTCCTTATACTTTCGGGATTAGTGTTAAACCTAAAAAATGTTATTTGGCGCTTATGCTGAGCATGAATATGATTTGATCATGTTTATTGCAATACGGTTATTCATTTAAAATCGAGAATAATTGTTGTTCTGCTTACATGAATAAAACCTTCAATGGTCATACACCCAATGAAAATAGTTTGTTGGATCTCGATCGTAGTGATACACATATTCATAATATTGAGGCCAAAAGATGCAAAGTTAATAATGATAGTGCAACTTATTTGTGGCACTACCGCTTGGGTCATATCGGTGTAAAGCGCATGAAGAAACTCCATAAAGATGGATTTTCGAATCACTTGGTTATGAATCATTTGATGCTTGCGAACCGTGCCTTTTGGGCAAGATGACTAAAACTCCGTTCTTCGAACAATAGAACGAGCTACCGACTTATTGGAAATAATACATACCGATGTATGCGACCAATGAGTATGAAGGCTCGTGGCAAGTATCGTTATTTTTCGACCTTCACAAGATGATTTGAGCAGATATGGGTATATCTACTTGATGAAACATAAGCCTGAAATAGTTGAAAGGTTCAAAGAATTTTAGAGTGAAGTGGAAAATCATCGTAACAAGAAAATAAAGTTTCGCGATCTGATCGCGGAGAGGAATATTTGAGTTACGAGTTTGGTCTTCAATTAAAACAATGTGGAATAGTTTCACAGCTCACGCCACGGAACACCACAACGTTATGGTGTGTCCGAACGTCAGAATCCGCACTTTATTGGATATGGTGCGATCTATGATGTCTCTTACTGATTTACCAATATTGTTTTGGGGTTATGCATTAGAGACAGCTGCATGCACATTAAAAGGGCACCATCTAAATCCGTTGAGACGACAACATATGAACTGTGGTTTAGCAAGAAACCCAAGTTGTCATTTCTTAAAGTTTGGGGCTACGATGCTTATGTGAAAAAGTTTCATCCTGATAAGCTCAAACCCAAATCGGAGAAGTGCGTCTTCATAGAATACCCAAAGGAAACTGTTGGGTACACCTTCTATCACAGATCCGAAGGCAAGATATTCGTTGCTAAAAATGGATCCTTTCTAGAGAAGGAGTTTCTCTCGAAAGAAGTGAATGGGAGGAAAGTAGAACTTGATGAGGTAATTGTACCTTCTCCCGAATTGGAAAATAGTTCATCACTGAAATCAGTTCCAGTGATTCCTACACCAATTAGTGAGGAAGCTAATGATGATGATCATGAAACTTCAGATCAAGTTACTACAGAACCTCGTAGGTCTTCCAGAGTATGGTCCGCACCAGAGTGGTATGGTAATACTGTTCTGGAAGTCATGTTACTAGACCATGATGAACCTACGAACTATGAGGAAGCGATGATGAGCCCAGATTCTGCGAAATGGCTTGAGGCCATAAAATCTGAGATATGATCCATGTATGAGAACAAAGTATGGACTTTGATTGACTTGCTCGATGATCGGCAAACCATATTGTATAAATGGATCTTCAAGAGGAAGACGGACGTTGATAGTAGTGTTACTATCTACCAAGCTCGACTTGTTGCGAAAGGTTTTCAACAAGTTCAAGGTATTGAATGCGATGAGATTTTCTCACTCGTATCGATGCTTAAGTCTGTCTGAATCATGTTAGCAATGGCCACATTTTATGAAATCTGGCAAATGGATGTCAAAACTGCATTCCTTAATGGAGAGTTGTATATGATGCAACCAGAAGGTTTTGTCAATCCTAAAGGTGCTAACAAAATGTGCAAGCTCCAGCAATCCATCTATGGACTGGTGCAAGCATCTCGGAGTTGGAATATACTCTTTGATAAGTTGATCAAAGCATATAGTTTTATATGGACTTATGATGAAGCCTGTATTTACAATAAAGTGAGTGGGAGCACTACAGCCTTTCTGATTAATATATGTGAGTGACATATTGTTGATCAGAAATGATGTAGAATTTTTCTACAAAGCATAAAGGAGTGTTTTAAAAGAGTTCTTTAAAAAGAAAAAGACCTCAGTAAAATCTACTTACATATTGAGCATCAAGATCTATTGAGATAGATCAAGACGCTTGATAAGATTTTCAATGAGTACATACCTTGGCAAGATTTTGAAATAGTTCAAAATGGAACAGTCAAAGAAAGAATTCTTGCCTGTGTTGCAAAGGTATGAAATTGAGTAAGACTCAAATCCCGACCACGCAGAGAAAATAGAAAGAGAATGAAAAGTCATTCCCTATGCCTCACCATAGGTTCTATAAAGTCTGCTATGCTATGTACCGCACCTATTGTATACCTTGCTCTGAATTTGGTAAGGAGTACAATAGTGATCTAGGAGTAGATCATTGGACATTGGTCAAGAATATCCTTAGTAAGGACCGAGGAGATGTTTTCGATTATGGAGGTGATAAAAGAGTTTGTTGTAAAAGTTACATCAAGTGCCAACTTTTACACCGATCCGTATGACTCTAAGTCTCAACCTGGATACATATTGAAAGTGGGAGCAATTAGCTAGAGTAGCTCCGTGTAGAGCATTGTGGACATAAAATATTTGCAAAATACATACGGCTCTGAATGTGACAGACCCGTTGACTAAGCTTCTCTCACGAGCAAAACATGATCACACCTTAGTACTCTTTGGGTGTTAATCACATAGCGATGTGAACTAGATTATTGACTCTAGTAAACCCTTTGGGTGTTGGTCACATGATGATGTGAACTATGGGTGTTAATCATATCTGATATGAATATTGGTGTTAAATCACATGGCGATGTGAACTAGATTATTGACTCTAGTGCAAGTGGGAGATGAAGGAAATATGCCCTAGAGGCAATAATAAAGTTATTATTTATTTCCTTATTTCATGATAAATGTTTATTATTCATGCTAGAATTGTATTAACCGAAACATAATACATGTGTGAATACATAGACAAACATAGTGTCACTAGTATGCCTCTACTTGACTAGCTCGCTTATCGAAATGGTTATGTTTCCTAGCCATGGACAAAAGAGTTGTCATTTGATTAACGGGATCACATCATTAGGAGAATGATGTGATTGACTTGACCCATTCCGTTAGCCTAGCACTTGATCGCTTAGTATGTTGCTATTGCTTTCTTCATGACTTATACATGTTCTGTAACTATGAGATTATGCAACTCCGTTTACGGAGGAACACTTTGGTACTACCAAACGTCACAACGAATCGGGTGATTATAAAGGAGTACTACAGGTGTCTCCGAAGGTACATGTTGAGTTGGCGTATTTCGAGATTAGGTTTTGTCAATCCGATTGTCAGAGAGGTATCTCTGGGCCCTCTCGGTAATGCACATCATTATAAGCCTTGCAAGCAATGTAACCAATGAGTTGGTTATGGGATGATGCATTACAGAACGAGTAAAGAGACTTTCCGGTGACGAGATTGAACTAGGTATTTGATACCGACGATCGAATCTCGGGCAAGTAACATACCGATGACAAAGGGAACAAAGTATGTTGTTATGCGGTTTGACCGATAAAGATCTTCATAGAATATGTAGGAGCCAATATGGGCATCCAGGTCCCGCTATTGGTTATTGACCGAGAATAGTTCTAGGTCATGTCTACATAGTTCTCGAACCCGTAGGGTCCGCACGCTAAGGTTTCGATGATGCTTATATTATGAGTTTATGAGTTTTGATGTACCGAAGGAGTTCGGAGTCCCGGATGAGATCGGGGACATGACGAGGAGTCTCGAAATGGTCGAGACGTAAAGATCGATATATTGACGACTATATTCGAGTTCGAAAAGGTTCCGAGTGATTCGGTATTTTTGAGTACCGAGAGTTACGGAATTCGCCGGGAGAAGTATTGGGCCTTATTGGGCCTGCGGGAAGAGAGAGGGCTGCCTAGGTCAGGCCGCGCGCCCTCAAGGCCTAGTCCGAATTGACTAGGGGAGGCCGCACCCTCCTTCCTTCCCTTCTCTCTTCCCCTTCCTAGTCTCCTACTCCTACTACATGGAAGGACCCCTAGTTGGACTAGGAAAGGGGGAATCCTGCTCCCGGTGGGAGTAGGACTCCCCATGGCGCGCCCCTCCTAGGGACGACCTCCTCCTCCCTCCCTCCTTTATATACAGGGGCAGAGGGCACCCCATAGACACAGAAGTTGATCTACATATCGTTCCTTAGCCGTGTGCGGTGCCCCCTTCCACCATATTCCACCTCGGTCATATCGTCGCGGAGTTTAGGCGAAGCCCTGCGCCGGTAGAACATCATCATCGTCACCACGCCGTCGTGCTGACGGAACTCATCTCCGGAGCTCGGCTGGATCGGAGGCCGGAGATCGTCATCGAGCTGAACGTGTGCTGAACTCGGAGGTGCCGTACGTTCGGTACTTGGATCGGTCGGATCGTGAAGATGTACGACTACATCAACCGCGTTGTCATAACGCTTCCGCTTACGTTCTACGAGGGTACGTGGACGAACACTCTCCCCTCTCGTTGCTATATCATCACCGAGATCTTGCGTGTGCGTAGGAAATTTTTTGAAATTACTACGTTCCCCAACAAATAGTACATTTGATCTTGGTGAAAGGTGGTCTTCGCCTGCAAAGCTTCTGATCATGACGTCGTGGTGGGCTCGATGATGACATCCATCCTGCCGTCCTGGCAGTACTGGTCTCGTTGCACGCAAATGACAACCTTTGGCTGCTTCCTTGGGACTCTACACCTGCGCTTGCCTCCTTTGCACCAAAGAGGAAACCTGCCACTCTGCGCCCGCTGGCGCGCGCCTAGCCTTTGTCGTCATGGCTGATTTCACCTCAGCCTCCTGAGGTGAGGACTTTCATAGGAATCTCCGCTCCTCAGGAGGCCGCGCGGGGAGGCCGCTCCTTTAGGAGGTCTTGATGTCGTCCGCCTTGCAAGGCTTTGCCCCTCGCGAGGGTCTTGTCTTGTCGTGGTTGAAGATGGGCCGTACCAGGCCGTCGTTGGAGCCACGCCGTGGGCCGCAGGCAGGCAAGTCTGGGTACCCTGGTTCCCAGAACGCCGACAAACATGATGCAAAATGAACATATCAGCTGTCCCTAGGTGACATGGAGAAGCAGGGCATGCTCGAGTTGTGTTGCGGAAAGAACTCGTACGTCGGCGGCATTGTCGAGGTGCATGGCAACAACAGACGTGGCGGGTGGGCACCCGACGAGCCTGTACTGGCCGTGGTCGCAGCGATGGCGGCTAGAATGGCCAGCTCACCATGGATCCCTAGCATGAGGAGGGCTGCTGCGTGCCCTTGACGTCGATGGCATCGTTCTCTGCATCGTCGGCCTTATGTCGTGTGACTTTGGCTACGGCGGCGTTGGCAGCAACCTCGTTTTTCTCCGCCGTGACCTTCCTCCGGCCAACCCTCTTCACCTTCTCGACAGCAGTCTCCTCCGGCATGTGTGCCGTCTTCGGGTTCTTCTTTGGGCGCATGGTGGGGGCAGCCATGCCGTTGACCGTGGCCACCGGGATGGAAGCGGCGGCGGGGTTGGGCTCGTCAACCATGGCGCGAGGGCGGGAAGGCGAGAGGGTTTTGGAAGAGGGGGAGGGGATGGAGTGGTTTTGCCACCGACGGGCAGCCCAGGGGGAGGACAAGGGCGCGCGTCGCGGGCACCCGTGCCGACGCAAACCCGACCCAAATTTGGGCCGGAAATGCGTTGCTGCGGACAAAAACAGAAACACGGCCATTTCCGTCGGTGTGTTGAGCTGTCTCTTGTTCGCGCATACCTAAATGGATGCTGATAGAGAAACTGGGTTGCCGTGATTGGAGTTGACCTGAGGTCATCTCCTAGGTAGACCCGCAAACCTCCCGCAACCGTCTAGTCCACGGAAGCAATCCAGCGTCGACCTGTATAGGTCCGCGGGGCGGTCCAGATGCGATTTCTTCCGCAAATTGGAGACACGGTGGGGGAGGTTAGCAGGAGTCCGGACACCCGAAACGTAGGACTCCGACACCCCCGGCCCACCCGATCCCTCCTTCCGGTTACATTTCCTTCCACTCCGCCCCTTCTCCCCCTTGCTTTGCATTCGCACCCTCCACCTCCGCCGCCACTATTGTTCATCTCCAGCGGCCAAAGAGGCATTGCCAGACGTTCGCAACCAGCACCGACACGCCTGCTCGCCGTTCCGACGGAGCTTTCAACCCTGGAGCTATTTGAACCTAGATACACTCTGCTCCCCGTCAACAACCTCCATGGCGGACATCACACCCAGTAGGTGTTCGGTCAAATGTCATTGAGCTTATTTTCAAATGTTATGTCGTCTTTTAGAGTACGAAGGATGGTGAGCTACTCGGCCATGGAGGATGAGTTGTTGTGTGACGTGTGGCTCGTGTAAGTGCATCTACTACCCCTTAGTGATTTTGGTGTATTGAAGACTTATAGGTTAAGGGACTGATGCGTTTGTAAGTGTACACAGGTCTATAAGTCTATGAGGAGTTTCATATTTACAGAGAAAGTCGACCCCTAAAAATGAAGTTCTTCAACTGAAGACTTTGGATTTCTGAAGACTTTGAAAGTGAAGAAATTGGTGTGACCTTGAAGACATGGCAATCATTTGAGGAACATGAAGCGTGAAGACTTTTGTTTTCGTAGTTTGTTTTTCTCTTTCTTGAGTCATAGGAAACACCGTACTGTTAAAGGGGGTCGAGGAAATACTAAGGAAAAATTTCCATGTGATGCTCAACTCAAAATCCTACACCTACCAATCCCTTCGAGTGAAGCCATTGGAAATCTCATACAGATTCAGTCATATTCTTGATGTGATGAGACGAAGTTCTTCCGGTCTCTCGAGGAATTAGTTCGACCGAGGAGTTAGGAATTCGCCAGTGTGAATTGCCTAGACAGTGAGGAACATGATAGCCCTGAGGATTTTGATAGTCAAAATTCCGACCGCTGATGTGCTATGCGCCAGCGGTTCCAAAATATCTACCCACCTAACGGTCATATCAGACAAGGGCATTTATGTCTTATCATGTCGGGCTGCTCCCTAGGCTATAAATAGCCGCCCCCCACAACCACTAGCTGGTTGGCTGCTCCGAGAGAAACTGACACTTGTCAATTGAGAGCATCCCATCCGCCGAGGACTTTGAGCGAAAATCATCAAGTGAGGAAAACCCATACCAAACACCTACAAACCCAAAGTGATTAAGAATCACTGAAGAGATTGATCCTGCGTGGATCCGATGCTTGTTTCCTTTGAAGACTGTGTTTCTTCCAGACGGTTAGACGTCAAGATCTAGAGCATCCAAGAGGAATTGTGGATCGCCGAGTGACCGAGTTTGTGAAGGTTCGGAAGTCACCTGAAGACTTACCACGAGTGATTGGGCGAGGTCTGTGTGACCTTAGCTCAAGGAGAATACGGTTAGGACTGTGTGTCCGGGACTGGGTGTCCTCCCAGATGTACAACTGAGACAACAGTTGGAACTGGTCTACCAAATCATTGTCTTCATCAAGCTTACTGGTTTTATTTCCTCAACTCTTTCATTTCCTCATGTCTGTTGTTGTGTGCCTGTTCATATCTGTTTGAAGACTTTGACTGAAGAGTTTCTCAATTTCCTCAGTTCAATTTCTTCAGTCTGTCCATCTTCTTTCTTGTGTTATCCTGTTTTACGCTTTCTGTACTCTATGCTTGTCGTCATTTCATCATGATGACTATGATTGTGTTCTGTTATGTTTACTTCTGAGTACTTATTCCGCTGCAAGTAGTTCTTCATTTAGAAATTTGCTCACCAGCAAATTCCTCAGTGAAGAATTCATAAAAATCGCCTATTCACCCCCCACTAGTCGATATAACGCACTTTCAGCTCATCGTATCTGCGGATTTCATAGGCAGGAGGAGAGGGGAGCCCTTCTGGGAGCAAGTGCATGAAAAGTTTCACGCAAGAAAGCACATTGCACGCTACGACATGTACATCATTCAACCACACAACGTGAAGTTGTTGTGGTATCGCTGGCATGTATCCAGATCACCGTCATCAAATTTTGCAACGTGGTTAGTCAGCTCGAGGCAAGGTGACCATTGCACGCGGATCTGGATGAGATCATAAGTTTTACTTCCTCGTGCTTAACTTTTTGACCGATTCATTTACTCAACGTTGGTCTACACATTATATGTAGCCCGCACACGCCGGTGGTGTACCATAGGACAGAGGGACGGCCATTTACGCACACACACTGTTGGATAAAGCTGAAGGGAGAATATGTGTGGAACGACATGATCCGTTCATGAAAAACTTGTCGGACATCCGGGATCAAGTCGAATTAGAGACTTTATTGTACTAGACTTAATTTGCATGCTATGTATGAATCATTTGTGCTATTTTCTATCTGAAATTTGATGAATATCGGCTCATGAATTTCGTCCAGTTAGTAAAAATGCGATTTGAAATGTATGTGGTTACGGTTGGATGACGTCCTTCCACATCCGTGTCTGTGGACTGGTCTCCTGTCCACATACGGATGCGAGAGGAAATTTGCGGGTAGGCGTTGAATGCCCTAAGCAGGTACAAAATGGTCGGCCGTGATCAATGTGCAAGAGCGCCCAACTTGCTGAAGTTTGCAAATACAGGTGCATTACTCTGTCGCTCAACTTGGTGAAGCTTGCAAACATAGGCGCATTAACTCCGTTGGTTCTGCTAATTCGAACAGGTGTCAGGAACAGTCTCTTTCCAATCTGTGTACTGTAAAGATATTGTTTCGATTGCGCATACCTCAAATCAAGGAGAAGAGCACACGGGAAACGGGAAAATGCCTCAAAAAGAAAAACCCATTCTCCACGGTCCCAGACGCCGCTTGAAGTACCGGCACTTGTACTTTCGATGAAAATAAAGGACTCCCACCAAATATACTGTTCCCTTTTCCTTTTTAGGGGCAAAGCCAAACACTATTCCTGCACGTATTTGATAATATTCCAGCGATCCAGTCTGTACATTAAACTCGGCCGTTGCCTGACAGCGGCCCGGCACCCGCCCGTTTCACCCCACCGCGCGGCGCCTCGCCCACCGACGGCATCATTGCCCAACACCTTCATTCCGTTTGTCACCGAGAAGCTTAGAACAGTCTGGAAACTCTGAATAGCCGCTCGTCGAGCCAAGTGGAGCAGCAGCCGCACGCGCGACCAATCCGCGCGCGATGATGGTGATCCCGCAGCAATAACCAAGGGCGAATAGTCTGCAGTTGGTTAGCTCGGTGCTTCTTCATCACAGGCCTTTTCTCTCCCAAACCTTGCAGCAAACGGGATAGCGCGCGCCTTTGTGCACACGTTGGTAGAGCGCCAGTGCGTGCGTGACGTAGCTCAAGCCTGCGAGGTGCGATCGTCCTGTCGGCCACCCTGCACGTCGCCGTCGGCATGGCAGGGTTCCTGGTCAGAATGTACAGCGGCTGGGGAGTCGAGCTCGCCGCCGTCTCCCTCGCGGCCTTCCTCCTCCGGTACGCTGTGGTGCCCTACGCGAACCACCTGGTCGCCAGCCTGAGCGGCCTGAGCGAGGTGGTCGCCAGTGACGCGGTCGTCGCGAGCTACTGCTACGCGTCGGGCCTCGACGGCGCCACCATCTCCCGGCTGCCATGCTTCGTGGCCGGGCGGCCGGGCGACGCTGCTGCCGTCGGCACGATGGACTGTCCGGTGTGCCTGGGCGCTGTCGAGGAAGGGGAGACGGTACGGGCGCTCCCTGTCTGCCGGCACGCGTTCCATGCGCGGTGCGTCGACGCCTGGCTGCGCCTGCGGCCGACGTGCCCCGTTTGCCGAGCCACGTTCAGGTGACGTTGAGGCGACGCGGCGGCCACGGGGACGCGAGGACGCGACACAGTGGAGTGGGTCCTCGTTTGCAATTTGAGCTCCGTGTTTTTTTCTTTCCTTTAAGAAAGAGTGACCGCAGCGACGACAAGTTCATTCACCGAACGTGGGTGGGAAATTCAACGGCGCTGTGTTGTTGCACCGATATAGAATATCTTAAATTTTACTCTCGTCTTCCCTATTTTTTTTAGAAAAATTCCAACCTATTCTTCCTCAATCATGGTGTACAACGAACAACAGAAATAATAAAAATTACATTCAGATCCGTAGACCACTTAGCGGCGACTATAAGCACTGAAGCGAGCCAAATGCACGGCGCCATCTTCGTCGGGTTGTAGGAGACAGTCGAAAAGTCGTCGTGCTAAGGATCCATAGGACCAGCGCACCAGAACAGCAATCGCCGCCGATAAAGAGCAGCATCGGTTGGAAGGATCCAACATGAAGACAATTGAACGTAGACTACCAATGACCAGATCCGAACAAATCCACCAAAGAAAGATCCATCACAGATACACCTCCACACGCCCACCGATGATACTAGACGTGCCATCGAAACAAGGGCTAGGCGGAAAGAACCTTATTTCATCTTCAAGGAGCTGTCGGTGTCTCGCCTGCTGTTCGCACACGAACACGTCACCGTGTACCTCCAACGCCGAGGGTGATGTACCGCAGCTCACGTCGAAGGAGACCCGTCCGGAAGCGCGGTACGCAAGCAATCCGGCGGGTGCTTTTCAAGACCCGAAACCCCAAGCGCCGGGAGGACCCGTGCGGGCAGCGGCGGCTATGGGCTGCCCTAGGTCGATTCACTCGCCCCTAGAGCCTCGAGAATCGCTGCCCTTCAACACGAAGAACGAACGAAGAACGAGAGAGAAAGAACAAGGAAGAGATGTAAAAACTAGGATAAAAGTAGTATATTGATTTGTCGATTGTGTGTTGTTCAATCGGCCGTCACCTCTCATCTATTTATGAGGCGGCTGGACTTCCCGTATAAGAAAAGGACTATAAAGTCCATCCAAAACGTCACAAACCCTAACCTAACTCGGACAGGATCTTTGGCAATTTTACGGATCAACTCGGTCTCACCGATTGTTTTGCTTCGGTCCCACCGAGTGAACGTGGCCAACTCTCTGTAAATTTCTGTAATTTCCCAGATCAACTCGGTCTCACCGATTAGTTTGCTTCGGTGCCACCGAGTGAGCATTGCCAACTTTCTTTAACTTTCTGTAATTTCTCGGATCAACTCGGTCTCACCGAGTCAATCAACTCGGTCCGTCCGAAATGACTCTGCAGCTTCTGTTTTTGTCCTTGTTTTGCCTCCACAGGTTGCATACGACCTCGGATTAAGACGAATTTTATATCAAAATCGACCGTTTCGACGATACGAAAACAACTTATGTAGAAAGTTTTTAGATTTGAGGTCGTCTTGGGGGCTTAATATCTGAATATAAGATCTTAGTACTTTGAGCATAGTTTCGGCCTTCGAGATGAAATCAGACGGTGATGGCCCAAACTTCAAAGACGTTCATATCAACAATACGGAACTCTCTCATGTAGATCTTCTCCATTCGATGCCATTTTAAATAAGTTCTTGACCGTGCCAAAATCTGGTGTCAACACATGCCCCCTGTTTTTCGGTAAACTTGTGAGCCAAAAAATAACTTGCACAATGCTTTTTCTAAGGACGATGTCAACACTCCATCGGCCATTTATTTTTCTCAAGATGATAATTATGTATCGGCTATGTTTATGCTTAGGGCGATAATTTTATATCGGCCATTGATTTTAACTTCTGGTTCACATTATACCTTGTAACCGAATACCACCAATCGGCTTTAAACAGATGGGAATGAAGCCATTCCTTGTAGCACTAAGGAAATCAAACTCCGAGAGGTCACGCCCTGTTAAGAAAGTAACATCGGGATGATTCCAATCCACCGAGGTATCGTACAAAGCAACACAAGCCGAATTATCCACATGAATGATTTCTACCTCATCATTGATCCATTGTATTAAAAATTGATGCATGGTAGATGGCACACATTGGTTAGCATGAACCCAATCACGACCTAATATAACATTATAGTTACCTTGCACCTCGGCGATGAAGAATGTGGTGGCCAAAGTTTTGCTTCCCACGGTGAGTTCCATGCACATCACACCTTTGGCCTCTGTCTTTTCTTTACCCTCGAATCCATTAAGTATCATATTGGTCTTCATCAATGCATCATCATCTAACCCCAACTTTTTGAAGACCGAGTAGGGAATAAGATTTACCACAGCACCACCATCAACGAGCATCCTAGCAACCGGCGATCCGTTAATATAACCTTTGAGGTACAATGGCTTCAAGTGTTTCACCGGTTCTCTTGGCTTCTCGAAGATAGCATTCTTAGGACCAAAATCCAGCTGGGCTACCTCCCCTTCTTCACCTTTAGCACGAAACTCAGTAGGTAAGTAATATACCATATTAATATCCATACCTTCCTGAACCGGCGTAGATTCATAATCCACCATCTCATCTTCATCTCCCAATGTGTATATTGGGCTTAAAGTTTCCTCAGTTGAAGGGGATGTTTTAGGTGGTATGGACGATGTAATAGAGGTCGCATTATCCTCTTTCGGTGGTGAAGGTATTGCTGCAGCTAATATAGAAGCATCTGTGTTTTGTTTTTGTTTAGGCCTCCACACTTGTTTTGTGAGTGCCATGGGCCGAATTTTACTAAAAAATTCGTCCCTTTGCCTCTCCTCGTTATGCTCTACCTTCTCGTGGTTCCTCATGCGTTGTAATCTCCTTTTCATGGTCTTAGTTAAACCGGGAGGACACAACTTAGGTTGAGTATATTTGGGATCCCTTGGTTTGGTCTTTCTTGTGCTCGCCTCATGATCATTAACCATGGAACCCTGCTGAACAATAATAATATCACCATTAGAAGTAGCCAGATTACCAACAACCGGCTTTTTGATCTCCTTTTGCTTGTCACATTCTGAAATTTCTGCATTGGGCGACTTAACGCGCCACACTTTTTTTAATGAACTTGCTTGGAGAAAATCTTGTTGGCCGATTAGCACCATAGCTCAAACGGCCTTGCCTGGGATAATAAAGCCTCTCACGAGCAGGCCTTCTAGGTACTGCCCACCCCATATGAAAAGCATAAGGAGTCATTGGGGCTTGCCCCCATCCTCCATTGAAGTCTCCCGTGTAATACGACGCATAGTGGGGTTGTGACATCCATGGTGTCGGTACCCATGACCCATATGGCCCTGCATAGCGTCGAAACTCTTGCTCTGAAGGCGATCTTGAACGTTTTGAATGTGATGGCCGATTAGAGCTAGAACCGGCCGCTTGACTTGCATACTTGGATAACAACATATCAAAAGTTGGCTTGATTTTCCTGTACTTAGTTTCATTCTTTTTTCACTTGCCAACTTCTGAATTCTTAGGCTTGATCAATTTAACATGAGTATCCTCTTGCCCTTGTGGTTGCCCCCTGAGTGTAGCATTTTTTTTAGTGATCTTCAAGACTTCCTTGCCATCGGGTTGCTTCTCAAGCACAATCTTTCTTCCCAAGACCTTGTCGCCCTCCTTGCTATTCCTGGGTTCACCAATAACAACATTATCTTTATTAGCGGATGCGGCTATGTCAGGCCGAATTAACATTTTCTTCCCTTCCAAGTCCATGGTGTTTATCGGGAAGCATTGTTTATCAACTTGCATCTTAGCAAAATTCAATCGTCCATCATTAATGGCCGATTGTATCCGTCGTCGAAAAACATTGCAATCATTAGTAGCATGAAAAAATGAATTATGGTACTTGCAATAAGCACGCCGTTTCAGCTCCTCAAACGGCGGTATGGTGTGTGATATTCTAACCATCTTGTCTTGCAAGAGAGCATCAAATATTTTATCACACTTTGATATATCAAAAGTAAACCTCATCTCCTCATCATGATTCTTGCAAATCGGCTTAAGAGCATTGCACATATAGGGTTTGGTCTTTGAGGACCAAACAAATTCAGTAGTATAGACATCAACCTCATTGTCCGAATTATCATCAATGTGTTCAATCATATGCATCCTAGGACGATCGGTTGTAGACCTATGAACCTCTTTACTTCGACTCTCTTGAGCCAACGCCTTTTGCAAGACTTGGTTAATATTCAAAAACTCATAACTTTCTAGCCTCTCTTTAGTGTGAGTTTTTAAACCATTAAGAACAAGATCCGCCAAGCCTCTCTCAGTTATCACTAAGCTATAACACCGGTTCTTTATATCTCTAAATCTCTTGATGTAATCGGTGACCGATTCATCATGTTTCAGCCTAACCGATGTAAGATGTGACAACTTTAGCTCATTATCGCCGCTATAAAAGTGATCATGAAACTTTTGCTCTAATTGCGACCATAAGAGAATTGAGCCATGTGGTAAAGCAACAAACCATGAAAATGCGGTGCCAGTAAAAGAACAGGGAAATAAACGCACTTTCAACTCTTCTATGGAACCTGCTTCACCCAACTGTGCTAGATACTGACTCATATGTTCCAAGTTGTTTTCATACACTCACCACTAAATTTAACAAAATCAGGAACCTTATAACCTTGAGGGTAAGAAATTGCATCGAAGTGTTCAGGGTAAGGCTTTTGATACACACGACTCTTTACTTTCGGCTCATTTCCGAAAGTTTCTAGAAACATCTTATGCAAATCCTCCCTTAATTTAGCTAAAATTGGATCCGAGGAAGATGAAGATGTCTGTGGCAATGACATAGGAGCAACCTGAGTACTAGCTATTGGTGCAACTTGTGGGATGGGCGCCGAACCATAATTCGGCGGAAGACCAAACATACTTTCGCCTATGGGTGGTGTGACAAAATGATTCGGCATTGACGCTGAATTGGGCACACTCATAATAGCAGTAGGGTATGTAGGTGTAGTCACAAGCTGGTTGGTCTGACTAGGGTAAAAATTCAATAGCATACTATGTTGTTATTGTATAGGAGGTGCCGACGAAATAGGTAAAGTTTGACTAGCGTTTTCAGATACACCAACAGTACCACTAGATGACGGAGGCATATTTTTCTGAGCATTAGCACTAGCCACAAAAAAATGGTATGCCATCACATTACCCTTACTAACAAGACTTTCAATCACAGCCACTTGCTCCGGAGAAAAAACTTTACTCACAGTGATTACATCTTCTTCGTCGATGAGGGGAGGAAAATTGACGTTTCCAACCGGAGTGATGTTGCCTTGACGGTCCTTCTTCAAACTTGAAAGAAACGCTTCCAAATCCTCCTCCTCGTGCTTCTTCTTGAGCGCCTCAAAAGCCTCTTCACGCTGCTTCTTGCACACTTCGTAGGCTTGGCGATGTTCATCCGATAGCTCATCAAGACCGGGCTTAATGATGTTATCGGCGTCAACTTCTGAGGGCTTGGGGAGATTAGACATTGTTGATGATGATTCTTGATCTTTCGTTCCCAGCGGAGTCGCCAAAAGTGTGTTCGCACACGAACACGTCACCGTGTACCTCCAACGCCGAGGGTGATGCACCGCAGCTCACGTCGAAGGAGACCCGTCCGGAAGCGCGGTACGCAAGCAATCTGGCGGGTGCTTTTCAGGACCCGAAACCCCAAGCGCCCGGGAGGGACCCCGTTTGGACGCGCGGCGGCTATGGGCTGCCCTAGGTCGATTCGCTCGCCCCTAGAGCCTCGAGGATCGCTGCCCTTCAACACGAAGAACGAACGAAGAACGAGAGAGAAAGAACAAGGGAGAGATGTAAAAACTAGGATAAAAAGTAGTATATTGATTTGTCGATTGTGTGTTGTTCAATCGGCCGTCACCTCTCATCTATTTATGAGGCGGCTGGACTTCCCGTACAAGAAAAGGACTAAAAAGTCCATCCAAAACGTCACAAACCCTAACCTAACTCGGACAGGAATCTTTGGCAATTTTCCGGATCAACTCGGTCTCACCGATTGTTTTGCTTCGGTCCCACCGAGTGAACATGGCCAACTCTGTGTAAATTTCTGTAATTTCCCAGATCAACTCGGTCTCACCGATTAGTTTGCTTCGGTGCCACCGAGTGAGCGTTGCCAACTTTCTGTAACTTTCTGTAATTTCTCGGATCAACTCGGTCTCACCGAGTCAATCAACTTGGTCCGTTCGAAATGACTCCGCAGCTTCTGTTTCTGTCATTGTTTTGCCTCCACAGGTTGCATACGTCCTTGGATTAAGAGGAATTTTATATCGAATTTGACCGTTTCGACGAGACGAAGACACCTTATGTAGAAAGTTTTTCCATTTGAGGTCGTCTTGGGGGCTTAATCCGCCAAGCTGTACTCTGAATATAAGATCTTAGTACTTTGAACATAGTTTCGGCCTTTGAGATGAAATCAGACGGCGATGGCCCAAACTTCAAAGACGTTCATATCAACAATACGGAACTTTCTCATGTAGATCTTCTCCATTTGATGCCATTTTAAATAAGTTCTTGACCGTGCCAAAATCTTGTGTCAACACCTGCCTAAGCAGGACAATACCCTATCTTGAAGAAACATTTAAAAACGGAGCCCTGTCATCGGTTAGGACCGGGATCCACTGTGTCCCCATGGCCTAAGGCCACGGGAGACGAGGCAGACTGGCGGGCGGCACCTGCGGGAGGCGAAGGATCCTTGATTTTTTTAAAGAAAAAGGGTTTTCCTCCTCTTTGTATTACAAAGCAACCATCCGATACAACGAACGATAGGAGCTGGGGCGGAAGCAGCACAATCACGCCCAAAAGAAAAGAAAGAGAAAAAGGAAAAGAAACAAATGCCGATAATGGCGGATCAACAAAAATGACGAAGCCTCGTGACCGCTGCGTCCACCGGAGATCGCCCATCAAGCTCGAAGACTCCGAAGCGCCGGTACCAATCAACACCTCCAAGAAGGAACGCGACAAGTACGACGCTGCTGCCAAGGGTTTCCCCCGGTACGCGGCGAGGAGAGAGGAAGGGTAGCCCCGACGCTCTCCAGAAAGGTAAACCAACAGGGATTTCTCCCGATCCCAGCCTCTACCTCAGGCATTTCGGAGCTCGCCACCAAACCGACCACCACCCAGCGCCAACACGGACACGAAGCTTCCTACGCTGTCTCACCACACCATCGCGAAGATGGTCTGCACAACGAAGAAGAGGAGCCGGGACTAGTGCAGCAGCACCATCGACATACGGAGGGCCCTACCTCCACCGTCCATGACGGTAGCTGACCGGATGCCATAGCAGGAGCCTACTGGGCCCGTGGCCCCACAGGCCCGGCCAGGCCCTCAAAAGCCCGGACAGCTCTCGCCTCCGCGCAGCAGCTGGCACGCCTTCGGCATTACTGTCCCAGTCCAAGCCGCTCCCCTACCTCCCCATACAGAGGGCGTCATGGTCGTGACTGGAGCCAACCCGTAAGGACCCAGAAGGGACCCTACGTGCCCAGATCTGGGCCAGGGACACACCACCGACCGACCAGCACCACCCGACCGCCCCGCCGCCAAGAGGCGGCACCACCACGGCAAGCGTCGCCGGCCTCCGCACCAGGACGCCGGACCGCCACCGGTCAAGCATCACCGTTGCCTCCCCCCACCCCGGGAAGGAGGAGCGCGCACGGGTAAGGAACGGCCCGCCGCCGCCGACACCACCGGGGAGCGCCCGCCGCTGGCGGCGGGAAGGGGGGGAGGGGAGGGACGAAGGGGGCGGACGAGGTGGGAGGGTCGTGGCGCCGCCGCCGCCGCCTCCGTGGAGACGGCGGAGACGGCGGGGACGGGAGGAGCGGAGAGGGCGGGCGGGAGCCCGCGCCATGCCGGGGGCGGCTGGAACAGGGAGCGGGAGCGGGAGGGAGGCGCCAGCGCCGGGGCGGCGGCGCGTGGGAAGGGTTTAGGCCCGCCGTGTGGGGAAATTTAGCGGGAGCGGGAGCGGGGGATGGGGGTTCTCTCATCCTTGATTTTTTGAAGATGAAGCAGCGACATTTGATGTTTGGTGTATTTGAGCTAGACTTACTCTTGTTTTCTTTGGACTTGCTAGTTACTACTTCGTCTCTCTTTCTGTTCATATTTGCTATTTATTAGTTGTCTCAAAATTAAGAGGGAAGAAGCAAACCCCAGGCCAAAAAATGGCTACATGGAATTCTTTGGCACTTAACTACCCAAAATAATATTACCTCCGGCCCAAATTGGTTGTCTTATATTTGTCTAGATAGGGATGTATCTAACATTAAAATGTGTCGAAATAAAATCGTATCTAGATAAATGTAAGACAAGTAATTCAGGATGAAGGGAGTGCCTCAAAGTATTTAAAAACAGACATCTCATGCAAAAACATACAAAATAAAGTTCAATTGCTCAATAAGTCTAGACTTCGTGCCCGGGCTACGCCCCGGTGCCCTTAGCCGCCATCCCGTGGCTCGCCGAAGGGTCTGGCCTGCGACTTGAGGTCGCCGACTAATCGCCCAGCAAGGTCTTGACATGGCAAGTCATTAGCCACTAATGACGCATTAACTAACCCCCTAGAGCCACTGCCATGTGGGCCCCGGTACCTGTTTAGGTTAGTTTTATTTTCTGTTTAGTTTAATTCATAACCTGTGGGACCCACCGTCAGCATTGACTCTGCTGACGTGGCTATTGACCTGACCCCACCTGTCGGTGACCCAGACAGCACTGTGTGACTGACCTATGGACCCCACTGGTCAGGTTTGACCTGAACCCGCCCTGTTGACCTGCTGATGTCAGGGTGATGTCAGGCTGACGCAGTAAATCATTTACTGGATTTATTCTTATTCAGGAAATTCCAGAAAATGCCCTAAACTTCTAAAAATCATATAAATTCAACCGTAACTCCAAATGAAATAATTTATATATGAAAAATGATCAGAAAAATCCAATCTATTCATTTGTACCATTTTCATGCATGTTAGAACAACTTATAGCTGCTGTTTAGCACAAAACAAATAATGGCATTTGAATATCCACATATGGAGTTTGAATTTGAACCTAGGGTTCAAACCAACTTCATTTAACATGTTGCTAGTTGCATTAGCTCAAATCAGAGCATATTGCCATGGCATGATCATGCATCATATTGTGCATTGCATTGATCATGTGTTCTTTCTCTGTTGTCGGTGTTTGTCCCCTCTCAGTAAACGTGGTTCCGACGATTATTCGATGACACCGATGAAGAGCTATACTATCTTCAGAAGTGCCAGGCAAGCAAAAACCCCTTGTTCATTCCGATACAATCCCATTCTCTCGCTCCTGCTCTATTTTACTGCATTAGGACAACAACGATACAAATGTTACTTGCTGTGGTAGTTGAACCCCTTTTCTCTGCATGACCTGTCATTGCCACTGTAAATAGATGAAACCCACTAGCATGAGTAGGAGTTGTTTGAGCCTCGATGTGCCTACTCATTCATGCTTGTTTGTCATGCCTGCATTGCTTAGAGTTGAGTCGGTCGATTCATCGGGATGAATCGGAGGTGTGTGAACATGTCCTACTATTGAGAGCTAAGTGTGTGAACACGATTTGGTAAAGGTAGCGGTGAGAGGCCACGAGGAGTACATGGTGGGTTGTCTCATTGCAGCCGCCCTCGTGAATTGAGTTCGTGTTTGTGATCCATGAACAGTTACTACCACACATTGAATGCTTAAGTGCCCCTCTCGACTTATTAATCAACCTGATCTCTGTCCAGGAGTTGCAACTAGTTTTTGGTGTTTGTAGGTAGTGTTAGTAGTCTACCAAGTGGCACCCGGTACAGGTGGGCTTGGAACAGACTAGGCACCGTGGCATGGTGTACCAAGCGTAGATCCACCCGTCGAGGTGGGCTTGGGAACCCTACACACATCGTTTGGGGCCGTGAGCGACACCTCAGCCGGATCTCCTTGCGGATGGAACCAGAATAGGCGATAAACCTGGATGAGAGACTTGTGTGGTTAGTCAGGTCGTGGCCGACTCCCTCGCCAGGCTTCCGCTTGAAGGTTGTCGAGATACATGACGTGTACATGGCGGTAAGTGGCGAGAGCGTGTGTGAAGAAGTACACCCCTGCAGGGTTAATATGATCTATTCGAATAGCCATGTCCGCGGAAAAGGACTTCTGGGTTGCCTGTATAGTTCATAGACAAGTGAAAGTGGATACTCTAAAATATGCAAGATAAGCGTGAGTGCTATGGATGGCGTTCTCGAGGGAGACGGAGCGGATCCATAGTGGTGTATTGATATGGTGAATATGTGGACTCGTGTGCGCCACCTCAAAAGAGTTACATTGCAGTCGTAGTTCAGGATAGCCACCGAGTCAAAGCTGGCTTGTTGCAGTCAAACTCCACCATCCCCTTTGTTGACAATGATGCATATGTAGATAGCTCTGATGTAAGTCTTGTTGGGTACATTTGTACTCACGTTTGCCTATTTTATGTTTTTGCAGAGAGACTTCAGTCTCGCTAGTAGTTCCGCTTGGACTTCGACGTTTAGCTTGTTAGCTCAGCTATGATCTTGTGCCCTCGGCAGGATCTGGTAGTTAGTCAGGCTTCTCAGCCTTTTCATTTGTAGTTGTCTGTACTCAGACATGTTAAGCTTCCGCATGTGCTTTGACTTGTATGCTCTGTTTGTTGGGTCGTGAGACCCATGTTTGTAATATCTCGCTCCTCGGAGCCTATTGAATAAAATACTTGAGTTGTAGAGTCATGTTGATGCCATGTTGTATTTGCACATATCGAGCATATTGTGTGTATGTTATTGAAATGTTTGGTATGTGTGGGATCTGACTATCTAGTTGTTTATCCTTAGTAGCCTCTCTTGCCGGGAAATGTCTCCTAGTGCTTCCACTGAGCCATGGTACCTTGCTACTGCTCCGGAACACTTAGGCTGGCCGGCATGTGTCCTTCTTCGTTCTTGTCTGCCCCTGGGAAATGTCGCGATGAATACCGAGTCCTGTTAGCCGCTTCTGCCCGGTTCACCGAGTCTGCTAGCCCAGTGCTACACTGGATTCACTCGCGATGACCGACACGCTCATCTTTGGATCATGGATGCTCGTCCCTCGTAAGTTTGTGCCACTTTGAGTTTACGACTAGCCATGTCGGCCGGGCTCCTTATCATATGGATGCTAGCGACACTATCATATGCCTGTGCCAAAAGGCGCAAACGGTCTCGGGCAAAGGTAAGGCGACACCCGTGGGGATACCGTGCGTGAGGCTGCAAAGTGATATGAGGTGTTACATGCTAGATCGATGTGGCATTGAGTTGGGGTCCTGACAGCTCTGGTGATTAACGATTCAACACAATAGATAAAAATGACAAAACTATAAATAATAATAGGAGGGTACAAAAGAGTATCAAATCAACTATTTACTTCATCTTAGCCTCCCATAACGTGATTAATAGTAGAAGAAGAATCAATATCTTCAAAGCATCGAAATTATAGTTTCATTAAAAAGGGCATTAAAATCAAGTCAAATAATTATTATGATACAAATCCATAATTTACCACTATGATAAGATTAAACCCGTTTGAGAGACATATATGACCGAAAGCTACTATATAAAATAACATTATCAGCAATGCTTGCATTTTTTTAGTCTAGTAATGCTTGCAAAATCACTACTATTATTAAAGGCGAATGCATCGTAGTCGTCGTCCACACGTTCGGAAAAGAATTCTATGAGACCAGGTATCACGGGTTAGCAGGTGAGACCCATCCTGATAGATGACACGTGGCATTCACAAATCACAAAGCATCCATCCCACCCTCCACCCGAAATCAGGGGGGAGAGATTAGATGATTTGTGATTTGTCAATGCCACGTGTCATCCATCAGGGCGGGTCTCACTTGCTATCCGTGAGAGCTGGTCTCATATAATTTTTTTCCCGCGGCCACTAATGCGAAATCAATTTGGAAAACGAGTGTCGTATCAATTTGGAAATCAAGACCCTAATGCAAGTAATTAGTGAGATGGTTAATTATATATCTAATTAATTAGGTTCATTCAAATAGGATTTTTCCACGCGGAATCAATTTGAAAACCGAGTTAGTAATGCAATTAATTAATTAATCATGTAGTTAATTAAGCCTGTAGATAATTAGAAGGATTTTTTTCAACCGTATTTTCCCTAATAGTCTGTGCGATCCACTTTTTCTATCTATTCTCTCCAAAACCGCTCATAATATACCATTTCGCATGCCACCATCTTCACATATTGTTTCATCCCGTACCAACCCACGAGTATTTGGCTGGTATGATTATTAAAACTATATAAAATAACATCATGGTCGTCAATGCTTGCAAATATATCGCTCAATATAGTGCATCATGTTATAATTCATTTTATGATCAATATTTGCAAATCCTGAGCTGGGTGATTCCCTCAACTTGAAACTATAGGCGCAAACACTCCCTTCAGGAATACCGGTGAATAAAAATATCTTCATTGTTTGTTTATATGTCATGAAATGAAATTCATATAAAGCTGCATCAATTTGGGACATATACAACTGCACATGACTCAGCAAGGCACATACACACAATTTTTCAATTCAATTTTAGTTCAGTTTTCTTCATGCAGCACATACACATAGTTTTCAATTTAAATTGTAATTCCTGCATACTTATTCACACATAGTCATAGACTCACAGCCTCTTAGGTATGGCAGTCCCGGCAGAGGTCGCGGCAGGTGGCAGTCCTGGGCGGGGGAGAGGCTAAACTGTCGTAGTAGGGCCAGTGCTACGTCGCCAGGTTGGAGCAGCACAACGTCCCGGGACACGGGGCTGTGGCCAGTGGAACGTCAGCGGCCAGGGATGGTGGGGCCGTAGGGGCCGGGGTAACACCGATCGGGAGCAACAAGACTAGCCGGGAGGGGCGGGCCGCGAAGGGCCGGCGGACGACGGCTCGTAGGTCGCATAATAGTGTGTGGCTAAGGCGGAGCAGGCGTTTGAGTAGGGGCGCCCCTATATCTCGCGTTCAGCGAGAAGGTACCAACCATCGCTGAAGGGCCGGCCCAGGCGCGTGGGAACAAATACATCGTTTTATGTTTTTTTCACATTTTTTGTTTTTGTTTTTTGGTTTCTTTTCTTACTTTTAATTATACTTATAAATATTCTGAATAAATATCTTAAAAAACACCCTACATAAAACATTTGAAAAATGTTGACAAAGCATTCAGAAAATGTTAAATGTGTATAGAGAAAATGTTTATCACATATGATATATGTATTAAAAGAATGTGTGTGAAATAATTTGATCATGTATTTAAAAATGTAAATAAAGCATTTGAAAAAATATTTATCAAGTTTTTGAAATATTTTAATCAAGCATTTGAAGAAATATTGAACAATTTTTGGAAAATGTTAATCAAGCATTTGGAAAATGTTAAATGTGTATAGAAAAAATGTTGACCATGTATCAAAAAGATGATTTTTTCTCATCTATAAAAATTATTTATCAATCATTTGGAAAATATTGAAGAACTATTTGCGAAATGTTAATCAAGCATTTGAAAATCTTAAATGTGTATAGAAAAATGTTGACCATGTATTACAAATAATGGAAAATTTTGATCATGTATATAAGAATGTTATTCAAGCATTTGAAGACAAACATTTATTTGGAAAAAAATCAAGAATTTCAAAAATATTTAATGTATATAAAAAATGTTGACCATGTATTTAAAAAGATGAGAATCCTGTATTTAAAAAATATTAATCAACCATTTGAAAATGTGCATAGAAAAATGTTGACCATGTATTAAACAAATGTTAAATGGATATAGAAAAATGTTGACCATATATTAAAAATGTTAATCTTGTATTTGATAATTTTAGTCAAGCATTTGAAAAATGTTTAATGCATATAGAAAAATATTGACCATGTGGATTAAATGTATATAGAAGAAAAGTTGACCTTGTGTTAAAAAATGTTAATGTTGCATTTAAAAAATCATTAATCAAGAATTTGAAAAAATAAATGTTGAATGTGTATACAAAAAATGATGACCATGTGTAAAAAAAATAATTGTGTATTTGAAAAATGTTAGAAGTTTGTTTAGAAAAATGTTTAAAATGGTGTTTAGATAAAATGTTGACCATGTATTAAAAATGTTAATCTTGTATTAAAAATGTTAATCTTGTATTAAAAATGGTAATCAAGCATTTAAAAATATTGACCACATGCTCTTCATACATAAAATATAGAATGAAAACCGAATGAAAGTAGAAAAACGAATAAACCGTAAAAACTAAAAAAGAAACCAAAGGAGAAAGGAAATGATAATGAAAACCAAAGAAACAAATGCAAAAAGAAAGAAAAATATCGAAAAGCGGTAAACAAAAAAGAAAAAGAAATAAAAAGCGTTGAAACCTATAAAATAAAATAAAGAAAGAAAAGACGGGGAAAATGAGAAAGAGATGAAAAATATAAAAACTATGAAAAACAAAGAGAAACCAAGCGAAAAACAAAACAAAGGTATAACAACAACAACAAAACCAAAGAAAAACGGAGAAGAAAAAAGAAAATAAGCGAAGAACTAAAGAAACAAAAAAAGGGAGAGGGTCTTTTACCTCAAGTAGTCTGCGCTCTCATGAAACCGCGAACTCAACGGCGACGCAGTGGTTAGCGGCTGCAAGCGACATAGGAACGACGAGCGCTAGGCGCCGGCACGCCGGCCCAAATCGATCTGCTGTTCTTTCTTCATCCTCCTCTCGCACATCTCTCTCAAGAAAAAAAAAGGGAGTGCTCGCGACAGCACGCTACCCCCCACCCCCATCATAGCTCGCCATCTTTGCGGGTTGCAACTCGCCAGCATCATGTCTCGCCACCAGAAAAAGGGTCGATTCAGCTCTCCCGTAGTTCTGGTCCCATCGATGATTGTAGCAAAAAAATACCGGACGTAGATATCTACGTTGGCGGTTCCAACAAAACCCAATGGTGCAGCTCCCTGTTCATACTGGTGCCATCACCGGTTCCAACAAAAGAAATTGCGGGTTGCAGCAAAATCGACACAGGGTTCCAGTAAGAAATACTTCTCTCCCCCGCCGCCCTCTATTGCTTGTAGCACCGCGCACTGCTGGTTGAAGCTCTTCGCAAAGCTGGTTGCAGCTCCCGACAGTGCCGGTACCAGCAAACGACGGCATGCCGTCACAGCTCAGAAGCAGTTGGTTCCAGCTCCCAGCGGTGCTGGTTGTAGCTCCCCGTTGTGCCCATTGAAGCAAAATCAAGGCGTGGTTCCAGCATGCGACGGCGGCCATGCGCGAAGTCGAGACTCTGATAGTGTGGCCACGGCTGGTGGGGGAATTGGCCGACGAGTTGGTGCAGGGGTCACAGACAGCTTGATGGAATGCTGGTGGGTGGGGTATTGCGCGGGCAGTGGAGGGCGGGGGTGCGGGCGCAAGGTATGGGGCAGAGCCGATCATGGGCATCAATGGTTCTAGAGAGTAGAGACATAGGAGAAAAAGGGCTGGCTGGCACGGCAGCTTCATGGTTGAAGGCCACACTCGCGTCGCTCTCGACCCTCGCGTCCCTCTCGCGGGTGGCGGCGGGCGAACCCTAGCCTCCACCCGCGGCCGCCTCCTACACCCTCTCCTTCCCTCGCCGTGGCCAGGTAAAGCCCGGTGCGCGTTGGCGGCGATGGGGCCCCTCTCCCCCTCCCAACGTATGGCTGCGTCGCTAGATGCGGTGATGCAGCGGAGGTATGTGTTGGGGAACGCAGTATTTCAAAAAATATGCATACGATCACGCAAGATCTATCTAGGAGATGCATAGCAATGAGCGGGGAGAGTGTGTCCACGTACCCTCGTAGACTATAAGTGGAAGCGTTTAGTAACACGATTGATGTAGTCGAACGTCTTCACGATCCAACCGATCCAAGTACCGAACGTACGACACCTCCGCGATCAGCACATGTTCAGCTCGGTGACGTCCCTCAAACTCTTGATCCAGTTGAGGCCGAGGGAGATTTCCGTCAGTACGATGGCGTGGTGACGGTATTGATGAAGTTACCGGCATAGGGCTTCGCCTAAGCACTACAACGATATGACCGAGGTGTGTAACTATGGAGGCGGGCACCGCACACGGCTAAGAGAAGACTTGGTGTCCCTTTGGGGTGCCTTCCTCCCACGTATATAAAGGGGGGGAGGAGGAGGCCGGCCCTAGAGGGGGCGCGCCAAGGGGGAGTCCTACTTGGACTCCTAGTCCAAGTAGGATCCCCCCCCCCGTCCTTCCTTCCACCGGAGAGGGAAAAGGGGAAGGGAGAGAGAGAGGCAGAATGAAAGGGGGGCGCCCCCCTCCCTAGTCCAATCCGGACTCCCTATAGGGAGGGGGCGCGGCTGCCCCTTGTGGGCTGCCTCCCCTCTTCCCTATGGCCCATGTAGGCCCAATCTTCCTCCGGGGGGTTCCGGTATGTGACACCCCAAAATTTTAACTTTTGTTTTGTTGATTAAAATTTTGCCAGGAAATTAAAACTTATATTTTCTGGGCTCCCTTTTGATTTTTGAACCTTTTTCTCCCTTGCTATTATGGAGTTTTTCCCAAAGTGAAAACTTTTCAAATATGTTATTGGACTTGTTTAACCTCTCAAGAATTTTTTTCTTTTATTAGTAGAACTAATTACATAATTAATTTGCTTGATCTTTATTTTCTTGAAAAATGGTTTTTCAAGGTTATATGGCCATATTTGAACTATAACCATTTGATATATTCACTTAAAATTCCAACCAAAATTTGGAGATGTCATGTGATGTCTTTAAAACACTTTTATGCAAAAAGATATTTCTTTCATTGAATACTTTGAGCTCTATCCCAAGTTTTCAAATCTGGTCCAGAGGACAGTTTTGCACTACAACCTATTTATTTATTTCTTTAAAGCTTTCACCAAAGTTTTCGGATGTCAGTAGGAGCATATTATTCAGCTTTATGCAAAAACCCAGCTATGTTCTTTGAAAAATTTGAGTGAATCATCCTCATTTCCATTCTGGTCCAACTTGAGGTTTTGTACTACAACTATATTTTAACTTGCTACTTTTGTTGTGATTCTTTTACCTACTAGTAGTCCACCTTACTAAACCCCTATGTCCAGGAGCATGCACCCATTGGATCATTTTTGGTTCACGAAGTGATGCCATTTGTCTTCTGTCCAAAACTGAAGTTTTTCAAAACTTGCACTAACAAGTTTCTCCTTTTAACAAACTAACCTCACCACCCTCTCTTTCAACTAAAGAGACCCCACTCTGGAAGTTTTGGCCACCCCAAGAGATGCCTAGGTGCATGTGGCATTTTGTCAAGCACCCTGTAGGCATGACCAGTTTTGACATGAGTCTTAGCTTGCACTGTGATCTTGCTTTCCTTGCCCAACTACCTTGTCCAATAGACTCCTAGCTACTCATAACCTAGGTCTGCTATTTCCCAACCTCACCCGAGACCTCTAACACGCCCTGACATTTCGTCGAGCACGTCCCGTGCATGCTCTGGGCGCGAGCAGCAGCGCTGCTTTTGCACGCGTGCGCGCCGAGCCGCCACGTCGCGCCCCTGGTTTTGCCCACGCCACAGAGCCGCGCCACGCACTCCCCCTTCTCACCAGAACGCGCCAAGCAGCCCTGGTGCCCCGCAGCACCACCGTCAGAGCCCTTGGCGGCACGCCGGCGTCCGCAGCGCGCCTCTGCCAGGTCGGTGCCGCCCAGGCCTCTCCCGCTCGCCACCTGCCCCTGGAACAGCTCATCCTCATCCTCTCGAGTGTCCCCTAGCTCTAGTCGTCGCCACAACGCCCTGACGCTACAGGGAGGCAGTTCGCCGACGACCTTATCCACGGCCGCCGCAAACCGACCTTGTTGCACTATATAAGAGGCCCCCGAGCATGTTCCGTTCCAAAGGCAGCCTCAGAATGCTCCCCTAATTCTCCCGAGGCAGCCAATCGACCCGGGGAGGTCTTCTTCCCCATCTCCGGCAACCGCAGCTGCCGCCACTGCCCCGGCCATTCCGGCGCCACCAGAGCCTCCCCCTCTCCACTCTCTTCACCAAGAGCTTCCTCTCCCCCTCGTGAATCCATCCCCCTGCTCGATTTTGATCGGGACTCACTGCGGGAGAAAAATCACTTTGCCCGACGACCACCGTCCGCCGGCAGCTCCGTCCACCCCAGAGTCCATATCAACCATCGGTGTGACCGTCTTGATCCCCTGAGCATGCGGATGGCCTCCGTTCTCCGAACAGTGCCGTCATTCGCCGGCGAGCCTCGCCGGAGCCCCGCCTCTGTTTCGGCCGGAGGAGGCGACGCGCGCGTGGACTGGTCAAACCTGACCAGTGGGCCAGGCGGGTCCACTGTCAGCGACCCAGTGCCGGTCCACGCGGGCATAAGTGGAAATGTATTTTTAGAATACGCCTTCGACGTGGTCAGTCCGAATCATTTTTCTTTTTCTGTTTTATTTTCTTTTTAAAAACAGATTTTGACCACAACTTTGACTGGCTATAACTTTTAAATTATAAATCCAAATGAATTGATTCTTTTTCCTACCTCTCTCAAATATTGTCTAGTTTATTTTAAAATTTATTTCAAAAAAAATTAGATAACTTTTTGGTACTGTTTTTGAAACTATATATTGATTCAAAAATCTTCTAAATAGGATTTTGGAGAGAGGAGAAAGCCTTCAAAAACTTTTGGAGTGCACCTTGCCTCCCCACAACTTGAAGGCAAGCATTCTGAACCCCGGCATAATATTTTTGGTGTGATCGTTGACACGTTTATAACGCCACCTCGTTTCGGAGAACTTGTTATTTCATGTGATATGATCATTTGCATGGATGCATATTAGTGATTTCCATGCTGTTGGAAATGAACACACTTGTGATGGTATTCATCCTCATGTGCCTAGCTTGCATGCCGGAAGGAATCCGGGAAAGCCTCTGCCTTGGGTAGGCATGAGCTTGTCGCTGGTCCCGGTCGGGACGGTTGTGTCCGGTATGGCATAGTAAGGTATAATGAGTGTTGATTGTGTTGTTTGAAATATATTTGTTATACATGTCATGCAGGGAAATTATAAACCTCCTGAGTCGACCGTAGATAGAGTCTTGTTCCAGTAACCCCCACACTTGTTTCGTGCTACCACTTGTCCCTGCCACAGGTAGGGTAAGGTTCAGTAATTTGTCAACCCCTTTCTAGCACACACCGTACAGAGGGGCCGGGATGAGGGTACCAAGGCCATGGGTTAAAGACAGTCATTCGGTCAGGGGGCATGGGTGTTTCGGTTGTAGCCGAGGGGATAGCTTCCCCAGTTTTGCGCGCGGTATAAATTTTGTGATCCCATGCTAATCGAGGTTGTAGCCTCCTGTCGGTGTCAAAACCGGCGGATCTCGGGTAGGGGGTCCCGAACTGTGTGTCTAGGCGGATGGTAACAGGAGACGAGGGACACGATGTTTTTACCCAGGTTCGGGCCCTCTCGATGGAGGTAAAACCCTACGTCCTGCTTGATTAATATTGATGATATGGGTAGTACAAGAGTGGATCTACCACGAGATCAAGGAGGCTAAACCCTAAAGCTAGCCTATGGTATGATTGTTGTAATGTATGTTGTGTCCTACGGACTAAAACCCTCCGGTTTATATAGACACCGGAGGAGGCTAGGGTTATTACAGTCGGTTACAATGGTAGGAGATGTACATATCCGTATTGCCAAGCTTGCCTTCCACGCCAAGGAAAGTTCCATCCGGACACGGACGGAGTCTTCAATCTTGTATGTTCAGAGTCTTGGAGTCCTGCGGACGATGATAGTCCGGTTGTCCGGACACCCCTAGTCCAGACTCCTCAAGAGCCCTCGAACCAGGCTTCAATGACAATAAGTCCGCGCGCATAATGTTCGGCATTGCAAGGCGGGTTCCTCCTTGAATAATCCAGAGAAGATCATGAACACCGGGATAGTGTCCGCTCGCAAAATAAATTCCACATTCCACCGTAGAGAGAATAAAATGTACACCAGTCCAATCTGGCCGACGTATTATGCGGCGTGACATCACACCGCTACCAAGCCTTTGTTTGAATCGCTTTTATTATACCACCTCAAAGATGTTTAGCTAAGCGGTTTCTTGGCACGCCTTGTCGAGCAGAGATCGTGTTCCCCTTATTCCGGGATTCTCATCAATACGTGCGTGGGTAACCCAACCGTGCCCATCGCCACGCCTCCTCTATCGAAGGTGAATCCCAAACGGTCACGGAGACGACTCTTGGTATTTTTCCCCTTTATAAGAGGACCAAGGCTTGTTCTTTTTCTTCAATCTCGCATTGAATCTCCTTCTAGCTCCCAGTTCCAACACCCAGAGCCCCAGATTCGAGCGCTTCGGATTCTCAACCATGTCCGGCTCCGACCTCCAAGGTCGGTGGATGCCCTCCTCCGTCACGGAGGAGGACATGTTAAAGCTGCGTGAGGCCAAGCACTGCCCCACGAGATTTCAAGACAGGTTGCTCGCCCAAGGGCAGGCCGTGCCCGCCCCGAGCCCGGTGAGTACGTCGATTCAGATCCCACCTCCATCGGGTTTAGGCTTCCCACGGACCCCTTCGTGAGAGGGCTCATGTTCTACTACGGGCTGGATTTTCACGACTTGGCTCCGAGTCCATCCTCCATATCTCCGCATTCGTTATCGTCTGCGAAGCCTTCCTCCGCCACTCCCCACTTCGCCTGTGGTGAAGACCTTCAATGTGGAGCCAAGATGATCGGGGCGCAAGCGGAGTGCGGGGCGGCCATAAGGAAGGGCCGATGCCCGCGGGCCCGAGGGTTCCTTCCAAGAGGAACTCGGACTGTGGCAGCAGGAGTGGTTCTATATCACCGCTCGAAGGGCGCAAGCAAAAGCCGCCGCCTTCATTCCGCCGGGACCTCCATGCCGATCGATGTCGGGTCAACCAAGGGCTCAACTGGGGCCGTTCAAGACGTGCCCTTATCGCAGGGCGGATTCGAGACCTCCAAAGCGAGGGAGATCAATCTGGTCGTGGTGATGCAGGTTATGCTAATCAGCGTCTTCGCCTCGCAAACGCCGTCCTCTCCGTTTATGGGAGTCCAATCCGAGGGACCCCGAATTCTCCAGACTTCATGGGTGCGCCACCGCGGAGATGTACAAGTTGTTCTTCGACCGCAGTAGCGTGTCCGGACTTGACCGAGGACGCAGCCTAAGCCGCAATCGCCCGGATACTCGTGTAAATAGCTCATAGTCCGGACGCTCTGCTTATCTCGCTTAGAGTTCGTGATCCTAACCCATTACTCTTTACAGAGTGGGTAGCGCGATCGAAGCTGATAAGGTGTCCGCTCCTCCCAGAGACCGCAGCTTTGGAGCCCGTAAGGGTCGAATGTTGGAGGTCGCACCAGAGAAGGGAGCGATGGGGAAAATAGAGGAGCTATTATTTCGCCCAAAGGCGTCGAGGAGGGGGAATCAAAACCCTCCTTCCGGGGAGAGAGGACCGCCCAAGATCCGGAGGCCAAAGCCCTAAACGGGGAAGAGATCTTCACTGGTCCGACGTCCGGGAGAACCGGACGCATAATCATCGCCAAAGGATCAGCCTCCAGTGAGCCGTGAGTATGAAAAGGGAGTTCATTAGTAAGAAAATACCTCCATTTGTGCTTCGTGGGTAATCAAATTTTTATCTTGCAGTTCGGATTTGTAGCCTTCTCGATGAGTTCGTCTTCGGGGACCTTCTTCCAAGATGATGGAGAGCGAACGCCCCGTCTGCGCGCCGTCAGATAGGGCGACGAGCTCAAGTATCGCCACGAGGGTATCCCCAAGTCCGGAGGGGCCGGAGAGTTCGGCCCCGCTAGTATCCGCCGAGAATCAAGAATCTGCTTGAGAGGGCGCCCATCTCGAAGATCACCGCATTGATGCGTATGGTGATTGAAGGATTTAAATCCGCCGAGAGCGGATTGCGAATGCCGCCACGAAGTTTGTGGCGGGATTTGAGGTACGGAGAATGACGCACCCTTTTTGACAGCTTTGCACATAAAAGTGCGCTCAGATAGATAGTAGTTTCGAGACTCGGCGGGTTGTCGAAAACGACAGCCGCGTCGAGGATCAAAATCGCAAGTAATGAATGTCACCGTTCCTATGCAGGTGGCGGATAGTCCGAGGGCTAGCCGGACTAGTGGAGTTGCCGAGTTAGTGCGGCAACTTGACGTGGCGGATGCGGACATCGCACTTGTCAACCGGCGACTTGACGAGTCGCAAGGTAAATGAGTTCTCCGCAGTCACTTTATTAAGGGGGTCAAAGCCCTCCTCTGATAAATTATATGTTGTGGTACAGACGGTGCTGCTGCTGTGGAGAGCCTTCGGGCCGAACTTGCTCAAGCTAAGGAGCAAGCCCGAAGGAGTGACGCGGCTGCCTCGAGGACGGCCGAGGAGTTGAAAGCCGAAAAGGCTGCACACCGCTTGCTAGGGAAGAGGTGGCGAATTGGCCGTGAAATTAAAAGATGCTTGCCGACCGCACCGAGGCTCTTGAAAAGGAGCGCTTATCGGAGCGGAAGACTGGGAAGGCCACCGCCGAGGCCAAGGATGCCCGCTCGCAATGCGGCCATAAAGGAGGAGCCGCGCCAGCCGGAGATATCGTGGTCGGCAAGCCTTTTCTCGCAAGCGCCGCCGTTTATGGATCAAAAGTATGCTCAATTTGGCCAGCTGTGGAGTTCGGAGGATCCGTATATGGACTTAGCGGCAAGTGCGGCTGATGCCGTTGAGCACTTCCGGGGCCAGAAGGATCACAAGACGGAAGAGCTATTTTGGTCTCAATTCCATAGTCTGGATCGCTCACTTCCGTTGACCGACCGGTTGGCCGAATGGGCCGAGCTAAACAGATTGTCCGGACTTGCCCTAAATGACATCGTGGCTCATGTCTGGCCAGAGAGGCCCAAGGCGACGAGCTATTTCAGCTTACTGCAGCAATTTCTTGGAGCGGTGCCGCATATCAAGGAGATGAAGCGGTCGGCCTGCATCGAAGGCGCGGGGATGGCTCTTGCCCATGTGAAGACGCATTGGACAGAGATGGATGCCACCGCTATTGCCGCCCAGGGTTTGGATGAAAGCCGTCTCCCCGCCGAGCACTATTTCGGGGAAGTTATGCGTGGCGCCAGTGTAATAGAGTCGCAGATGCTCAAAAATGTCACGCTCAAATGAACGCTTTAGCTTGTAAAACGATGATTATGCTATAACCGCTTTTTATACTTGTGCGCCCCAAGTAGTAAAACTTCTCCTATGCGGCCGTTTACGATACATTTGTATAACTCGAAAGATTGCACTCTTGCTTTCAGCCCCCACGCACAAGGTGCGGGGTGTTCGCAAAATAGCGCTTTCACACTTAATCCGACGCCTCGGTCCTGTTAAGGAGGTGGTAGCATAGCAAACGAGGCAATCCGGACTATAATGCTTTATCACTTTCACTTAGCCGTGGAGTTCGAGGGTGGGCTACGATATAGCCCTCGGGGCACCGCACTTCTCCGAAGTTCGGGCACGTGTGTGCTCGACCGAAACGGTCCTTCGTCAAAGCGGGAATTCTAAACATTCCGGAAGTCGATCGAGTGGTTGACGGTCTCTCGCTATATCATGATAGTCGCCGCTTTCATCGAGGTGCTCGCCCAGCCAAACCGGGCACAATCGCATAGTTCTCCGGTGCCGCGTTAGCCGATGATACGGAACGAAGGCAGCAAAACACGTGAGCCGGGCAAACCCAACAATTGACCAAAGACATGATTCGAGCTGATGCATATAATGCCTAATCTCGAGACGCGAACACTCCCTAAGGTGTTCGGTCTTTATAATAATGGGCAGAACGGTGCCCTAAGCCCCTAGTGTCTAGGTACGGGCATGGTCCTCTGACGCGGCCGATGCCAAAACGTCAGGCTCCGCTTTGGTTATAGGAACAAACCAAGGGAGAATAACAACAAGAGACAGTAAAAAAGGTTTACGCAGGTCTTAATCAAAAGAATCTCGCAACGGGTCCCTACCGACGCCTCTGCTACTGTGTCTCTATTGTGCCGTTATCCTCGCGGGTATGCACGTTGTTCATCCGTAAAAGAGAGGAACGCTTAGTTTAAAAACAATTGCATGCGAAAAAGATATGTGTGAAAGAAGAAATATAAATAAGTAAAGCGGGTTTGTATGAACTCGCGGTTGTTTAGCGCCGCAGCCCTCAGTGAAGAGGTGTGCGGCTAGGGAACCCTAGCCTCATCAAGCCGGACTCGTCTATCCGAAGTCCGGGTCTTTACGTGACCAAGATTGAAATGATGCCACGTGGACCGGCATCTTGAGTGTAAGAGACGCCAGAATGCGGTATGGCGCTGAAACGACAAAAGCCGTTCGTCCCAAGAGTGCTTGATATTCACTATTAAATGGGACGATATGAAAAATTAGTTTTTCGCGCCGAAAGTTGTTCGTGATCCAACACAACTTCTAGTAATAGGGAGCTGTGCACTTGGCGTAAGGGCCCGTGTCACCTCCGAAGGTAGTGCGGCTGTGTCGAATTTTGGTACGGTCTATCCCCATCTTGCGGATTGTGTTTGAATACAACAGTTTAAGTCGCTGCCTTCGCCCATTAGGACTTTAGTAAATTGTAGTCCGTCGATTATGGGATTCAATATCGTGGCAGTCCGCCCCGCTTTAACGCTTCGAATAGTCCAGTGGTCGAAAGTGATTGGTTTTGATATCCAATCTCTATGGTCTGCTTGGTTGGACCGCGGCGAGGCTCTTTTAGAAAGTGCCGCACTATTTTTCTCAGATTATCATATGAAGTGAATTTCTTGCTTTGACCTCTTGTGGGAAAGTCTTTTGTTTTCCTGCTCGCTAGTGGGGTTTATTGTCTTCGCTGACGCGCCGAGCCCCTTGTGTTCGGCGCTTAGTCGGCCGGACTGTTTAAAACCCAACAATCTCGATGGGTGTAGTTTGTGCCTTCCGGGTACTGTGGATTTGACATATCCGACCCAAAATCTTGTTTTGTTGGACAGCTCATCGCCGCCATCCTTAAGAGGCGGTGTTTTGTTGTTTGGCCCCGAGCTTTTGAATCCGCATCGACCGCCGTGCTTTTGGGCTTTTTCTTTATTCGGCGCTGCTCTTTTCTCGCTGCCGTGATTTTCCGCTTCCATCTCTTATTTCGATGTACTTGGGTCGCTGGTGCTGCATCTTGCTAGCCACTATCCTCTCCCGCACGTAAGCGGGTCATGAGGCTTGTTAGCGGACATTGTCCTCGGTTTCTCTTGGCCGAGGTGTTCGGCAAGCCATTCGTCTTAACATTGTGTTTAAAAGCTGCTAAGGCTTCAAGCGTCCTGGACAATGACTATTTGGTTCTTTTGGTGAGAAACCTGTTCCTGAATTTGCGCTACCGACTCTCCGGGCTGTTGAGTTATATGACTTAGATCATCTGCATCCGGAGGGCGGACATAAGTCCCTTGAAAATTTGCTCTAAACGCGTCCTCGAGCTCTTCCCAACTTCCAACAGTGTTTTCTAGGAGGCTTTTGAGCCAGTGCCAAGCTGGCCCTTTGAGCTTGAGGGGTAGATATTTTATGGCATGGAGATCATCTCCTCTAGCCATATGTATGTGTTAGTATGTAATCCTCTATCCAGACTCCAGGGTCTGCTGTTCCGTCGTAAGCCTCTATGTTTATGGGTTTAAACCCTGCTGGGAATTCATGGTCCAACACCTCATTGGTGAAACATAGTGGGTGTGCGGCGCCCCTGTATTTGGGTGTGCCACTATCTTCGAACACTTGACGTGTTGCCTTGCTTCTTGGGGCCTTCTTCTTTGGCCCGTAAATGGACCTGGCTGGGCCATCTGTCTTTCCAGGTTCATTAGTTGGTTTATGTGCGGCGCCGCTATCATCCGCCGCCTATCCCACTGTGCAGCCTCTTTATTTTTTTTTGTGTGGGGCTCTATGGCCTCCTCGTGGTCTCGTAGCAGCTTGCGCTCGGTAGCTCTTTAATTGGTGGCCATTGCCGATTTATCCGCGGTTTTGAGCACTTTGCTCCACCTCATTCTCGAGTGTGTCTTCCGCTGTTTCGAAGCTTCCGCTTCCTTCTTCAAGCTTCTTGCAGTTTTGACGAGTCTTTTCGAAGGTTTTTACTCTCCGCGGCGTGTCCGCATGAGATCGTCCGGACCGTCTTTCGCTGGCTCGACTGATTATCTCGACTTCGCCATGTTCGGACGGTTGCTTATCCGCGTGTTAAATCGCCCATTTGTGTGCCCTGCTGTATTATGGGTCCTTGGGAGTGTTGTTGTTGTCGGCGGGACTTAGGGCGGCGCTGCGCCGCCGCTTTTGGTTGTTTATCGGCGGGTTATCTTCGCCGCGCCCATTGGTCCTCGTTATCGCTTCTTTTGGGTTATCCACCATGTATATGTCATATGACGAGGTGGTCCTCCCGCGCCCTATAGGCGCTGTTTCTTGTTCGCCTCCGCATCGCCGCCTATACCGCTGATGTGTTCGAGTCGTAGTTCAGCATGTCGGTTAGATCGCCGACGCTGGCTACAAAGTGGGTGGTGGGTGGGCTCAATTTTTTCGTCGTCCAGATCTCGACCATCCCGCCATAGTCCGCCAGACACTCCCGATAACGAGATGCTTTAGTGAATTTAGGATGTCGCCAAAGGGCGAGTGTTGAAGATGTCCGCGCGGTGAATTCCATAACCGCGCCCGATCCGAATCGATTGGTAGGGGCGGAGGTTCGGAGTCGGCAAGGAGTCCGCACTCGGAATCACGAAGTTTTATGGGGACAAGATTAGTGTTCGCCCATCGCCGTGGAAGTTGAAGCCCCGAGGCGGTGTCCATCCACCGATCCTCGATCTGGCGATCGGCTCCGACTAAAGGCCGAAGCGAATTTGTGTGCGGCCACCAAGGCACTGTTCGGCGGCAGGCTAGATCATGCCCATCGTAATAAAGGCGGCTCGCTTGGTCTGTGGCTCGAGCCCGTCAAGATCAAGTCTCCGCGATGTTGGCCATGAAGTTTAGATTTCGAATCGACCGACGGCCAGGGGCGAAGCTTCGATCTGCTCCAGATGGCTGCTTAATTAGCCCGCAGGCGGCCGCCGAATACGAAGATCTGTCCAGGAGAAAAGTCTCACCTGGATAGCGTTGTTGGTTGAAGATGCCATCAGCCTATCGGTGACGCTACGAGGAACTCTCAATGAAAGCACCAATGTCGGTGTCAAACCGGCGGATCTCGGTAGGGGGTCCCGAATCGTGCCTCTAGGCGGATGGTAACAGGAGACGAGGGACACGATGTTTTTACCTGTGTTCGGGCCCTTTCTATGGAGGTAAAACCCTCACGCCCCGCTTGATTAATATTGATGATATGGGTAGTACAAGAGTGGATCTACCACGAGATCAAGGAGGCTAAACCCTAAAGCTAGCCTATGGTATGATTGTTGTAATGTATGTTGTGTCCTACGGACCAAAACCCTCCGGTTTATATAGACACCGGAGGAGGCTAGGGTTACACAGAGTCGGTTACAATGGTAGGAGATCTACATATCCGTATTGCCAAGCTTGCCTTCCACGCCAAGGAAAGTTCCATCCCGACACGGGACGGAGTCTTCAATCTTGTATCTTCGTAGTCTTGGTGTCCGGCGGACGATGATAGTCCGGCTATCCGGACCCCCTAGTCCAGGACTCCCTCACCTCCCCACTTAGGCCTTGTTCGGTTGCGTGCGAATCCGAGTGGATTGAAGGGGTTTGAGGGGGATTTAAACCTCTTGTAAGTAAATATACAAACCAATCCTTGCCAATCCCCTTCAATCCTCTTGGGGAGAGGATTAACCGAACAAGCCCTTAGAGTTTTGCTTAACGAGTGTCGTGGGTGATTCCAAACACCGGTAAGTTAAGCTGGTGTGTGCAAGTCAGGTGAGTTTTCATTTAAAAGACCGTAGACGGAATTAGTCTTGATGGACTAAAGGAATCCATTACTCGTGGGTAAAGAGTACACCCTCTGCAGAGATTAAATCTATTCGAATAGCCGTGTCCATGGTTAAGGATTACAGTTTGGGATGGGTCAAGTGTCGGTCTTAGTGTCGGTCTTCGAAGGAGGAACCGCTAAATCAGAACATGGATCATGACTTGTGACTTATGCTGCTATGATGATTATGATTATTGTTATTATTATGGACTAACCCATTATATTATTGAGTATCCCTGGGACGGTTCTACCTCCTGGATATTCAATGTGATTATTTATCCTATAAGCCCTTTATGTGGTGTCACTGAGACGCCCGACTGTGGCTTTCCTTTTATAAGCCCTTTATGTGGTGTAGCTGAGACGCCCGACTGTGGCATTTCTTTTATAAGCCCTTTATGTGGTGTCGCTGAGACGCCCGACTGTGGCATTTATTTTATAAGCCCTTTATGTGGTGTCGCTGAGACGCCCGACTGTGGCATTTATTTTATAAGCCCTTTATGTGGTGTCGCTGAGACGCCCGACTGTGGCAATTCTTCTATAAGCCCTTTATGTGGTGTCGCTAAGACGCCCGATTGGGGCATGATTGTCATTTATTTAGAAACTACTATGTTATTGCATATTCATAAATAACATGCTTGCATGCATCAGAGATTTTATTTTGTGACTGACGTCATGAGCATAAAAATATTTTCAGCACATCATTGTTATATTATACCTGTGTTTATAATGTTTGCGAGTACATTCAAAGTACTCACTGGCTTGTCCCTGGCTATTGTCTTGGCCAGATTTTCTTGCGCGGAGAGGAGCGACCGTGCCGACAGTCCCGGAACCTAAGCAACGGTGATAGCAGCCTCACGAAGATAGGAGTTAACCTGGTCAGCTGTTCCTGTTGGGAAATGGAGTCCCCTAGACGCCGATGATTTCAGACCGCTACCGCCATCAACCACTAGAACCATTTGTTGTACTCATAGGCCAGAATGGTCTGGTACTACATATTTTGCATTTTGCTTGGAATTTCTGTATCAATTTGGTGCCTCATCAGCTAACACTTATCCTGGGGCTGGTGAGCACAACGGCCATTTTCTGGAAATTAATACCCAGAAAACCGGTCGTGACACGGTAACCCCCCGGTACTCGGATAAATACCCGAATCACTCGGAACCATTCCGATGTCCGAATGCAACCTTCCAATATATGAATCTTTACCTCTCGACCATTTCGAGACTCCTCGTCATGTCCGTGATCTCATCTGGGACTCTGATCAAACTTCGATTCATCAAAACACAAAACTCATAATACAAATCGTCATCGAACGTTAAGCGTGCGGACCCTACGGGTTCGAGGACTATGTAGACATGACCGAGACACATCTCCGGTCAATAACCAATAGCGGAACCTGGATGCTCATATTGACTCCTACATATTCTACGAAGATCTCTATCGGTCAAACCGCATAACAACATACGTTGTTCCCTTTGCTATCGGTATGTTACTTGCCCGAGATTCGATTGTCGGTATCATCATACCTAGTTCAATCTCGTTACCGGCAAGTCTCTTTACTCGTTCCGTGATGCAGCATCCCGTAGCTAACTCATTAGTCACATTGCTTGCAAGGCTCATAGTGATGTGCATTACCGAGAGGGCCCAGAGATACCTCTCTGATACACGGAGTGACAAATCCTAATCTCGATCTATGCCAACTCAGCAAACACCATCGAAGACACCTGTAGAGCATCTTTGTAATCACCCAGTTACGTTGAGACGTTTGATAGCACACAAGGTGTTCCTCCGGTATTCGGGAGTTGCATAATCTCATAGTCAGAGGAACATGTATAAGTCATGAAGAAAGCAATATTAATAAAAATAAACGATCATAATGCTAAGCTAACGGATAGGTCTTGTCCATCACATCATTCTCTAATGATGTGATCCCGTTCATCAAATGACAACACATGTCTATGAAGGAAATATGCCCTAGAGGCAATAATAAAGTTATTATTTATTTCCTTATTTCATGATAAATGTTTATCATTCATGCTAGAATTGTATTAACCGGAAACATGATACATGTGTGAATGCATAGACAAACAAACATGTCACTAGTATGCCTCTACTAGACTAGCTTGTTAATCAAAGATGGTTATGTTTCCTAACCATGAACAAGTAGTTGTTATTTGATTAATGAGGTCACATCATTAGTAGAATGATCTGATTGACATGACCCATTCCCTTAGCTTAGCACACGATCGCTTAGTATGTTGCTACCGCTTTTATCCATGACTTATACATGTTCCTATAACTATGAGATTATGCAACTCCTGTTTACGGAGGAACACTTTGGTGCTACCAAACGTCACAACGAATCGGGTGATTATAAAGGAGTACTACAGTGTCTCCAAAGGCGATGTTGGGTTGGCGATTTCGAGATTAGGATTTGTCACTCCGATTGCTGGAGAGGTATCTCTCGGCCCTCTCGGTAATGCACATCACTAAAGCCTTGCAAGCACTACAACTAATGAGTTAGTTGTGAGATGATGTATTACGGAACGAGTAAAGAGACTTGCCGTAACGAGATTGAACTAGGTATTGATACCGACGATCGAATCTCGCAAGTAACATACCGATGACAAAGGAACAACGATGTTGTTATGCGGTCCGACCGATAAAGATCTTCAGAGAATATGTAGGAACCAATATGGGCATCCAGGTCCCGCTGTTGGTTATTGACCGTGAATAGTTCTAGGTCATGTCTACATTGTTCTCGAACCGTAGGGTCCGCACGCTTAAGGTTTCGGCGATGCTTATTATGAGTTTATGTATTTTGATGTACCAAGGAGTTCGAGTCCCGGATGTGATCACGGACATGACGAGGAGTCTCGAATGGTCGAGACATAAAGATTGATATATTGGAAGCCTATGTTTGAGTTCGAATGGTTCCGGCGAAAACGGAATTATTCTGAGTAACGGAGGTTACCGAACCCCGGGAGGTAAATGGGCCTCGATGGGCCCTAGTGGAAAGGAGGAGGGCAGCCCAAGCTGGTCGCAGGCCTCCCCCTTCCCTAGTCCTACTAGGACTAGGAGAAGGGGCCGCCCCCTCTCTCCTTCCTCCAGGAATCCTAGTCCAACTAGGATTGGGGAATCCTACTCCCTGAGGGAGTAGGACTCCTTGGCGCCAAGCTTGGCCGGCCGCCCCCTCCCCTTGGCTCCTTTATATACGGGGGGGGGGCACTTTGGAACACACAAGTTGATCGTGAGATCGCTCCTTAGCCGCAGCGGTGCCCCTCCACCATATTCCACCTCGGTTATACCGTCGCAAGCTTAGGCGAAGCCCCGCGCCGGTGAAACATCAAGATCGCCACCACGCCGTCAGGTCGACGAACTCTCCTCGACACTCGGCTGGATCGGAGTACGAGGGACGCCATCGAGCTGTACGTGTCAAGAACTCGGGCGCCGGAGTAACGGCGCCGGATCGGTCGGATCGCGAGGAGAACGTACGACTACTTCCTCTACGCCAGATCGCCCGCTTGGTCTGCGAGGGTACGAGACAACACTCTCCCTCTCGTTGCTATACATCACCATGATCTTGCGTGTGCGTAGGAAAATTTTTGAAATTACTACGCTCCCCAACAAGGGCATCCGAGCCTAGGTTTTTCTATGGTTTGATGTTTTGCACGAGTAGAACACAAGTGAGTTGTGGGCGATACAAGTAATACTACCTACCAAAGATGTCATACTTTGGTTCAGCGGTATTGTGAGATGAAGCGCCTGCACCGACATTACGCCAGACGCTTACGCGAGACTGGTTTCACCGCCACGAGCACTCGCTGCTTAAAGGTGACCGTGGGTGTGTCTCTCTCACTTTAGTTGAACTGAGTGTGGCTACGCCCGTCCTTGAGAAGGTTAAACGGAGTCTATTTGACGAAGTATCGCTGTGGTTTTGATGCGAGGTGAGACTGGTTCTTGCTTAAGCCCGTAGCAGCCACGTAAAATTTGCAACAACAAAGTAGAGAACGCCTAACTTGTTTTTGCAGGCATGTTGTGATGTGATATGGTCAAGACGTGATGCTATATTTTATTGTATGAGATGATCATGTTTTGTAACCGGTTATCGGCAATCGGCAGGAGCCATATGGTTGTCGCTTATTGTATGCAATGCAATCGCTCTGTAATGCTTTACTTTATCACTAAGCGGTAGCGATAGTCGTAGTAGCATAAGTTTGGCGAGACGACAACGATGCTGCGATGGAGATCAAGGTGTCGCTACCGGTGACGATGGTGATCATGGTGGTGCAACAAGATGGAGATCGTGAAGCACAAGATGATGATGACCATATCATATCACTTATATTGATTTGCATGTGATGTTTATCCTTTTATGCATCTTATCTTGCTTTGATCGACGGTAGCATTATAAGATGATCTCTCACTAAATAATCAAGAAGTGTTCTCCCGAGTATGCACCGCTGCCAAAGTTCGTCGTGCCTGCACACCACGTGATGATCGGTGTGATAAGCTCTACGTCCATCTACAACGGGTGCAAGCCAGTTTGCACACGCAGAATACTCGGGTTATACTTGACGAGCCTAGCATATGCAGATATGGCCTCGGAACACGGAGACCGAAAGGTCGAGCGTGAATCATATAGTAGATATGATCAACATAAGATGTTCACCATTGAAAACTACTCCATTTCACGTGATGATCGGTTATGGTTTAGTTGATTTGGATCACGTGATCACTTAGATGACTAGAGAGATGTTTTTCTAAGTGGGAGTTCTTAAGTAATATGATTAATTGAACTTAAATTTATCATGAACTTAGTACCTGATAGTATCTTGCTTGTTTATGTTTGATTGTAGATAGATGGCTCGTCTTTGTTGTTCCGTTGAATTTTAATGCGTTCCTTGAGAAAGCAAAGTTGAAAGATGATGGTAGCAATTACACGGATCGGGTCCGAATTTGAGGATCATCCTCATTGCTGCACGTAAGAGCTACGCCTGGATGCACCGCTAGGTGACAGAACTCTTGCCTGGAGCAACGCCAGATGTTATGAACGTCCGCGAGCAAAGCGATGACTACTCTATAGTTCATGTGCCATGCTTTACGGCTTAGAACCGGGACTTCAACGACGTTTTGAACGTCATGGAGCATATGAGATGTTCCAGAGTTGAAGTTAATATTCCAATGTAATGCCCGGATTGAGAGATATGAAGTCTCCAATAAGTTCTATAGCTGTAAGATGGAGGAGAATAGTTCGTTAGTGAGCATATACTCGTAATGTCCGGGTACTACAATCACTTGACACAATTGGGAGTTAATCTTCCGGATGATTGTGTCATTGATGAATTCTCCAATCACGCCACCAAGCTACAAAGGCTTCGTGATGAACTATAATATGCAAGGGTTAGTGAAAACTATACCGAGCTCTTCGCAATGCTAAAGGCATGGAGGTAGAAATCAAGAAGGAGCATCAAGTGTTGATGGTCAATAAGACCACTAGTTTCAAGAAGAAAGGCAAAGGGAAGAAGAAGGAATTCAAGAAGAACAGCAAGCAAGTTGTTGCTCAGAGAAGAAACCCAAGTCTGGCCCTAAACCTGAAATCGAGTGCTTCTACCGCAAAGCATCGTCCGAAGCGGAACTGCCCCAAGTATTTGGCGGATAAGAAGGATGGCAAGGTGAACAAAGGTATATGTGATATACATGTTATTGATGTGTACCTTACTAGAGCTCGCAGAGCACTGGTATTTGATATCGGTTCATTGCTAATATTTGCAACTCAAACAGGACTACGGATTGCTTAACACCGGAAAGGACGAGGTGACGATGCGCGTGGGAAATGGTTCCAAAGTCAATGTGATCGCGGTCGGCACGCTACCTCTACATCTACCTTCGGATTAGTTTTAGACCTAAATAATTGTTATTTAGTGCTGCGTTGAGCATGAACATTATATCTGGATCTTGTTTGATGCGAGACGGTTATTCATTTAAATCGAGAATAATGGTTGTTCTATTTATATGAGTAATATCTTTTATGGTCATGCACCCTTGAGGAGTGGTCTATTTCTTATGAATCTCGATAGTAGTGATACACATATTCATAATGTTGAAACCAAAAGATGCAGAGTTGATAATGAAAGTGCAACTTATTTGTGGCATCGCCGCTTAGGTCATATCGGTGTAAAACGCATGAAGAAACTCCATATCGATGGACTTTTGGAGTCACTTGATTATGAATCACTTGGCACTTATGTAACCGTGCCTCATGGGCAAGATGACTAGAACACCGTTCTCGGTACTATGGAGAGAGCAACAGATTTGTTGGAAATCATACATACAGATGTATGTGGTCCGATGAATGTTGAGGCTCGTGGCGGATATCGTTATTTTCTCACCTTCACAGATGACTTAAGCAGATATGGGTATATCTACTTAATGAAACATAAGTCCAAACGCTTGAAAAGTTCAAAGAATTTCAGAGTGAAGTTGAAAATCATCGTAATAAGAAAATTAAGTTTCTACGATCCGATCGTGGAGGTGAATATTTGAGTTACGAGTTTGGTCTACATTTGAAACAATGCGGAATAGTTTCGCAACTCACGCCACCCGAACACCACAACAGAATGGTGTGTCCGAACGTCGTAATCGTACTTTACTAGATATGGTACGATCTATGATGTCTCTTACAGATTTACCGCTATCGTTTTGGGGTTATGCTCTAGAGACACCGCATTCACACTCGAATAGAACACCGTCGAAACTGCTGAGACGACACCTTATGAACTATGGTTTAGCAAGAAACCAAAGTTGTCGCTTTCTTAAAGTTTGGGGATGCGATGCTTATGTGAAAAGCTTCAACCCGATAAGCTCGAACCCAAATCGGAGAAATGTGTCTTCATAGGATACCCAAAGGAAACAGTTGGGTACACCTTCTATCACAGATCCGAAGGCAAAACATTTGTTGTTAAGAATGGATCCTTTCTAGAGAAGGAGTTTCTCTCGAAAGAAGTGAGTGGGAGGAAAGTGGAACTTGATGAGGTAATAGTACCTTCTCCCTTACTTGAAAGTAGTTCGTCGCAGTAAACCGGTTTCGAGACACCTACACCAAGTAGTGAGGAAGTTGATGATGTTGATCATGAAACTTCAGATCAAGTTATCGCAGAACCTCGTAGATCAACCAGAGTAAGATCCGCACTGAGTGGTACGGTAATCCTGTTCGAAGTCATGCTACTAGATCATGATGAACCTACGAACTATGAAGAAGCGATGGTGAGCCCAGATTCGCAAAATGGCTTGAGGCCATGAAATCTGAGATGGGATCCATGTATGAAAACAAAGTGTGGACTTTGGTTGACTTGCCCGAGGGTAGGCAAGCAATAGAAAACAAGTGGATCTTCAAGAAGAAGACCGACGCCGACGGTAATGTTATCGTTTATAAAGCTCGACTTGTCGCAAAAGGTTTTCGACAAGTTCAAGGGATTGACTACGATGAGACCTTCTCACCAGAAGCGATGCTTAAGTCCGTCCGAATCATGTTAGCAATTGCCGCATTTTATGATTATGAAATTTGGCAAATGGATGTAAAGACTGCATTCTGAATGGATTTACGGAAGAAGAGTTGTATATGATGCAACGAGAAGGTTTTATTGATCCAAAGGGAGCTAACAAAGTGTGCAAGCTCCAGCGATCCATTTATGGACTGGTGCAAGCATCTCGAGTTGGAATAAACGCTTTGATAGTGTGATCAAAGCATTTGGGTTTGTCAGACTTTTGGAGAAGCCTCAGATTTACAAGAAAGTGAGTGGGAGCTCAGAGCATTTCGATATTATATGTGGATGACATATTGCTGATCGGAAATGATATAGAATTTCTGGATAGCATAAAGGATACTTGAATAAGAGTTTTCAATGAAAGACCTCGGTGAAGCTGCTACATATTGGGCATTAAGATCTATAGAGATAGATCAAGACGCTTAATTGACTTTCACAAAGCACATACCTTGACAAAGTTTTGAAGAAGTTCAAATGGATCAAGCAAAGAAAGGGTTCTTGCCCGTGTTACAAGGTGTGAAGTTGAGTCGACTCAATGCCCGACCACCGCAGAAGATAGAGAGAAAATGAAAGATGTTCCTATGCTTCAGCCATAGGCTCTATCATGTATGCAATGCTGTGTACCAGACTGATGTGTGCCTTGCTATAAGCCTAGCAGGAGGTACCAAAGTAATCCAGAGTGGATCATCGACAGCGGTCAAGAACATCTGAAATACCGAAAAGGACTAAGGATATGTTTCTCAGATATGGAGGTGACAAAGAGCTCATCGTAAACGGTTACGTTGATGCAAGCTTTGACACCGATCCGGACGATTCTAAATCGCAGACCGGATACGATTTACACTAAACGGAGGAGCTGTCGGTTGGTGCAGTTCTAAACAAAGCGTCAGCGGGATCTACATGTGAAGCGGAATACATAGCAGCTTCGAAGCAGCTAATGAAGGAGTCGGATGAAGGAGTTCATATCCGATCTAGGTGTCATACCTAGTGCATCGGGTCCAATGAAAATCTTCGTGACAATATCGAGCAATTGCCTTAGCAAAGGAATCCAGATTTCACAAGAGGACCAAGCACATCAAGAGACGCTTCAATTCCATCCGGACTTAGTCCGATCGAGACATAGAGATTTGCAAGATACATACGGATCTGAATGTTGCGCACCGCTGACTAAGCCTCTTCCACGAGCAAAACATGATCAGCACCAAGACTCCATGGGTGTTAGAATCATTACTATGTAATCTAGATTATTGACTCTAGTGCAAGTGGGAGATCAAGGAAATATGCCCTAGAGGCAATAATAAAGTTATTATTTATTTCCTTATTTCATGATAAATGTTTATCATTCATGCTAGAATTGTATTAACCGGAAACATGATACATGTGTGAATGCATAGACAAACAAACATGTCACTAGTATGCCTCTACTAGACTAGCTTGTTAATCAAAGATGGTTATGTTTCCTAACCATGAACAAGTAGTTGTTATTTGATTAATGAGGTCACATCATTAGTAGAATGATCTGATTGACATGACCCATTCCCTTAGCTTAGCACACGATCGCTTAGTATGTTGCTACTGCTTTTATCCATGACTTATACATGTTCCTATAACTATGAGATTATGCAACTCCTGCCATCGGAGGAACACTTTGGTGCTACCAAACGTCACAACGAATCGGGTGATTATAAAGGAGTACTACAGTGTCTCCAAAGGCGGATGTTGGGTTGGCGATTTCGAGATTAGGATTTGTCACTCCGATTGTCTGGAGAGGTATCTCTGGGCCCTCTCGGTAATGCACATCACTAAAGCCTTGCAAGCACTACAACTAATGAGTTAGTTGTGAGATGATGTATTACTTGAACGAGTAAAGAGACTTGCCGGTAACGAGATTGAACTAGGTATTGATACCGACGATCGAATCTCGGGCAAGTAACATACCGATGACAAAGGAACAACGATGTTGTTATGCGGTCCGACCGATAAAGATCTTCAGAGAATATGTAGGAACCAATATGGGCATCCAGGTCCCGCTGTTGGTTATTGACCGTGAATAGTTCTAGGTCATGTCTACATTGTTCTCGAACCGTAGGGTCCGCACGCTTAAGGTTTCGATGATGCTTATTATGAGTTTATGTATTTTGATGTACCAAGGAGTTCGAGTCCGGATGTGATCACGGACATGACGAGGAGTCTCGGAATGGTCGAGACATAAAGATTGATATATTGAAGCCTATGTTTGAGTTCGAATGGTTCCGGTAAAACGGAATTACCGAGTACCGGAGGTTACGGAACCCCGGGAGGTAAATGGGCCTCGATGGGCCCTAGTGGAAAGGAGGAGGGCAGCCCAAGCTCGGGCGCGCCCCCCTTCCCTAGTCCTACTAGGACTAGGAGAAGGGGCCGCCCCTCTCTCTCCTTCCTCCGGAATCCTAGTCCAACTAGGATTGGGGGAATCCTACTCCCCAGAGGGAGTAGGACTCCTTGCGCGCCAAGCTTGGCCGGCCGCCCCTCCCCTTGGCTCCTTTATATACGGGGCAGGGGGCACTTTGGAACACACAAGTTGATCGTGAGATCGTTCCTTAGCCGTGTGCGGTGCCCCTCCACCATATTCCACCTCGGTTATACCGTCATGAAGCTTAGGCGAAGCCTCGCTACCGTGAAACATCAAGATCGTCACCACGCCGTCAGGTCGACTGTGGAACTCTCCTCGACACTCGGCTGGATCGAGTACGAGGGACGCCATCGAGCTGTACGTGTGTCAAGAACTCGGGGCGTCGGAGTAACGGCGCCGGATCGGTCGGATCGCGAGGAGAACGACGACTACTTCCTCTACGCCAGATCGCTTCGCTCGGTCTGCGAGGGTGCGTAGACAACACTCTCCCTCTCGTTGCTATACATCACCATGATCTTGCGTGTGCGTAGGAAAATTTTTGAAATTACTACGTTCCCCAACAGTCTATGGCTAGGAAACTTAACCATTTTTGATTAACGAGCTAGTCAAGTAGAGGCATACTAGGGACACTCTGTTTGTCTATGTATTCACACATGTACTAAGTTTCCGGTTAATACAATTCTAGCATAAATAATAAACATTTATCATGATATAAGGAAATATAAATAACAACTTTATTACTGCCTCTAGGGCATATTTCCTTCAGTATGGCGCTGATGTAGGGCGGGCGCATCAGGCGGCGCGCCGACTAGACGGTGGAGCGGGCGGGCGGCCATGCCGTGGCGGCTGCGCTAGGGTTGGCTCCGGGGCGGGGCCTGGGCATGGATCCAGTGCGGATCTGGTCCTGCGGGCACGGTCTCGGCCTCCCCTGGTCAGCCAGTGGGCCTCGGTAGGGGCTTCTCCTTGCCGTGATCTATCAGCATCGGCCTGGATCATCCAGATCCCAATAGGGATGGTGGCGGTCCGTGCACGAGAGATGAAGGTTCTTCGAACAGATCTGGGTGAAAACCTGCTACCGCCTATTGCTAAGGCCAGCGGTGGCGGCGCTGTCTGTGTCATTCCCTTCCTGAAGGCATCGCGGTGGAGAAGTTCAAGGCCACTCTCTACTACCTCCAGGGGAAACCCTATATAAGTATATCGGATGACGGTGGCTCTCTTGTGTCGTTTCCCCCTTGGGGGCGTCATTCTTGGAGGTGCACATGGGCTCGAGGGACCGGAGGACGGCTTCTTTGGTGGAGCGGTGTTTCATCTTTCACATTGATGGCGGTGGATCTCGGCGGTGTGGCACTGTTGAGACTCGGCGTCCGATGTGCGGAGATGGACTCACACAGGAGGATGGAGTCTGGCATGATGGTGGCGTCCAGAGAAGCCTGGCAAGGTCGGTGCGTCAGTTTGCTCTGAAGATGTATTAGTGGAAGATGGCGACGATGACACATGAGAGTGCGTCGGAGCGATTTGCACCCCAAACCCAGTATGTGGCTTGGTTGGGGCCTCTAGCTTTAGATGTTAGGCATTTGTGTAATGTATGTTTGGTATTAGGCTCAGACTATCGGCACCCCTTCATCATCTGGATAGGATTAGCGACACATGTTGCTAATATGGTGGCTTCGGACTACCTAATGTACTACTTTGTAATGTCTTTATAAATAATCACTAAAATGTTGCATGCATCACCTGGATGCAGAGGCCGAGGGTAATCCTCCTTTTCTAAAAAAACTTCATGGCTGAAGAAAAATTAGAGTTCGCGGGCTAGGTGGGAGGAAGAGGAGAGTGATGTCAAGCTACGTTGGTATTTCCCCAAAGAGGAAGGGATGATGCAGCACAGTGGCGGTAGGTATTTCCCTCAGATATGAAACCAAGGTTATCGAACCAGTAGGAGAACCAAGCAACACAATGTAAACAGCCCCTACACACAAATAACAACCACTCGCAACCCGAAGTGTTAAAGGGGTCGTCAATCCCTTTCGAGTAACGGCGCCAGAAATGCTGTGTGGATGGGAGAAAATTATAATAGATTAAATAAATAGATCGTGAATTAATAAAAGTGCAGCAAGGTATTTTTGTATTTTTGGTTTAATAGATCTGAAAATAAAAGCAAGGAAAAAGTAGATCGCAAGCAAATATATGAGAAAGAAGACCCAGGGGCCGTAGGTTTCACTAGGGGCTTCTCTTGAGAAAGATAGCAAACGGTGGGTAAACAAATTAATGTTGGGCAATTGATAGAACCTCAAATAATTATGACGATATCCAGGCAATGATCATTACATAGGCATCACATCCAAGATTAGTAGATCGACTCTTGCCTGCATCTACTACTATTACTCCACACATCGACCGCTATCCAGCATGCATCTAGTGTATTAAGTTCATGAAAAAACGGAGTAATGCAGTAAGAATGATGACATGATGTAGACAAGTCCGTTTATCTATATGGCGGTAGATATAGATCTCGTCTTTTTATCCTTAGTAGCAACAATACATACGTGTCGGTTCCCTTTCTGTCATTGGGATCGAGCACCGTAAGATCGAACCCACTACAGAGCACTGTCGGTGTCAAAACCGGCAGATCTCGGGATAGGGGGTCTCAAGCTATGGATCATGGATTGATGGGTAACAGGAGACAGGGGACACGATGTTTACCCAGGTTCGGGCCCTCTTACTTGAGGCAATACCCTACTTCCTTCTTGATTGATCTTGATGAATATAAGGATTACAAGAGTTGATCTACCTCGAGATCATACGTTGTGGTCTAAACCCTAAGGGTAGGATGAATAATGTCATAATAATCTATCGACTAGCCTGGCCCTGGCTTATATAATGTACCAGAGGCCTAGGATAACAAGATTCCTAGTCAAATACGTTGGTGGAGAGGAGTCCTTGTCTTGATCATCAAGTCTTGTGGAATCTTCCTCATGTATACATCGGCTGTCCGAACTGGCCCATGAGCAAACGGCCATGGGGGTCCTTGGCCCAATCCAACTGATCGGGAGACGACATGGTGAGTACCCCCTAGTCCAGGACACCATCAGTAGCCCCCTGAACCGGTCTTCAAGTTGGGGACGCTCTTCGATTCTTCCGAACTGTTTTTCATCTTCGGTCGTCGGTCTTGAAAACTGGTTCAACAAATCATCTCATCTTCAATATTGAGGATCGCAAAAGTGAATCCGAAGAGTTTACACGTCAGGTATCCGAGGAGCCCCTTTAAGTTCTCGGCCTTTATCAATGCCTTGCTATTATTTTTTACGCCACACCTCGGGTTTGAAGTTTTTCCCGTATGGCGGTGTCCTCTTACATCCGAGCTCCAACGCCGGACTGCATTCGAGATTTCTTTTGCAGCCGAGCACCAACATCAGATTATATTCGAGCTCCAACGCCGGACTGTATCCGAGCTCCAGCGCCGGACTATGTCCGAGCTCCAACGCCGTACTATATCCGAGGTGTCATAGATCACCTTCGCTTGAAAAAGTTTGAAGGAGATTATCTGAGTTTAACACTGAAAAATTCTCTATGGAACGAGCCATTCGAATCCGAGCTTTATGCCGGACCACTTCTGAGCTCCAAGGATGGTCAGCGTCCGAGGTGTTGTAAACTACCTCGGTCTTTAAAAAGATTGAACGAATTCGGCCAAGCTTAATGCCGGAAATGCTCTGTATGGAGCCAGCCACTGGCGCCCGAGCTTTATGCCGGACTGCTTCCGAGGTGGTGCAGCACCCCGACCATGGGCTGATTTTGTGTGAATATTTTTGATTGGTGCCATTTATTCTCTGCCGAAATATATAGCCAGTAGCCCTCAAGGTGCATATTGGCCTAATATCCGAGATGCACCTGAAGGATAAAATCAAACCACTGACCCTAGTAGCCCCTGAGACTCAGGTCGATTCGTAAAATCAACCTGAGGATCAATTCCCCGCTCGATGGCATACTTAGGAATAGAAACGCGGTGTAATATATTAGAGGAAATAGTGATCTACAAACGGGCCCTTGAGAGACGGTCTTGAGAAGTTGCCGTAATATATTAGCTTGATGTCGGATAGGTCCAGATGGTACCTATTGTTGTCCGAAGACGCATTTGCACATAGTTCGGTCCAGCCGAACACTGAGCACTTTGAATTTTTTGCATTGAATGGGCAATGCAGTAGCCCCCGAGACACTGGTCGGGTGGCAATACCAGATCAGGGGATCGATGTGCCCCTTTGATATTAGTGAATGATAAGCCCGAAGCCCAGTAGCCCCCGAGCCTTAATGCGGGCACGGGTGGCCGAAGTAAGGATCGATATCCAGAGTAAAATCACAAATTGTGTGTAATGATTCTATGTATCCATGTAGTTTACATCATTAATGCTCGGATCCGCATTGTACAAAACTTTGTTGACCGACCATCGGCTTCAACCTCCTCGGCCAGTAGCCGGGGAGCGTTTGTCCTACTTTATTAAGTCGTTATAAAGGCAAAGATTTACGGAAAACAAGGTGATCCGGCCATACGGTTTTATAAACAAAGGTACACAGAGAGATATGTTATATTACTATTCAATGTAAGAAACATCTTCCAAAGAAAATAGTCCCGCTATCGGTTCCTTTCTTTGGGTTGTCATGCTGATCATGATCATGAAAGCTCACCTCCGATCAATGTGGAAGAAAAATATTGAGGATTTAGTTCGGGGAAAGTTCCCGAACTCGATGCTATTGATGAACCAAAATTTTCAATTCCGTCGTTGCCGACCAATTATATCCTTTAAGATTGCTAGTTTTCGGCTTCACCCAGTCTAAGGTACTAACTCGGATGACCCGGTAGTAACAATCACAGAGGTGCTCCCTTTACCGCCTAGCCGAACAATCAGGAACGTAGGGGTAAGCACAAGAGCCAGGCAACCCAGCTTGGGCAAAATCTTATGTCAAATTGATGCATATTTATGGCTTTATAACGATGATTACGGAATGTAGCCCTCGTATATTAAATACAAACACCGATGATTTGTTTATTTTGACTCCGTTGCGACCATTTATCAGTTGAAAGTGGCCCATCGTCGGCTTCCACACCCTTGTAGATGCTATGCAGGGTGTTTCCATAATAACAAAACAACCCTTAGCCGACGTCTCGGTGCCCTAAGGCGGTTGTGTTAGCGGAAACGACGCAATCAGATATGCGGGCTTTATAACTTTCACTTAGTTGTAGGAGCTTTAAATTGGGGAAGCTAGCTATGAGCCCCCGGTTAGTGTTCGGCGACAGCTGAGGTCAAGCCATAAACACTTTGGCCAATGTTATGAACGGCCCTTCATTTAACATGGGCTGACCTCTATCGATCTTACAATTTAACACAATCATCGGATCGCTGACCAGTTTGTGCTTATTGTAACAGTCAGTTTTCGGCTTTCTCTAGTGAGGTGCATTAACCATGCGAGATGGAAGCACAATCACAGTGGTTCTCCCTTTGCACACCTAGCTGAACAAAGCGGAACGTAGGAGGCAATCACAGGAGCTAGGCAACCCAACTATTAACCAAAGACACAATTCAAAACCCATGCATATATAGAAATATCCGAGGATGTTTTTGCAGAATCTCTAAAGGTGTTCGGCGTTGCACTACGAGACTTATGCTGGAAACACACCAATAGTTTAAAAGTTCCATAGGCTCGAAAACCAAAAACTTATGTAAAAGCTTGAAGTCCGGACTAAACCGAGATTTTGGTGCCAATCCGGAAATTGTTTTTTTAATTGTGCTTCTGTCGTGCTTTAACATGACACATCCAATCTCAAGACTTCAAGCGGGTCAGCCTATGGCTTCAAGATCCTTATCCAGAAGGCGGAGTGCTTCTTTGAGGCCAGTTTAGCGAACTAAACTCGAGCGGCTTTAGAGAGAAGCTAGGCTATCCGACTATTGACCATACACTCGAGTCGAAAAAAGAGCGATAGAAAAAGACTTTGCAATGAGCAAGAAGGAAACACATTATTATAAACTGGCTCGTGTAAATTTTAAGAGCCCCCGGTTAACATGGGTAAGGGGAGTTTCTTTTAACAAACAACGTATGTGAGCATGGTCGAACCAAACACAAGTTAAAAATTTAAAACTTTGAGCATGAAAGCGACTTAGCTGGTTAATGTGTTCGGCATTGATGACGTGGTCCGAGCTTGATGCGGGACAAGGTTCCGTCCCCCAAGCTGGTCCCGAGGTGGCGGAGCGAAGAGCTCGGCACTCCGAAGTGGTGATATAGCACGGCCAATGTAGGACAACAGAGTGACGCCGAAGTCCCCGGCGTGGATTAATGAAGTGTTGACGAAGCCCCCGTCCATTCGAGGTGACGTGGTATGTCAATACGCTGAGGTGACAACACTGCCCGACCCGAATCATTTACGCTCGATGAGGTAGAGTTCTATCGGTGATGCCGAAGTCCCCGAGGCAACCGAACACGTCGGTATGGCAACACGACCAACAAGGTGATCACGCGAGCCGATTGGGACGATGACGTCGGCCTGCCGAAGAGACTACGTGACACAGTCGAAGTCCATTACCTGCACATGTAAAATAGTGCAGGCCAACAACAATAATATAAATGTATTAAAATCCTCGCATAACTAATTTACGCAAGATAATTTATTTAAAAATATGTGGCCTGGCGCCGAAGTCAATGTCGATGCAGGGCGTCGGCGTGATGCGGTAAAGGCGTGGCAAAGCCTGAATTCACAAGTCGGTCCAAGTTTCAGATGCGGCATTCACCAAACTATGTACGGAAACTGACTGAACCACCACGTGACCGTCGTTAATGCGGCCGCCATTTGATAGACCTATGTACAGACGATGGAACAAACGAGAGTAATAATTCGCTGGAATAAATAAACCCAAACAAGCAAAAATTGTTAGGATTAATAGCACCTGGTTTATTTGTCATAGCAGTCCGAAGAAAAGTGACTCCCAAAATTGGGACTCGATCGGCACACCCATTCCCGATGGGCGGTGAAGCGGCAACATGGCGATGCTGGTAAAGGCTGGCTCACCGAGGCAAAGCCCCCGGTCCAGCTAACATGACGAAGCTGGTCGGCTGACGACGCCGAAGTCTCCGGAGTAGGTTGATGAAGGGATGGCGAAGACCCCGGTCCAGACGAGGTGATGGAGCAGGTCGGTAAGGAGACGTTGCAGCTGCCATGTCAGCCGAGGTGTTGAAGTAGTTCGGCGTGATGGACATCGGCTCAAAGAAGCAATGGTGCGACCATGCCGATGCAGGTCATAACTAGTGACATGGTCAATGCCAGTTTGATGAAGTGACCGTGCAGCGATGCTGATGTGCCCGCTCCGTGTAATCTGTGGGGCGGCGAGGTTGGTGATGATTTATCCTTCGTGATGCTGAACTCTTGTTCGGCTTGCCGAGATGATGATCTGACGAAGTTGAGCCGGCTCAACAAAGCGACGACGTATCTAGCGCAAGTCGGTAGCTGTGGAGCAACGTTGTCGGGCTGGTTTGACACCAGCGCAACGGTGAAGATCATATTGGAAAAGGCTTTAGAATTAGTGGGATGTGTTTGGGAACAAAACACAATACCCCATACAAAACTTCCTTCATAAAGGATGTCCGGAAATCCCGTTCATAAAAAAGATGAACTCGGGTCAGATTCGTTCTCGCGCAGAAAATAGATCAGAAAAGTGATGCACTAATCGGAAGGTTCCCGGAGTTTGAACGGTCGGATCGAGCTGAAATTTTGAGGGGTAATATATATAGGAATTCCGCAGCCGATCAACGGTTCGGTCTTCCAAAGGACATCTGGGCTAGGTGCTGGACACCACGCTCCAAACTCGTCCAGATTCCCATCCAGATTCGACGGGGCTCCGGTATATTGGAGGCCGGCGAAGATTGCTCCATCGGAACGCGACGAAATTTTACAGTGTTGTTGTAGACTCAATTCCACACAATTTCACCAAAGGAATCGTCAAAGCGATGCTCGAGGAGGTGGTGGTAGTGGATACAAGTTCGCTGTTCGGAAAAATAGCATGGTCGCCCGAGGGCAATGTTGACGTTGAGCCCCCGAGCTCCATGGATGATTCCTCCATGATCTTGATAGAGATCGGAGTTGATGTTGATGAAGGCCCTCGTCCGAACTTGATGATTGGAGGTAGGGCACAGTCCTTGGTCAAGCCACGGAGACCAGTCGAGGCGGCGACGAAGACGCCGATGTCGTAGTTGATCTGCAGGCAACCATTGTCGGTGTCAAAACCGGCAGATCTCGGGATAGGGGGTCCCAAGCTGTGGATCATGGATCGATGGGTAACAGGAGACAGGGGACACGATGCTTACCCAGGTTCGGGCCCTCTTACTGGAGGCAATACCCTACTTCCTGCTTGATTGATCTTGATGAATATAAGGATTACAAGAGTTGATCTACCTCGAGATCATATGTTGTGGTCTAAACCCTAAGGGTATGATGAATAATGTCATAATAATCTGTCGACTAGCTTGGCCCTAGCTTATATAATGTACCAGAGGCCTAGGATAACAAGAGTCCTAGTCGAATACGTTGGTGGAGAGGAGTCCTTGTCTTGATCATCAAGTCTTGTGGAATCTTCCTCGTGTATACATCGGCTGTCCGAACTGGCCCATGAGCCAATGGACATGGGGGTCCTCGGCCCAATCCAACTGATCGGGAGACGACGTGGTGAGTACCCCCTAGTCCAGGACACCGCCAGGCACCTCTTCCCATTGCAAGATAAATAGATCAAGTTGGCCAAACAAAACCCAAATATCGGAGAAGAAATATGAGGCTATAAGAGATCAAAGAAACTCAAATAATTTTCATGGATATAAAAAGATATGACTGATCATAAACTCAAAGTTCATCAGATCCTAACAAACACACCACAAAAAGGGTTACATCATATGGATCTCCAAGAGACCATTGTATTAAGAATTCAGCGAGAGAGAGAAAGCCATCTAGCTACTAACTACGGACCCAAAGGTCTATAAGGAACTACTCACGCATTATCGAAGAGGCACCAATGGAGGTGGTGAACCCCATCCGAGATGGTGTCTAGATTGGATCTGGTGGTTTTGTACTCTGCAGCGGCTGGATGAATATTTCGCTGACTCCCCTAGGGTTTCTGGAATATTGGGGTATTTATAGAGCAAAGAGGCAGTCTAGGGGGCACCCGAGGTGGGCACAACCCACCAAGGCGCGCCTGGGCCTCCTGGCGCGCCCTGGTGGGTTGTCCCCTCCTCGGGACTCCCCACAGGTGCAACCAGGGCCCAACTTCTTCCTTCTGGTCCATAAAAAATCTCCGTAAAGTTTCGTCACATTTGGACTCCGTTTGATAAGGATTTTCTGCGATGTAAAAAACATGGAAAAGTAGTAACTAGCACTTGGCACTATGTCAATATGTTATTGCCAAAAAATGATATAAAATGATTATAAAACATCCAAGATTGATAATATATCAGGCTATCAGCATGGAACAATAAAAATTATAGATACGTTGGAGACGTATCACAGAGGATAAGAGCATCTCCAGCATACCTATAAATACTTATCCCGCGAAAGTCGTTTAGAGGATCCCACAAAATAGTTTTTACACGTTTTTACAGTATGCCATGTTCTCGCACATAATAGACCCACGCAAAAATCTTTAATGTCAGGCGTGGAGCCCATTTTTGAGTAGTTGCATTTACGATAGGGTCCCTAGAAAATAGCACAAAACACCCTAAAACGAAATCTAGATTACAATTGGATCCAGGCCGCTCCAATGCAACGGCGCATGCTCCGGCCGCCGCTACCGCAGTTGGCGCGCACCTCGTTGGAGGCGCGCAGGCACGGCGGCTCTGCTTCCATCGAGAGGAAGGGGGAGAAGAGAGAGAGTGGGGAGTTGGGAGAGGAGATGAATAAGATAGAAAGGGGTTGGTATTTCTGTCGTTCGTCTCTCTGGCTGACGTGGTTCTCTTTACTGGTTTAAAATTCATGCAACTAATCCAATGCCAGAAAACGCGTTCGGGCCACAACTCCATAGGCCACACGTCAGGTACTTATTATTTGGGTTTACTTCTATATCTCACATAGGGAGGATCCTATTTAATAACACTTGCAATCGATGGAGGTGGATCATACCAAGGCAGTACATGCAGATCTTCATGAATGGGACCGTGATATCCTTAAGAGCCCAAAAAGACGCATCAAGAAGTTAAAAAGAGAGCTTGAGAATATTCAAGTTGGACCGAACACAGTGGTAGCTCGAGCGAGAATGAGAGAGATCGAACTGCTTTTGGAGAATATGATGGATCGGGAAGAGATGTACTGGATCCAAAGAGGTAGAGCGAATTGGCTGTTACATGGAGATTGAAATACTGCTTATTTTCACAATGCAGCAACTTCCAGAAAGAAGCGAAACCAGATTAAGAAACTTTTGGACGACACAGGTGTTTGGCATGAAGGTACGGACCAACTAAAAGCTCATGTAACTGGTTATTTTGCTAAGCTTTTCACATCAGAGGTCCTTGTTCAAGACCCGGTTGTCCTATCTCATGTTAAAATAAGTGTTACCGTTGAGATGAATGAAGCGCTTTTAAAGCCATATACAACGGAGGAGGTCCGAAAGACTTTGTTTGATATTGGGGATCTCAAAGCACCAGGCCCAGATGGACTACATTCTATATTCTATAAACGGTTTTGGCCAATGTTGGGTGATGTTTTAGTTACAGAAGTTCTTGTTGCTGTTAATACTAGAATCATTCCTGAAGGATGGAACGACACTACAGTAGTGATGATCCCTGAGGTTAAAAATCCGGAGAAAGTTACACAATTCAGACCTATCAGCCTCTGTAATGTGGTCTATAAGGTAATCTCTAAACTGCTGGTTGTCCGTCTTAAGGTCATTCTTCCAGATGTTATTTGCCCTACCCAGAGTGCCTTTGTACTAGGGAGACTTATTACAGATAATGTACTAGTTGCTTATGAGAGTTTCCATACTATCAAAAATAAACGGGTAGGCAAAGAAGGTTTGTGTGTAGTTAAGTTGGATATGCATAAAGCTTATGATAGAGTGGAGTGGGTATTCCTGGAAAATATTTTGTTGAAGTTGGGCTTTCATGCCAACTGGGTGGACATGGTTATGAAGTGTGTATCTTCAGTGGAATATCGTGTCCGCCTAAATTCTGAAATAACTGAGAGCTTTAAACCAACTAGAGGACTTCGTCAGGGTGATCCATTATCACTGTATTTGTTTATTTTATGCACTGAAGGTCTCATTGCTCTTTTAAATCATGCTGAAGAAACAGGTTTATTGGAGGGAGTTAAAGTTTGCCGAGAAGCACCAGCTGTCACAAACTTGCTATTTGCAGATGACTCTCTTATCCTCATGAAAGCAAATGCAGAGAATGCTATTATGTTGAAGGATATACTTGACAAATATTGTGCAGCCTCAGGCCAGATGGTGAGTGGAGACAAATCTAGTATTTTCTTCAGCCAGGTGAGGGTGCAGGTTTGTAATATTCTAAATATCATGACTGAAGCTCTAAATGTCAAGTATCTGGGCTTGCCTGCGCAAGTTGGTTTGGATAAAACTGATACTTTTCAGTACTTGATTGACCGTGTATGGCAAAGAGTGAATGGGTGGAAAGAAAGACAACTCTCGGCAAGGGGTAAAGAAGTGCTCCTTAAGGCAGTGGGCAATTCTATACCATCATATGCAATGTCGGTCTTCAAAATTCCCAAACAAACTTGCAAGGGAATAACTGACGTGATGTCGCACTACTGGTGGGGGATGGTGATGCTCTGGTTTGCGTGGTGGAAGATGTGTGTACCGAAAAGACAGGGAGGAATGGGATTTAGAGATATTCCTTGTTTCAATTTAGCTCTCTTAACTAAGTAGGCGTGGAGGCTTATTGAGAACCCAGGTTCTTTGTGTGCCCGGATTCTGAGAGAAAAATACTTTCCGGATGGTGATTTATTAAATTGCATGTTAAAGAAGAATGCCTCATTTACATGGCAAAGCATAATGCAAGGTGTGAATACTTTGAGACATGGATATATTTGGAGAGTAGGAGATGGTGGAAACACTAATATCTGGAGGGATGCTTGGATCCCAAACTCTCCATCCAGAATGATTATCACACCTAGGGGAGGCCATTTGATTTCTAAGGTGAGTGACTTAATTGATCCATCAACGGGTCAGTGGGATGTCGGCCTTGTTGAGCAAACCTTTTGGCCCATTGATGCGGTAAGGGTTCTTGCTATACCATTATCGACAAACGATATGACTGATTTCTGAATAAGCATGGAAACTTTACTGTCAAATTGGCTTACCATACTGTCTGGGATTACCAACATGGACGTAAACTACAGAGAATTGTTGGTTTGGGCTGTTGGGGAACGTAGTAATTTCAAAAAAATTCCTACGCACACGCAAGATCATGGTGATGGCATAGCAACGAGAGGGGAGAGTGTTGTCTACGTACCCTCGTAGAACGTTAAGCGGAAGCGTTATGACAACGCGGTTGATGTAGTCGTACGTCTTCACGAATCGACCGATCCAAGCACCGAACGTACGACACCTCCGTGTTCAGCACACGTCCAGCTCGATGACGTCCCCCGGGCTCCAATCCAGCGAAGCATCGGGGATGAGTTCCGTCAGCACGACGGTGTGGTGACGATGATGATGTTCTACCGGCGCAAGGCTTCGCCTAAACTCCGCGACGATATGACCGAGGTGGAATATGGTGGAGGGGGGCACCACACACGGCTAAGGAACGATCCGTAGATCAACTTATGTCTATGGGGTGCCGCCCTCCCCCGTATATAAAGGGGGAGAGGAGGAGGGGGCCAGCCAAGGGGGAGGCGCGCCCTAGGAGGGGGAAACCTACTCCAAGTAGGTTTGCCCCCTCCCTTTCCTATTAGGAGTAGGAGAGGGAAGGAAGAGAGGGGAGGAAAGAAGGAAAGGGGGGCCGGCCCCCCTCCCAATTCGGATTGGGTTTGGGGGGGCACCCCCCCTCCTTTGCTCCTTCTCCCTCCTTTCCACTAAGGCCCAATAAGGCCCATATACTTACCGGGGGGTTCCGGTAACCTCCCGGAACTCCGGTATAATCCCAATCTCATCCGGAACCTTTCTGGTGTCCAAATTTATCCGTCCAATATATCAATCTTTATGTATCGACCATTTCAAGACTCCTCGTCATGTCTGTGATCACATCCGGGACTCAGAACAACCTTCGGTACATCAAAACTTATAAACTCATAATAAAACTGTCATCGTAACGTTAAGCGTGCGGACCCTACGGGTTCGAGAACTATGTAGACATGACCTAGAACTATTCTCGGTCAATAACCAATAGCGGAACCTGGATGTTCATATTGGTTCCTACATATTCTACGAAGATCTTTATCGGTCAAACCGCATAACAACATATGTTGTTCCCTTTGTCATCGGTATGTTACTTGCCCGAGATTTGATCGTCGGTATCCAATACCTAGTTCAATCTCGTTACCGGCAAGTCTCTTTACTCGTTCTGTAATACATCATTTCATAACTAACTCATTAGTTACAACGCTTGCAAGGCTTAGTGATGAGTATTACCGAGAGGGCCCAGAGATACCTCTCCGACAATCGGAGTGACAAAACCTAATCTCGAATTATGCCAACTCAACATGTACTTTTGGAGACACCTGTAGAGCACCTTTATAATCACCCAGTTACGTTGTGACGTTTGGTAGCACACAAAGTGTTCCTCCGGTAAACGGGAGTTGCACAACTCATAGTTGCAGGAACTTTGTATAAGTCATGAAGAAAGCAATAGCAACATACTAAACGATCAAGTGCTAAGCTAACGGAATGGGTCAAGTCAATCACATCATTCTACTAATGATGTGATCCCATTAATCAAATGACAACACATGCCTATGGTTAGGAAACATAACCATCTTTGATCAATGAGCTAGTCAAGTAGAGGCATACTAGTGACACTATGTTTGTCTATGTATTCACACATGTATCATGTTTCCGGTTAATACAATTCTAGCAAGAATAATAAACATTTATCATGATATGAGGAAATAAATAATAACTTTATTATTGCCTCTAGGGCATATTTCCTTCAGTCTCCCACTTGCACTAGAGTCAATAATCTAGATTACATAGTAATGATTCTAACACCCATGGAGTCTTGGTGTTGATCATGTTTTGCTCGTGAGAGAGGCTTAGTCAGCGGATGCGCAACATTCAGATCCGTATGTATCTTGCAAATCTCTATGTCTCCCACTTGGACTTGGTCCCGAATGGAATTGAAGCGTCTCTTGATGTGCTTGGTCCTCTTGTGAAATCTGGATTCCTTTGCCAAGGCAATTGCACCAGTATTGTCACAGAAGATCTTCATTGGTCCCGATGCACTAGGTATAACACCTAGATCGGAAATGAACTCCTTCATTTGCTGCTTCCGAAGCAGCTATGTACTCCGCTTCACATGTAGATCCCGCCACGACGCTTTGTTTAGAACTGCATCAACTTACAGCTCCACCGTTTAATAAAAATACGTATCCGGTTTGCGATTTAGAATCGTCCGGATCAGTGTCAAAGCTTGCATCGACGTAACCATTTACGACTAGCTCTTTGTCACCTCCATATCGAGAAACATATCCTTAGTCCTTTTCGGTATTTCGGGATGTTCTTGACGCTGTCGATGACCCACTCTGGATTACTTTGGTACCTCCTGCTAAACTAATAGCAAGGCACACATCAGTGCGGTACACGACATTGCATACATGATAGAGCCTATGGCTGAAGCATAGGGAACTCCTTTGATTTTGTCTCTATCTTCTGCAGTGGTCGGGCATTGAGTCTGACTCAACTTTATACCTTGTAATATAGGCAAGAACCCTTTCTTCGCCTGATCCATATTGAACCTTTTCAAAACTTTATCAAGGTATGTGCTTTGTGAAAGTCCAATCGTCTTGATCTATCTCTATAGATCTTAATGCCCAATATGTAAGCAGCTTCACCGAGGTCTTTCATTGAAAAACTTTTATTCAAGTATCCTTTTATGCTATCCAGAAATTCTATATCATTTCCAATCAACAATATGTCATCCACATATAATATTAGAAATGCTACAGAGCTCCCACTCACTTTCTTGTAAATATAGGCTTCTCCAAAAGTCTGTATAAAACCATATGCTTTGATCACACTGTCAAAGCGTTTATTCCAACTCCGAGAGGCTTGCACCAGACCATAGATTGATCGCTGGAGCTTGCACATTTTGTTAGCTCTTTTAAGATCGACAAAACCTTTTGGTTGCATCATATACAACTCTTCTTCCAGAAATCCATTCAGGAATGCAGTTTTGACATCCATCTGCCAAATTTCATAATCATAAAATGCCGCAATCGCTAACATGATTCGGACAGACTTAAGCATCGCTACGGGTGAGAAAGTCTCATCGTAGTCAACCCCTTGAACTTGTCGAAAACCTTTCGCAACAAGTCGAGCTTTATAGATAGTTACATTACCATTAGCGTCAGTCTTCTTCTTAAAGATCCATTTATTCTCAATGGCTTGCCGATCATCGGGCAAGTCAACCAAAGTCCATACTTTGTTCTCATACATGGATCCCATCTCAGATTTCATGGCCTCTAGCCATTTTGCGGAATCTGGGCTCATCATCGCTTCCTCATAGTTCGTAGGTTCATCATGGTCAAGTAACATGACTTCTAGAACAGGATTACCGTACCACTCTGGTGCGGATCTTACTCTGGTAGACCTACGAGGTTCAGTAGACACTTGATCTGAAGTTCCATGATCAATATCATTAGCTTCCTCACTAATTGGTGTATTTGTCACAGGAACTGATTTCTGTGATGAACTACTTTCCAATAAGGGAGCAGGTATAGTTACCTCATCAAGTTCTACTTTCCTCCCACTCACTTCTTTCGAGAGAAACTCCTTCTCTAGAAAGGATCCATTCTTAGCAACGAATGTCTTGCCTTCGGATCTGTGATAGAAGGTGTACCCATGATCTCTTTTGGGTATCCTATGAAGACACATTTCTCGATTTGGGTTCGAGCTTATCGGTTGAAGTTTCTTCACATAAGAATCGCAGCCCCAAACTTTAAGAAACGACAACTTTGGTTTCTTGCCAAACCACAGTTCATAAGGCGTCGTCTCAACAAATTTAGATGGTGCCCTATTTAATGTGAATGCAGCCGTCTCTAAAGCATAACCCCAAAACGATAGCGGTAAATCAGTAAGAGACATCATAGATCGCACCATATCTAGTAAAATACGATTCGACGTTCGGACACACCATTTCTTTGTGGTGTTCGGTGGCGTGAGTTGCGAAACTATTCGCATTGTTTCAAATGTAAACCAAACTTGTAACTCAAATATTCTCCTCCACGATCAGATCGTAGAAACTTTATTTTCTTGTTACGATGATTTTCCACTTCACTCTGAAATTCTTTGAACTTTTCAAATGTTTCAGACTTGTGCTTCATCAAGTAGATATACCCATATCTGCTCAAATCATCTGTGAAGGTGAGAAAATAACGATATCCGCCACGAGCTTCAACATTCATCGGACCATATACATCTGTATGTATGATTTCCAACAAATCTGTTGCTCTCTCCATAGTACCGTAGAACGGTGTTTTAGTCATCTTGCCCAGGAGGCACGGTTCGCAAGTACCAAGTGATTCATAATCAAGTGATTCCAAAAGTCCATCAGTATGGAGTTTCTTCATGCGCTTTACACCGATATGACCTAAACGGCAGTGCCACAAATAAGTTGCACTATCATTATCAACTCTGCATCTTTTGGCTTCAACATGAATATGTGTATCAGTACTATCGAGATTCAATAAAAATAGACCACTCTTCAAGGGTGCATGACCATAAAGATATTACTCATATAAATAGAACAACCATTATTCTCTCGATTTAAATGAATAACCGTCTCGCATCAAACAAGATCCAGATATAATGTTCATGCTCAACGCGGCACCAAATAACAATTATTCAGGTCTAAAACTAATCCGAAGGTAGATGTAGAGGTAGCGTGCCGACCGCGATCACATCGACTTTGGAACCGTTTCCCACGCGCATCGTCACCTCGTCCTTGGCGGTGCTCGCTTATTCCGTAGTCCTGTTTGAGTTGCAAATATTAGCAGAACCCGATATCAAATACCAGTGCTACTACGAGCTCTAGTTAGGTACACATCAATAACATGTATATCACATATACCTTTGTTCACTTTGCCATCTTTCTTATCCGTCAAATACTTGGGGCAGTTCCGCTTCCAGTGACCAGTCTGCTTGCAGTAGAAGCACTCAGTTTCAGCCTTAGGTCCAGACTTGGGTTTCTTCTCTTGAGCAGCAACTTGTTTGCTGTTCTTCTTGAAGTTCCCCTTCTTCTTCCCTTTGCCTTTTTTCTTGAAACTAGTGGTCTTGTTGACCATCAACACTTGATGCTCCTTCTTGATTTTTACCTCCGCAGCCTTTAGCATTGCGAAGATCTCGGGAATAGTCTTGTTCATCCCTTGCATATTATAGTTCATCACAAAGCTCTTGTAGCTTGGTGGCAGTGATTGGAGAATTCTGTCAATGACGCTATCATCCGGAAGATTAACTCCCAATTGAATCAAGTGATTATTATACCCAGACATTTTGAGTATATGCTCACCGCAGAACTATTCTCCTCCATCTTGCAGCTGTAGAACTTATTGGAGACTTCATATCTCTCAATCCGGGCATTTGCTTGAAATATTAACTTCAACTCTGGAACATCTCATATGCTCCATGACGTTCAAAATGTCGTTGAAGACCGGTTCTAAGCCATAAAGCATGGCACATTGAACTATAGAGTAGTCATCGACTTTGCTCGCGGATGTTCACAACATCCGGGTTGCTCTGCAGCAGGCACGGCACCAGCGGTGCTTCGGGGCGTAATTCTTACGTGCAGCAATGAGGATAATCCTCAAATTACGGACCCGATCCGTGTAATTACTACCATCATCTTTCAACTTTGCTTTCTCAAGGAACGCATTAAAATTTAATGGAACAACAAAGACGAGCCATCTATCTACAACAAACATAGACAAACAAAATACTATCGGTACTAAGTTCATGATAAATTTAAGTTCAATTAATCATATTACTTAAGAACTCCCACTTAGAGGCAGACATCTCTCTAGTCATCTAAGTGATCACGTGATCCAAATCAACTAAACCATAACCGATCATCACGTGAGATGGAGTAGTTTTCAATGGTGAACATCTCTATGTTGATCATATCTACTATATGATTCACGCTCGACCTTTCGGTCTCCGTGTTCGAGGCCATATCTGCATATGCTAGGCTCGTCAAGTTTAACCTGAGTATTCTGCGTGTGCAAAACTGGCTTGCACCCGTTGTAGATGGACGAGAGCTTATCACACCGATCATCACGTGGTGTGCAGGCACGACGAACTTTGGCAGCGGTGCATACTTAGGAGAACACTTCTTGATAATTTTAGTGAGAGATCATCTTAAAATGCTACCGTCAATCAAAGCAAGATAAGATGCATAAAGGATAAACATCACATGCAATCAATATAAGTGATATGATATGGCCATCATCATCTTGTGCTTGTGATCTCCATCTCGAAGCACCGTCGTGATCACCATCGTCACCGCTGCGACACCTTGATCTCCATCGTAGCAGCGTTGTCGTTTACACCATCTATTGCTTCTCGACTATCGCTACCGCTTAGTGATAAAGTAAAGCAATTCTGATGCGTTGCAATTCATACAATAAGCGACAACCATATGGCTCTGCCGATTGCCGATAACCGGTTACAAAACATGATCATCTCATACAATAAAATATAGCATCACGTCTTGGCCATATCACATCACAACATGCCCTGCAAAAACAAGTTAAACGTCCTCTACTTTGTTGTTGCAAGTTTTACGTGGCTGCTACGGGCTGAGCAAGAACCGTTCTTACCTACGCATCAAAACCACAACGATAGTTTGTCAAGTTGGTGTTGTTTTAACCTTCGCAAGGACCGGGCGTAGCCATACTCGGTTCAACTAAAGTTGGGCCGACACCGCTAGTCACCGTGTGCAAAGCACGGCGGTAAAACCAGTCTCGCGTAAGCGTCTGGCGTAATGTCGGTCCGGGCGCTTCATCCAACAATACCGCCGAACCAAAGTATGACATCTTTGGTAAGCGGTATGACTTGTATCACCCACAACTCACTTGTGTTCTACTCGTGCATATAACATCAACGCATAAAACCTAGGCTCGGATGCCCTTTGTTGGGGAGCGTAGTAATTTCAAAAAATCCTACGCACACGCAAGATCATGGTGATGGCATAGCAACGAGAGGGAGAGTGTTGTCTCGTACCCTCGTGAGACCGTTAAGCGAGCGTTATGACAACGCGGTTGATGTAGTCGTACGTCTTCACGAATCGACCGATCCAAGCACCGAACGTACAGCACCTCCGTGTTCAGCACACGTCCAGCTCGATGACGTCCCCCGGACTCCAATCCAGCAAAGCGTCGGGGATGAGTTCCGTCAGCACGACGGTGTGGTGATGATGATGATGTTCTACCGGCGCAGGGCTTCGCCTAACTCCGCGACGATAGGACCGAGGTGGAATATGGTGGAGGGGGGCACCGCACATGGCTAAGGAATGATCCGTAGATCAACTTATGTCTATGGGGTGCCCCCCTCCCCCGTATATAAAGGGGAGAGGAGGAGGGGGCCGGCCAAGGGGGAGGCGCGCCCTAGGAGGAAACCTACTCCAAGTAGGTTTGCCCCTCCCTTCCTATTAGGAGTAGGAGAGGGAAGGAAGAGAGAGGGAGGAAGAAGGAAGGGGCGGCCCCCTCCCAGTCGGATTGGGCTTTGGGGCGTGCCCCTCCTTTGCTCCTTCTCCTCCTTTCCACTAAGGCCCAATAAGGCCCATATACTTACCGGGGGTTCCGATAACCTCCCGGAACTCCGGTATAATCCCAATCTCATCCGGAACCTTTCCGGTGTCCAAATATATCCGTCCAATATATCAATCTTTATGTATCGACCATTTCGAGACTCCTCGTCATGTCCGTGATCACATCCGGGACTCCGAACAACCTTCAGTACATCAAAATTATAAACTCATAATAAAACTGTCATCGTAACGTTAAGCGTGCGGACCCTACGGGTTCGAGAACTATGTAGACATGACGTAGAACTATTCTCGGTCAATAACCAATAGCGGAACCTGGATATTCATATTGGTTCCTACATATTCTCTGAAGATCTTTATCGGTCAAACCGCATAACAACATCGTTGTTCCTTTGTCATCGGTATGTTACTTGCGAGATTTGATTGTCGGTATCAATACCTAGTTCAATCTCGTTACGGCAAGTCTCTTTACTTGTTACGTAATACATCATTTCATAACTAACTCATTAGTTACAACGCTTGCAAGGCTTAGTGATGAGTATTACCGAGAGGGCCAGAGATACCTCTCCGACAATCGGAGTGACAAAACCTAATCTCGAATTATGCCAACTCAACATGTACCTTTGGAGACACACTGAGAGCACCTTTATAATCACCCGAGTTACGTTGTGACGTTTGGTAGCACACAAAGTGTTCCTCCGGTAAACGGGAGTTGCACAATCTCACAATTGCAGGAACTTTGTATAAGTCATGAAGAAAGCAATAGCAATATACTAAACGATCAAGTGCTAAGCTAACGGAATGGGTCAAGTCAATCACATCATTCTACTAATGATGTGATCCAATTAATCAAATGACAACACATGCCTATGGTTAGGAAACATAACCATCTTTGATCAATGAGCTAGTCAAGTAGAGGCATACTAGTGACACTATGTTTGTCTTTGTATTCACACATGTATCATGTTTTCGGTTAATACAATTCTAGCATGAATAATAAACATTTATCATGATATGAGGAAATAAATAATAACTTTATTATTGCCTCTAGGGCATATTTCCTTCATGGGCACCTCAAGCACTAACCCAACATGGAAAAAAGTTTGGAAACTTAACTGTCCAGCAAAGGTAAAAATCTTTCTCTGACGAACACTACATGGAACTATGCCTTGTAATGTTGTTCTTGCAAATCGTCATATACTTATTAGACCGGCGTGTCCAACATGTGACCAAAGTGCGGAAGATGTTTTGCATGTGTTGTTTCGATGCAAAAAAGCCAAGGAAGTGTGGCGCCTCCTAGGACTGGAAGATGTTATAGCGCATGCATGCGAAGTGGATCGAGCGGGGGAAGCAATACTTGCTTATTTGCTGAATTTTCCCGCATAGGAGGCGGTCGTTCTAGGCGTTAAAAATTTCTATGAGCTCATGTCTATCACTTGCTAGTATCTCTGGTGGGAAAGACGAAAACTAGTTCACAAGGAGCATAGTGTGCAAGATGCGAAAAGAATTTCACAATCTATGAAAGCGATGGCAGAAAATTTTGTCATTGCATGTGACCCAAAGGCGGTACTAAAGAAGGACGGATGGAGAAAACCACCTAATGGCTTTGTTAAGCTGAACGTAGATGCCGCCTTCGACTATGACGCGCTACATGGAGCTATGGAGCAGTCATACGAGACGACACAGGTCATTTTATTGTTCCTACGAACAAACTAATAGAGTCATGTTATGATCCTCTTTCTGCAGAGGCATTGGCTCTTAAATTTGGTTTACAACTCTCTTCTTCGACAGGATGTAACAGGCTTGTCGTTAATTCCGACAGCCTAGAACTAATGGAGATTATGACCAGGGCGGTCAAGATGCGAGCAATGCAAAGAGCCATCATTGATGATTGTTACCACTTGGCATGTGAGTTTAGTTCAATTCGGTTTGAATTCTGTCCTAGAGAAGCAAACGTTGTTGCTCATGAATTAGCTAGTGTAGCTAGATCTAAATTCTGCAGTGAGTAGATTGAAATGGCTCCTAATGAGCTTCTTCCTCTTTTACTTAAAGATGCAAGTGTTATCACCAATGAATAAAGAGGGAACTTTAGTTGTCAAAAAAAAAAAGTTCGGCATCTTGTGTGTTGCGTTGGTCTAGTGGCTTTGGCTTTTTTTAGTTCGCTCCCTCGATGAAGGTTTTTCCTTTCTTGTGTGGTTTTTCGTTTCTCATTTTTCTCTTTTTAGATTTGATTTTTCTTTCATTTTCCCCTTTTTTTCTTTTTCACATTTTACTTTTTATTGGTTTTCTCTAATATAAGCTGAACATTCTTTAAATACACACTGAACTTTGTTAATTATACAATGAACATTTTCAATAGAGATTGACATTTTTTTGCACGGTAATTTTTTATATACTCTGAATATTTCAAAAAGACATATTGAACAATTTTTAAAATTATGTTCTCATTTTTCTTTTCGAATATCTAGCACCATAAAACAATAGTCTTTTTAAATAAAAAAGTAGTCTTTTTTTAAAGAAAACCAGCTGTTGTTTTTTTCTAAGAAAAATAGCCTAAAAACCGAAAGGGGGAAAGTAAAATATACTGCTGCGACAGAGTGGGCTAGCCCATTTGCCATGGCTTTCAGTTGCAACCTCCACTATTTGACATCAACGGGCCTCGAATATGCTCTCTCTCTCTCTCCTCACAGAGCATCACTCAAAAAAATAGATCTCACATATCATCATACATGGGAGCAACTTGTCGGTGAGCACCCCTTGCGAGGGAACCGCGACGAGGAGCGCCACAGCATGACACGTGTCATGTTTGGGCGCACTCGCGGTACGATGTTTTTTCTTTTTGCATATTCGTGTAAGTAATGCAACGCTAGAAAACACATTCGGGCCACGACTCCACATGTCACATGTCAGGTACCTATCATTTGGGTTTAGTTTTAGATCGCAAAGAGGGTGGATCCTATTTAATAACACCCGCGGTTGATGTAGATGGGTCGGAGTTCGGCACCGTGTGCTCTGCGTTGGTCCAGTTGCTTTTACTTTTTTTCTTTTGCTCCCTCGATGATGTTTCTTTTATTTTTTTTGTGTGGTTTTTTGTTTCAGTTATTATCATTTTTATTTTCTCTTTTTGCTTTGATTTTTCTTCTGATTTTTTTCCTTTTTTTTCTTTTTGCACAGTTTGCTTTTATAGGTTTTCCAATATAAGGTGAACATTTTCAAATTACACACTAAACTTTGTTAATTATACAATGAACAATTTTAATACACATTAAAAATTATGTGAGTATATGGTAATTTTTTAATATACTCAGTATTTCAAAAAGACATATTGAACAATTTATTAAAATATACTTTAATTTTTCTTGAATATCTAGCTCCATAAAACAGTAGTCTATTTTTAAAGAAAAACAACAGTCTTTTTTTAAAGAAAAACAGCCTAAAAACCAAAGAGAGAAAAAAAAAGTAAATTATACCGCCTCGACAGAGTGAGCTGGCCCATTTGCCCTGGCTTTCAGATGTGACCTCCACTATTTGACATCAACGGGCCTCGAATATGCTCTCTCTCCTCACAGAACACCACTCAAAGAAAACATGAGTGTCATACATGGGAGCAACTTGTCCGCGGGCACCCCTTGCAGGGGAGCCGCGGCAGGAGCCCCCAAGCATAACACGTGTCATGCTTGGGCGCACCCGCGGTAGCATGTTTTTTTGGGGTTTTTTCGTGTTTTCGAATTTTGCATTTTTGGTAGATTTTTCTAGAGAAAATTTGCTTCTTTGTTTTTCTCTCGTTAAGCCCACCGTGCGAGAAAACACTGTTATGCTTCACGGTGAAGCACAAATGATGTGTTTCACGGTGAAAGTGAAAAGCACGGTCGTGCTTTTTGTAAGGGGTACTTCTTAATTAGTGATCTCAGGCATACAAGTGTTCCTTTTAATCTGGGCCTGGAGAACAAATCGGCAAAAGTCTGTTCTGCCGTGGCGCCGTGGAACCGATATTTCTTTTTACATGGTGGCACTGAATTGTGAAACATGGATAAAGCAGAGGCCCGGTTGTATCCACTGTTTTCGCTGACAGAAACACATCACTTTCGAACCGCTTTCACCAACAAGTCCTGAAGAGGAGAGACTGCACGATCCTAGCCTGTACCGACAGTTCCAGCATTGTGCCACTTGTACCCAAGACACAACACCAAGAATCAAATATCTTGCATGTGCGTAAGCAGCAACAATCCCATTCCCAGCAGCGCATCAAGAAACCGCGGGCCGGGAGGCGCAGAATCCGTTGCTTCCCCCTGAGAAGAAAACCTTTTGACCCTGGGGGCAAAAGGTGAAAACTCCTTCGACACCTTTGGCCTTGGGTCAGCCAGGTCTCAATTCACACCTTCCATGTCAAAATCATCGCGGCTCAGCTCGCAGAAGAGACTGCGATGGAAATGTCGCATCAAAATCACCCGCCCTGTGTCTCTCTGTCCGTGTGTGTGTGTGTGGCTTAGAGGGCGTTCACCGCAAGATCTTCCGGTGGGCAGAAACAAGCATCTTCTATCATTCAGCCTGAACTATCAATGGTGCGGTGCGGTGCGGCATCTGAACTTTTGAGGGCGGCCAGGAGTGATGTTGGCCCTGTTAAATATCCCTTTACAAGGCCCTAGTGGTTAAACCCCTCTATATTCCGTTTCTGTGGTCGACTGATCGTCGAAAATCACATGCCGCCACTCGAAAAAGTCTCCGGGGCAAGTGCCGGGGAGGGACGGCCGCGGATTTGCTAGCCGGATCCACCCCGACACTTCGAGAATGATTTACCACAAGAATTTGGTAGATACCATTCGAGAAAACTAAAGTAAAAAAGTTGTAGAATCCACCTGCGCAAACGGACGTCTGGGCACTGAATTGGGCACGGCTAAGCGCTCGACACGGGTTTGGTCACCATGATGCGGCGCTTGAACACAAGCAAGCAAGCAGCTATCATGAAAACCTGAAGAGAGGACAAGGCCATCATTTGAACACTAGCTGGCGAGGCCGAGGCCGACGTCGCTCGTCCTCGTCCGCGGCCCGTGTCAAAGCGTCAAGTCTGCTGTGCGTGCGCGGCTTCGCCTCCCGCCGTCAGTGTAAACCACCGCTGGTACGGTTCGCTCTGCACTTTTGCTTCTCGGTGGCGCCGTCAAAGTCGTCCCGGAGAAGAGGGGAGAAGAAAAACTACGTGTCACGGGCCGCGCCGTCCGTGCGGTCACCAGGTGTGCTGGTCCTGACAGCCAGCCTCTAGCTGCACGTACGGCTGCGCCAATCAGCCTCCATCATTATTGTTCAACGACATTGTCATTAGATTTAGACGGTTTACTAACGCTAGAATAATCAGGATGTCAAAAGGTGCTTCAGCCATCCGCCCCCACCAATGATCTTTCCCATCACGACGTACGTAATGCACACCTAATCATTGCTAGCTGCTGGGTTGTTTACGACTGCCAGGTCGTCAATTACGAGAAGAAATTGCGCTGCAAATTCAAACTTGTCACGATCGCTTGTTCGCGTCGCATGATGATCACACCACGCCGCCTCGCGGCGGTGCCCAATTCCAACGTGCAAACCTCGGAAACCAGCTCCAGCTGGCCAGCAAAAACGATCAGCGAGTCAGTCAGTCAGGCATCCCGTGTCTGACGGGCGGCTCACGGGCGTTACGCAGCCAGGTGGGAGGTGCCCCGGCCAAGCAAGGAATGGGGACGAAAACGGAGTAATGAGGAAGCGAGGACGTTCACCGCCGCGTACGTATATACTTGAACGTGACATACGGTCCAGCACCGGCATAATTCTCGGGCCGTTTTGCGTCGTACGTCCGCAAGTAACCACTCAACTTATTCCTCCATCACATATGGACATAATTCAAGCGCCCCTTAATGCTCCAAGCGACGCATTAAGAGGTCGGGTCCCTCCTGCTCTCGCAAAGGAGCGAAATAATACTAGTACAGTACAAGCAAGCAAAGCCGTTTTGCGGTGAAGGTGAGGCCGTGGGAGCCATTGATTTGACGGACAGCAACACGGATGGTAAAATAATTCCATTTTTTCCCTTCCTAGTCGGCCTGGAGAAGAGTCGAGCATAAATATCCAGCATGGATCTCTCTCTCACGCATGCATGGGGTCGGGGGAGCACAGTAACGCATGGATCTGGTGGTCGACCAGTGATCGAGTGGTTCGTGTGTCCCTTCCCCCGTCGATCGTCGACCCTTTTCACCGCGGGGACGGGGCCCCGTCCTGTTGTGCGGACAGATGGAACCCAATCGCTCGCGCGGTCGCACAAATATCTGGGCGGTTACGGTCACTCATCATGCGCGGCGCGGTCACGCGCAGGCCGTCAGGCTCCAGAAACATAGCGCCACGCCGCGGGCCCCGCGCCGGCGTGCGAGCGAGCTCACTGATCACCTTCGCGTTTGCGTTGCGCCGAAGCCTCAGACCCGCCCCTTTAAATACGGCCTCGCCGCTCCTTTCCCCCGGCAGAGACGCGACCTCAGCAAAAAAGAAATCAAACACCTCGCTCGCTCGCTCGCTTGCTCCGGCCGCTAAGCCCCCGCCCCCGCCCCCAGAGCTCGCGTCGCGTGCACCGCACCAGTGGTGCAGCTGCGGCGGCTGGTTCCGACGCCGGGAAGCCGGTCGACCGAGAGGCCATTTCCAAGATGAACGCGCCCAACTCGTGGCTGTTCGCGGACAACTCCAAGTACAGCACCAGGGCGCGCCTCGTCTTCATGGGCCTCTCCTTCGCCATCGGCATCCTCACCTTCCTCATCTACCTCGCCATCTGGTACACCTGCAGCCGCCGCAGCCGGCGCCAGCGCAGCGCGGGCGCGGTGGACCTCGAGGCCGGCGCCGGGGCCGCGGCCGCGTCCGAGCGCGGCATGAGCGACGCCGCGATCGCCGCGCTCCCGACGTTCTTGTACGAGCAGCAGGCGCAGGCGGACGACGCCGCGGTGGACTGCGCGGTGTGCCTCGGGCAGCTGGAGGCCGGCGAGAAGGCGCGGCGGCTCCCCAAGTGCGCGCATTTGTTCCACGCCGAGTGCGTCGACGCCTGGCTGCGCGCGCACTGCACGTGCCCCATGTGCCGCGCCCCCGTCGGCCTGGCCGCCGCCACCTCCTCCAAGAAGGACGGCACCACTGACACCACCACACCGGCGCCGGCGACGGCGGCCGCCACAGCGACGGCACAGGCGCTGCCACCTGTTTAGGCCGCGCGTGGCTGCAGGCTCGCCGCGTGCCTCGGCAGAAGGCTGAACTGAGCCGCACGATTGGAGAATAGCTAACAGTGAGTGATCGGTCGACTAGCTAGCTAACATAGGACGTATATAGAGGCCTAATCGAGGTGATTTATTTGGTTCGTACGTACGTGTGCAGAAGTATCTGTGACGTCGATTGTATTATTATTACTATTATTCTCACTTCTATTCTAGGCGATTTTTGCTTGAGTAAATGAGTGAATCTAGTGCTCGTAGCACGCACTGCACTGCAACCCATCTTGTCGTTGGTAAGCCTCCCCATTTTCTCTTGTCCCGCGGTGGCGGACTACCGTTTCCGTTGCGCGGTTCAGCTGCGCCGTCACCGCTCTCGGTTGACACGCGCGTGTCGCCTCGGTGCGTTCCGTTCCATTCCATTCCACGGGCGTGCGAAACCGCGCACCGGGATCCACCGAGAGTTGCTTCCAACTTCGCTGCGTTTTCCTTCCCTTCCCGGACGTCGGCGCTGGCTGGCCCCTGGGCCAAGCTAGCCGTGCAAGCGTCCATTCGTTTCGTGCCTACTCCTGTCCTTTGTTGCGGGTAGCGTTTGGTGCGCACTCGTCTGTGAAAGAGTGCTGGTGTACTCTAGCAGATTCGTCGTATGACCCCGACAGCAATAGTAACTGTCGATATGGGTACTCCCTCGGTTTCTTTAAGTAAAGTTTGTTTAACGTCGGACTACATAAAGTTTCACCAAATTTATCTTAAAAAATATCAACATTTACAACAACAAAAGTTATATAGTATGACAATGAATTTCATGACACAACTAATGGTATCGATTCATAATGTGACTGTTGATATTTTTCCTATATTGTTGGTCAAATTTTATGAAGTTTGACTTTTAACAAATTTTATATGTAGACCAGAGAGAAATGGAGGGAGTAATTTCTTTTAAAATGACATTCTGGCATATACGTCGTATGCATTCGGATAGGAGTATATGGCCAAAAACTACAACTTTAGCGACTAGGGTTTCCAACAACTACGGCTCCCGATTCAAAATAAGTGTTACTGTTTTGAATTAAGCTTAGTTCAATATTAGTTCAAATCTGCGACACTTGCTATGGATAGGAGGGAGTAATACTACCAGTTTAGGGGTAGTACGTAAAAAAACTACCACTTCTTATTAGTTACTGGTTCAACCGATTTAATCATGATTATGACAACAATGGCCCACCTGTCAGAGTTGACGTGGCATGAAAGTCGATTCTATTAGGTTTTCTGATACTTTGGGTGTTATGACATGTGGGACCCACATATCTGTCTAAAAAAAATCCACTAAAAAGCGCAATTAGTTTTTATGCCATTTACTTTGGTCTTCTATGACAACCCACTGGGCACATTGACGGTGCAGTTGCACACGGGAATGGCTCTGGAGTGAGCTAGGAGTCTGCATGCATGCAGGGGGAGCTCCCTCGTGGTTTCGCCGTGGCAGGGGGGCATTGCTAGGGAGGGGGTCGAAGGCATGACAATGACGAGCGGCACTAGGATTGGAGAGGGCTATGAGGTACAAGAGGAGAGGGATCTCACCACTAGGACGTATGTGTGGTCGAGGAGGCCAATCGAGGAAGGGAGCAAGGTCCTTGTCATCGGCCACGGGCAGCGGAGCAATGACCCGTGGGAAGGGGGCTCAGGGATGCGCAACTCGATAGGAAAGTAGAGGGCAGCTTCTTGGAGGTGAAGAGGAGCCAATGAGGGACAGTGGGCTGCTAGGTTGCGCCGCAGCAGGAGATTCGTGGGATGCCGAGGTCCGGAATTCAAAGTGAAATTCTTGATTTGCCCGTGAAAAGGCCGGATGCGAGGGAGGCAACGAATCGAGGCATCCCAGACCAATTCCTCGAATGGGGCGATGTAGTCGAGCACGACGCAACTCTTGGACAAAATGGCAAGGCCAGGGGATCTTGGTCACCGCAGGCATGAGGGGGTGGTATTGGTGAGCATGACGTGGGCTCGATCCAGAGCACGCGAGAGAAACACGTGATGAAGAAGGGGAGAGGGGGATCTTGGTCGAGCAAGTCTTGCGGATACTGGGGTCGCGCCACCGGGCGGCATCGAATGCATGGCGAGTAGAATGTGCTCCCAACTGACAGAGAAGAAATATGAATTTGGGATCTTTTTATGGAACTCACATGTTGGTCCTGCCTATCATAACAGCAACACATGACGGTCAATTAACATAGTTTACTTTTGTACCACGTTAGTAGCCTTGATGGATGGGCCAAACATGTCATATTCGTGATTTTTTTTTTTTTACCCAAACAGGGAGGCTTTCCCCGGTTCCCTTATCACCCTCGCGCCAGCGTCGAAATTTTAAGATTACCAGATGAGCTGTTTTGAATTTGTAGAAATCGAGTAAATGAATCTAGTGCTCCTAGTCCATACTGTACCGCAACACATATTGTCGTTCGTAAGCTTGCCCTTTTCGGCTTGTCCCCTTCTGGCCTGTTCCGCGGTTGCGAGCGACCGTTTCTGTTGCGCGGTTCTGCTCCGCCGTCAAACTCGGTGCCAACTTGCGCATGTCAACTCAACTCAACTCAACTCGGTGCGCTCCATTCCATCCCACTTCCACCGGCATGCCAAAACCGCGGCGCCGGCCGACCCCCGATTCTTTCACCGCTCCCGAGGGAGGGCCGGCAGCAGGGGAATCCACCGAGAATTCCATCGTCGCTGCGCTTTCCGGGGCGTCGGGGGCTCGGCGCTATGCTTGGGCCCCGGCTCCGGCCGAGCTAGGCCGTCAAACCATCCATTCGTTTCGTGCGCGCGTTCATATTTCGTTTCAAGAGAACCGTTTGGTGCGCATCCGTCTGTAAACTTGTCGAGTCGTGGTGTGGCAGCGACCGCCTTTTTTGCGGGTCACGTTTCGTCTCCGGTCGAAAGCGTGAATATTTTGAGGTTTCACCCGGGAGTGCTGTGCCGGGTGTCTCTAGCGGTACGGAACCGGGCGGAATCACGCGAGGCTCGTCTGTCCGACCCTAGTTTATGGCCGTCTTTGGCAAAGCGACCGAGCGAGCCGAGGCCTTCAATTCCCCGCCATCCATCGGCCCCGTTTTGTATTGCTGCCCGTGCCTTTAGTTTAGCATCTCCAGCTGTGCCTGTGCGTAGTGTTTCCGTATTGCTCGATGGGAGGAGGATGGAAGGAAGCTTGTGTCGTGTCGTGTGTATTTATGGCCGCCACAGGCTGATGCCAACGCTACCGGCCTCTGGATTCCGGATGCTTCGTACCCCGACCAATAATGAGTTCGTATCACTAGCTTGGGAGGGAGGGAAGGTGGCAACTGGGTGAGATCGGAGCTGCGCGCAAGCAAGCAAGCAAGGCAAAGCGTGAGTGCCTCGGCCGGAACTGGTTCGGGATGGATGGTTCTTTTCCGCTAAGGGAGTGAACACATCTATCTAAAGCCTTGCACGGACGGACCGGTGGTATCTGCGATCCAGCCGGGGCCGTTCGTCCGTCCGTCCGGGTTCCTTGATTCGCCGGGTCGCAATAACTACGGGCATGCGTTAGCTTGTGCTCGCAGCTGGGATCGACCGGTGGAGCTGTGGGCGCGAGCTGCTGCATGCATTGCTTCCGTTGGACAAAAGCGAGGCGGAGATTGAATGCCGCTTTGCTTTGCTTTGCTTTCTACAGTGTAGCTAGCTTCGGGTTCTCTTCATCTGTGGGACTACCGTTGTCCGTTGATACGGCCTACGCGACGCCTAGGTGACGTGAGTGAGGTGAACGATTGGAGCGTAGCTTTTGGGGACATGATCGAAGAAGACTGCACTTTGCAACTTGAGCTTGGGGCGGTATGGCCAGTGGCCACTTCCTACGTACGTAGTACATGGCGACCAACTCGACTCGTCGTATGTGCGTCTCCTCCGTTCAGTTAGTAGCTAGCTAGCTGGTTCCCAGTGCCGACCGCCTGGCAACTTGAGCTAGAACGGAATTTTCAACTTTTCTGTTGTTCTATCACGGGAAATTAGTTGTCCATGTTGTTATTAATATGATTACAGTTTTATGATTATGAGCAAGGAATTTTTATTATTAATAACATGGCAATTTATTATTAACAGGATGTCTGTTTTATTATTGGGAGTATGGCATTTTTATTATGTTGGCATGTCATTTTTATTATCAAGAGGATGAAAATTTTATTATTAAGGGGATGGAAATTTTATTTTTATTGGCATGAATTTTTTTATTATCATAGTAATTTTATAAATTAGAGAAATGTTACTTTATAAGGTACATGGCATTTATAAGAAAATGTATATTTTTATTTGTGGCATTTTTTATCTAGAGGATGACAGTTATAAAGTTTAGCATGGAATTTTGTTTTTCTAGATCACATGACCTTTTTTTTTGTTTTGGTCATACTCATTGTAAATTTATAAATTAGAGAAATGACAGTTTTATAAAATTAGCATAACATTTTTCATAATTCAGAGAACGGCATTTCAAAATTTAGGTTTTATCTATTTTTGTAAGAATTTTTTGTTTTTTGTTCATGATATTTTTAGAATAAAAAAATAGTTAGCCGGGATTTGGGCCAATCGGTGGTTCGCCCTGGCCTACCACTAGCGAACGAGGAGAAACCTTCGCTGTGAGATACTCCACCTGGCGAATGAAATTGTTTGATAGGAGCAGCTCTGATCGGTCGCCACATATTAGGATCTATTAAAAAATAGAAAAGGGAGTATGCAATGGCTGCCTACAACTACAATGGTTGAACTAAGCAAAAAAGACTCCAAATATGTGGCGACCAACAGGCGGGTACTCCAACATCCTTTATATTAGTAATAAGACGACATCTCATCCCAAGCTCATCCAGAGACTCCAAATGCCTTCTAGGAATATCTAGAAGCGTGTGATCATTTGATACATCTTAAACGTATCTATAAATTTTTGTGTTGTTCATGTAACATGGCTCCCCTAGCTGCCTCCATTTTCACCTCACTTATATATACCCCAAAAACACTAGTTATATTTATCATGCAATTTTCTGCCGCCACCATTGTGCGTTCCGAGCTTATCTCATTTATACCCTCGCAGAGGGGAAATTCATCGACTTGTTCACCACAATCGATCATCGTTGGTCCACTAAGAGTTATGAGTAGTCATCCCCTAGACTACGAGTTCATGAAAATAGTCAGTATGTAATATCTCCTCGTTGTTGTTCAATACAATGACCACATTATTTTCCTATTATGACTGTGGTCCAAGTAATGTAAACCATGCAGTGATGTTGATCATGTGATGAATTATTCTTTTATGTTTAGATCGTGCCAATGCTTATGTTTGGCTTATACTTCATATGCTTATCTGTTTCCAACTATTTGTCTTATCTTGTCAAATTTGTAGATGGAGCGGTGTGTGTTAGTTCGATTTAATCATGAAAATAATCTCCCATGGTGACAGTAAATGAAAAAAAGGCTTATGTTGTATTATTGCCACTAAAGATAATGGCACAATACACTTGCATGTCTCGGTGATGAGCCGGTGGCTTAAGGGAATATTACTCTATGCCATCTTGCTCAAAGGAATTCTCGATTTTATTACTTACTAGTTGGATGATGCAAAGATATCTCTGTGAAAGAAGTATTAGCCATAAATGCAGAGAGGGTCTCGGCCTATGGATTTATGAACGTACGACCTAGGTAATATCAACACACCTTACACAATCTAGGATGAGCCCGAAATATTTCACTTTTACATGTGTAAGTAATCTTTCTTGCACTTTTATCTATTGGAGAGTTACTATTGGTGACACTATGAACCCTGATCTAGTTTTTAGCATAAGAAAACACTTCCATTAACTTTTATTTTCATTTACTATTATTCCTAATATACACAATATTACCTACCACATCATCTTAAAAATCTTGTACAACTAGCAAAGCTAGTAAGATTGATACCCTTGCTAGTATTGTTGGGGGCACAAGTGAAGTTTTATCTATGTGGTGTAGGAAACTTGTACCTCCATGGATTGATATATTGGTTCTCACTGAGGGAAATTTGTTGCTTGTTACAAACTCTTGCGTTTGGGATCCCAACACTTTGCTACTGTATATTGTGTCCCACGGGGCAATCTATCCACCCGGAGTATTCGTGGAAGCTTCGGAGGCCCTCTGGGCCAATCCAGAAGCATCTTAACTTTGTACGGAGCCTGCCCGGAGCTGAAGGAGGTCCGGAGGCTCTAGGTGTACGTGTTCGAATCAGGTCGGATTAAACGTTTAGGTCGGGATTGGTGTCCTTTTTTTGCATGGAAAGTCCAGCGGCCCTATATATTGATGGGGGTGATATATAGTCTGTTGACAACACACGCAATCAAACAAATCAATATACTAAGGTTATCTTCCATCTACTGCTTCTTTACCCAAGTTATCTGCTTCTTGATCTTTGTTCTTCATCGTCGGTGGCGGCAGTGAATTACAACGCTCTAGGGGTGGTCTGGCCGACCTAGTGCCCAAGCTGTTGCGTGCCCTGACGGGTCCCTCCGGTCATGTGGGGTTTATGGTCTTAAAAGACCATACCGGTGTGTTCTGCATATGGCGCTCCCGGTGAGTCTTCTCCGATGTGTCCTGCTTATTGCGTCCGGTATTGAGGGTACATCGTGATTTGTTGGTGCGGAAATAAGAGGTAGTGCTACGATGTTACCACAACTATGTGCTGCTGAGGAATCTTGTGGTAGTAGGACTAGCTAACCTCCGACTCTGTGTGTGTGCTGAATATGCATGGAGGCGATTTTCGTAGGATCTTGGAATACCAAACTTTAGCAGGTCTCTATGCCCTCGCAAAGCCTTACGATAGGATTAGGATCCTATCTTCAATCATATATATTGCCTTGAAGAGAAAAGCGAACTATATGTGAACAAGATATTGTTGCTACATGATATCCTGTATTATAGGAGTATAGGGAGAAGTAAAACAGTCATGGATTGTGCCCATACGCAACTTGCGTATGCATCTGCGTGACAATCATTCAAAGATACTCCCTATGTTCATAAATGTAAGACGTTTTGGCAATTTAAACATTTATGAACAGAGGTGGTACTTAGTGTTTTTTTTGCGGGGTAGTAGTACTTAGTTGTATGTTATATATGAAAGAGAACGACTATATGTCAGTCGATCCAGAAGAAGAAATCTTGGTTGACGTAAATAGCCATACGATCAAGATATTCTAACCGTAGTCGTATTGGTATTCTGATCAGATGGTTCTTAGAGAAACTTAGAAACAGTTATTTCCTCTGTTGTCTGAAAAACAACAAAATCGAGTAGGCAAACTCATTCATTTGTTTTCTGATATTTGCACAAGAAAGCACAAACTGATGAGCACCCTTTCATCTATGACTTGCTTAACCATCGACCATAGCCACTGAGTTTCACGGCGACTTAAAGTAACGAGCCTGACTTTGTTCAAGAGGGAGGAAGAGAAACTACAAGCTCCGATACTGAAGGATGAATGGATGATACTCGAGCTCTCACTGAATGAAGCATAAAAATATGGGCATGGAAGAACCGTAGGATATAGCCGTGTCTCTAGAAAAACCAAGAAGTGGAGGAGGATACGTCTGAGCGTTGGAGGAACAACGAACGTGTGCAGACTGCGACGTGCATCTGGTTGAGGGATTTGTTTCCTCAGAGGGTGGTGGTCGCAGCTCATGCTCGCAAACTTCAAAGCGATCGGTCCGGTTCCCTTTGCATATCGCTTGCTGCAGCGGGAGACTGCAGTGCACCTGCCAGTTCGCTATTCGCCGCTGCGTAACTTTCCTTGTTTGTACACTCGTATTTCCCACTGTGCGGATAAGCGGCAGCTGTGGTACTTTTCCTTTTCCCATCACTTCTTCCTCGAAGTGATCGATCAGTTTCGTAGGCGTTCCCTATCACTGACGATTTGATTCTCCTGCGTTGCATCTGCATGCAAGCTGGTTTCCTCCCATACCATCATTGCTGCTGTATCCGCAGAGGATTCCAATTCCCTTTTCTTGAATACGCACGCGTGTGCGTACTACTCCCTCCGTCCCATAATGATTGTCAAAAAACGTCTTACATTATGAGACGGAGGGAGTATATATTAAAGGAAGAATGGGAAGAAGAAAGCCCCTTCACGTTGGATGTTACATATTACATGCAAGCCAACTCCACGGTCAATAATCTATTACATGTCTAACTTCTCGCAACGGCCCACGTATTCAGCGCCCGGAACAGTGGCTCCACGTCTTTCTTAAAGATGCCCGCGTGCTTCCAGCTTACGCCTTCCTGCTCTATCCTCCTGACTAGTCTGGTCATGGAAGGTCGGTTTGCGTCAAAACAATCGAGTTCCGGTGCTTCCAGGTTTCCCAGAAGACTAGTAACAGCACACACGTCCCTCATGCAAGGCGTGATACTTTGCTTGCGAGCACACCAGTCCGTTAAGCTGGAATGGTGGTTAGGGATCCAATCTCGTCTGTTAAGGCCAGAGCAGACAATGGTCCAAAGCTCTCTCGCAAAAACGCAGTTTGGAGGATATGATCAATGGTCTCCTGTTCTTGCTCGCAGAAGGGATGAGCCTCCTGGTGATCGAGTCCGCGCCTCTCTAGTCTGTCAGAGATCTAACATCTGTTTTGGAGGGCCAGCCAGGTGAAGAAGCGGCACTGAAGTGGTGCATTTGACTTCCAAGTGAAATATGCAGTAGGTATTACATGTCGTTCCCAAAACTTTGCCGCATAGGCCGAGCGCGCTGAAAAGGCACCGATCTTGTCCCAAGACCAGATGATGGAATCCGGGACATCCTGGCTGAGATGAACTTAATGTATCATGCCCCATAGGCTTAGGTATTCCTGAATCAGTGTATCCAACTTCTCCGGCCCCATGTCCGTGGCCCATACACCCTCTACGATTGCTTGATGGACTGTTCGCGATCTCCTGGTGTCACCGCGAATTCTGTCGTACAGGCCTAGCGCCAGATCCTGCACCCGTGCTCCATCTAACCACCTGTCCTCCCAGAAGAGGATTGTCTTGCCGTCGCCTACGGGCGCCCTTGTGGCAGCTTGGAAGACTTGCATCACCTCACGCGGCACCGGGATGCCAAACTCCTCCCATGATCGTTGGCTATCGGTTCCGTGGAGCCATGGCCACTGATGTCTGCTAGAACAATATCAGTATTTTCCCAAAAAGGAAGGGATGATGCTGTATAGCGACGGTAGGTATTTCCCTCAGTGATGAGACCAAGGTTATCGAACCAGTAGGAGAACCTCCTCACACAACGTAAACAACACCTGCACACAAATAACAAATACTCGCAACCTGACGTGTTAAAGGGGTTGTCAATCCCTTTCGAGTACGACGCCTCAAGATAGGCAAATAACGTGAGGTAAAAGTGGTAGATAGGATAAATAGATCGCGGAACAAATAAATTGCAGCAAGTTATTTTTGTATTTTTGGTTTAATAGATCTAAAAATAAATGCAAAGGAAAATAGATCGCAAAGGCAAATATGATGAAAAGAGACCCGGGGACCGTAGGTTTCACTAGTGGCTTCTCTCGAGAAAAATAGCAAACGGTGGGAAAACAATTACTGTTGGGCAATTATAGAACTTCAAATAATTATGATGACATCCATGCAATGATCATTATATAGGTATCACGTCCAAGATTAGTAGACCGACTCCTGCCTGCATCTACTACTATTACTTCACACATCGACCGTTATCCAGCATGCATCTAGTGTATTTAGTTCATGGAGAAACGGAGTAATGCAATAAGAACGATAACATGAAGTAGAAAAGATCTATTTATGTAGAAAAAGACCCGATCTTATTATCCTTAATAGCACCGATACATACGTGTCGTTTCCCCTTCTATCAATGGGATCAAGCACCGTAAGATTGAACCATCACAAAGCACCTCTTCCCATTGCAAGATAAATAGATCAAGTTGGCCAAACAAAACCCAAATATCAGAGAAGAAATACGAAGCTATAAGCAACCATGCATATAAGAGATTAAAGAAGACTCAAATAACTTTCATTGATAAAACATAGATCTGATCATAAACTCAAAGTTCATCAGATCCCAACAAACACACCGCTAAAAGGCTTACATCATATGGATCTACAAGAGACCATTGTATTGATAATCAAGAAAGAAAGGAAGCCATCTAGCTACTAACTACAGACCCATAGGTCTACAAAGAACTACTCACGCATCATCAGAGAGGCACCAATGGAAGTGGTGAACCCCTCTGTGATGATGTCTAGATTGGATTTGGTGCTTCTGGACTCTGCGTCGACTAGAATTGATTTTCGTTGACTCTCCTAGGGTTTCGGGAATATTGGGGTATTTATAGATGAAAGAGGCGGTTCAGGGAGCACTCGAGGTGGGCACAACCCACCTGGGCGCGCCTAGGTCCTAGGCACGCCCTGGTGGGTGTTGCCCCCTTGAGGCACCCCCAGGTGCTTCCTTGGCCCACTGGATGTCTTCTGGCCCAAAAAACTCCTCAAAAAGTTTCACTGCGTTTGGACTCCATTTGGTATTGATTTCCTGCGATGTAAAAAACATGCAGAAAACAACAACTGACACTGGGCACTATGTTAATAGGTTAGTACCAAAAAATGATATAAAATAACTATAAAATGATTGTAAAACATTCAAGAATGATAATATAACAGCATGTAACAATAAAAAATTATAGATACGTTGGAGACGTATCAGCCACCTTGCTTGCATGGCTATATTTCTCCACCGTAGGTCCGGAATGTCTAATCCACCTGCCCATTTGGGAGCGCATACTTTTTCCTAGGCTACCAGGCTTGTCCGTCGTTTGCTTGTGTGTTTGCACACCAAAGGAAACCTCTGCATATTTTCTCCATTGCCTTAATTGTCTTGTGAGGGATGTCGAGAGCTATCATCACATGGATTGGGATTGCACATAGTGTTGATTGTACAAGTATCAGTCTTCCACTTTTGGGCATAGATGGAGCTTTCCACTTCGGCAAGCAGTTGGCCAACTGGTCCACAAGGCCTTTGAGCTGGGCAGTGCTCTGCTTCCTGATGGTTAATGGGTGACCAAGGTATTTGCATGGGAATGCACCTGAGGGGCACCTGAGAAGTTGGCTGACCCTCTCCCTTGTCGCGATCTTGCATCTTATCAGAAAAGCGGAACTCTTTAGCAAGTTGACACAGAGTCCTAAGGCCTCGCAAACATCCATAGGATGGTAGTAGAAACATGTAGATCAAGGTCCCTTGGTTTGATGAATAGTATCACATCGTCAGCGAACATGGATACTCCTTGTTGGCAGCCCACACACGTAAGGGGTGCAAGCAGTCCACTCCTCACCGCAAAACCCACCATCTTGCGTAGGGGTTCCATGGCTAGTATGAAGAGCATAGGGGACAATGGCACACCCTGTCTCATGCCCCTCTGGATGAATATTGGCTTGCCAGGGTACCATTTGACCATTGCTCTCATGGATGATGTGGCCAACAAGCCACAAATCTAGGCTATCCACATTGTACCAAAGCCCATTCCCTTGAGGACCTCTAGAAGGAATGGCCATTGAACGGTGCCGAATGCCTTTGAAATATCCAGTTTGAGCATCACTGATGGCTCCTGAAGAGCATGCAGTCGTCAGGCCGTGCTTTGGACTAACATAAAGTTGTCATGAATGGACCTCCCCTTCACAAACGTACATAGATGGGCGCCCACAAGCTTTGGTAGCTCGGCTGCAAGTCTGTTTGCCAATGCTTTGTCAAAAAATTTGATACCTCTGTGGATGAGGATGACCGTCTGAAGTCTTTCACTTCCACGGCCCCATCAATTTTTTGGTAACAATGAGAATGATGGCTTTATTGATCTCCGGCAATCCACACATATCTCCACGATGGAATAGCTCAAAAGCACGCATAAGGTCGTCCTTAATTATGTGCCAACAGGTGGCGAAGAAGAGTCTAGTGAATCCATCGGGGCCCAGTGTATTTGTCCCTGGCATATCCGTGACCACCTTCTCTATTTCCGCCTCCGAGAAGGGTGTCTCAAGATGGGTCATATCATACGCTGGTAGCTCGATTTTGTCCAAATCAATGGTATGATCTCTTGGCTATGCCATGCCAAGGAGGTGTTGATAGTAAGAGTCCACCAACTTAGCGAGCTCGTCTTGCCCGTTGGCGATTGCATTCTCATGTCGGAGTGTGGTGAGCATGTTGCAACGTTGGCGGTGCTATGCGTGTTGGTGGAAGAAGCTAGTATTGGCGTCGCCCTCCTTGAGGCATAACAATCTCGATCTTTGCCTTGCTATGGTTCTATCCAGTGAACCAAGCCCAAGTAGCTTCATCTTCAAGAGCTTCTGGAGCTCAACCTCCTGCTGCGAGAGGGTCTTACTATCCATTGCGCCATCCAGGCGTGAGATGAGTTCCAGCACAATTGCAATCTAAAGTTTGACGTTCCCAGTCCATTGGTCGCTCCATTATTTCAAGATTTTTGCTGTGGCCTTAGTTTTTTTTATCAAGTAGCACGTAAGGGTTTCCTATACTCGGGACCAAGGCCCATGCAGCCTCCACTGTGTCTAAGAAGCCTTCTGCCTTTTGGCCAAAAGGATTCAAATTTGAATCTATCACCCATGCATAGATCCGCATTTAGGTCTAGGAGAAGAGGGCAATGGTCCGATATTGCCATGCCGAGAGCCGTGAGGTAGCAAGTTGGGTGAAGTTCCTCCCAAGAAGTGGTGCAAAAGATGTGGTCGATCTTCTCTAAGGTTGGGCGCATCCGCTCATTGGACCAAGCATAGCGTCGCCCATTGAGGTAAAGTTCCTTGAGCATAAGTGAGTTTAGCAGCGCTCGGAATTTGGCCATCATTCATTTGTTGATCCGGTCATTGTTCTTGTCCTATGGATTGGCCAGAAGGTTGAAATTGCCGCCTACCACCCACGGTCCAACATGGAGATCTCTAATCTCAACTCGTTCTTGTAGAAAGTTGAGCTTTTTTCCATCAAGTTGCGGACCTTAAACGCACGTCACCCACCACTGCTGGTCTGCTGGGCTTTTCACCAGGGTCGTGAGTGTGTTCGCCGTGTAGTGCGGGTTGGAGACCAACACCGCCAATGTATCCCATGCTAAAAGTATCCCACCATGTGTACCCAACGCGGGTAGGTAGAAAAACTGTTCAAAGTTACTTCCCAGGCATGTCGTACAACTTCCGGTTACAGCCTCATTTTAGTCTCTTGGAGGCAGACTATGCTTGGCTTGGCAGCCATAATCACTTGTAAAATAACGTTTCTACGTGCCGAGGAGTTGAGCCCACACACATTCCACACCAAAGTTTTGAGAGGTTGTTGTTCATTCATTTTGTATGCCCACCAAATTCCACTCAAGAGAGAACGACCGCTAGTTCCAGTCTTCCACCACGCCGTCGCCCATGGCCAAGGGCAAGATGGAGGCCTCCCACCCAAAAAGGGGAATGGCCTTGATGTGTGTCTCCACCAGCGGCCGGTAAATCAGCCTCGCGTAGGCTTGGAGTGCCTCATCGCTGATTCGTTCCCCCTCATTTACTAGGCAAAACTTCCGGATTAGAATGTTTTGTTGCTTGGAAGCGCTCGTGCCATGCCCAACGCCTCGTGTATCCTCACACTTCGCCTCAGGTTCGAGACCGGATGCCTCTTGCTGTGAGGCCTCCTCTTAGTTGCAGTCGGGTCCTTGGTTGGCAGCCTAGAAAGGACCGGTGAAATGGCTTTTGTTAGCTCTCCGCAAAGAACTTTCAAGTTGTTGCACCCTGTGCATGGCGTGCATGGATTTGCACCCTTCGAACTAGGGAGGTGGCTTCCAGGGAGTGCCCCGACATGGTGATCATCAGGAGATCATTACTGGTGTGATTCTGCGGGGCCACAAGTTCCGCATTAGTGTCTGTGCATGCCAACAAGCATGAAGATAAAAAAATCCACATCTGAGCCCACGGGTGAGCAGTCCTCGGGCAACTGGTCGTGGGAGAGTAGGTGGGCGCTCGTGTTGTGGTCCGCCCAGACCTTAGGAAGGGGGAGTTCAATGGACCCCACCATGATCATGTCCGCGTCTCATGATACCTCCATACTTGCGCTCTAGGCATAGGTTTTGTCCTCGCCGATCCCGAGGCGGGCTGCCGTATGTCAGGAGGCCCGCCTGGCTTAGAGCTGGAGCCTTCCATCGTGGTAATGCCACAACTGTAGGTGAATCAACCTTATCCCACCAGGCATCAACCTTATCTCACCAAGCTTCCTTGTCCACCGATTGGCCCTTTGTGCCACCATAGGATGCGTAGCTCTCCAAAGGCAAGGGCACAGTCAGGTCTTCCCCATCTTTATCTGGTTCTGGCATGGTCAAAAGTGCTCCAGTCCTGCAAAAGCGCTGGTCGCGTCCACTTTGGTCGTCAACAGGGGCAGCCTTGTCAACCTTCCCAAGGCAACTGGACGGGGCCACAGGTTCCTTGGCAGCTAACAGCACGCCACTCCGGCCAGCAAGGGGCTTGGCCTGCCCTTGCAGCGGAACCTGCGCCGGAGTAGCAGAGGAGGCGACGGAGCCACCAGAACCACCAGGGCCTAGCACTGGGTCCACCACGCCTCGTGATCTGCATGCCGCCTGTCCACCAGCACGTTGGTCACCATCCTTGTCCTCGTCCTCCGGCGATGAAGGCGGCGAAGGAGGTGGTGGCGGCGGCGATAGGTTGCCATCGTCCAGCGCCCTGTCCCTGACCGACGGAGCCAGCAGCGTGATCTCAATGGGGTACCAGAGCGCCGTTGGCACGTCAGAGGCCTGCCCCGGGCGTCCACCTCTCGTCTCCTCGAGGAACAGGCGGCGGCGAGCCGGAATCTTGGACGGATCGGCCGTCCTCAGCCAAACCTGGAAATTGGACATATCGAATCTACGCATTGTGTGCACCGCAAAACTTGACGTCTCCGTCGTATCTTTAACTTTTGATTGTTTCATGCCAATATTCTACAACTTTCATATACTTTTGGCAACTTTTCATATTATTTTTGGGATTAACATAGTGATCCAGTGCCCAGAGCCAGTTCCTGTTTGTTGCATGTTTTTTGTTTCATAGAAAATCCATATCAAACAAAGACCAAACACGATAAAAATTTACAGAGATTTTTTTTGGAATATATGTGATTTTTGGGAAGCGGAATCAACACGAGACGATGCCCGAGGGGCCCACAAGCCCTAGGGGCGCCCCTACCTAGGGCGCGTCTGGCAGGCTTGTGTCCACCCCGTAGGTCGGTTGGAGGTGTCCTTCAGCCGCAAGGAAGCTTATATCCGGATAAAAATCGTGTTAAAATTTCAACCCAATCGGATATATAGATCTCCGGGAATTTAAGAAATGATGAAGGGCCAAAAACAAGGGTCGCAAAAACAGAAGGAAACAGAGAGATAGATCCAATCTTGAAGGGCCTCCCACCCCTCTTCCGCCATGGAGGCCATGCACCAGAGGGGAAACCCTCCTCCCATCTAGGGGGAGGTCCAGGAAGAAGAAGAAGAAGAAGAAGAAGAAGAAGAAGAAGAAGGAGGAGGCGGGGCCTCTCCCCCCTCTCTCCCGGTGGCGCCAGAACGCCGCCAGGGCCATCATCGTGATGACGATCTGCACCAACAACTTCACCGCCGTCATCACCAACTCGCCCCCCTCTATGCAGCGGTGTAACGCCCCTTCTCCCCGCTGTAATCTCCACTTAAACACGATGCTCAACACTACGTATTATTATCCAATGATATGTTGCTATCCTATGATGTTTGAGTAGATCCGTTTTGTCCTATGGGTTGATTGATGATCGTGATTCATTTGAGTTGTATGTTTTATTATTAGTGTTGTCCTATGGTGCTCTCCATGTCGCACAAACGTGAGGGATCCCCGCTGTAGGGCTTGCAATATGTTCATGATTCACTTATGGTGGGTGGCGTGAGTGACAGAAGCACAAATCCGAGTAAGTAGGTTGTTTGCGTATGTTATTAAAGAGGACTTGATACTTTAATGCTATGGTTGGGTTTTACCTTCATGATCTTTAGTAGTTGTGGATGCTTGCTAGAGTTCCAATCATAAGTGCATATTACCCAAGTAGAGAAAGTATGTTAGCTTATGCATCTCCCTCATACAAAATTGCAATAATGATTACCGGTCTAGTTATCGATTGCCTAGGGACAAATAACTTTCTTGTGAAAAAGGCTCTCTAATAAAACTAACTTAATTGTTACTTTATCTAACATCCCCTAACTTTTATTTATGTGCTCTTTATTATCTTGCAAACCTATCCCTTTACACCTACAAAGCACTTCTAGTTTCATACTTGTTCTAAGTAAAGCGAACGTTAAGCATGCGTAGAGTTGTACCGATGGTTGATAGAACTTGAGGGAATATTTGTTCTACCTTTAGCTCCTCGCTGGGTTCGACACTCTTATCGAGAAAGGCTACAATTGATCCCCTATACTTGTGGGTTATCAAGACCTTTTTCTGACACCGTTGCCGGGGAGCAATAGCGTGGGGTGAATATTCTCATGTGTGCTTGTTTGCTTTATCACTAAGTAGATTTTATTTTCTGTTCTAAGTTGGTCTCTATCTTTAGTTATGGATATGGAACCCGAAATACCAAAAATTTAGGTGTACTTACTACTCATGGAGATGGGGAACCTCCTAAACCCTTGATGCTCGTTATGTGAAAAATATTAAACACTACTTTGGTAATCCTGAGAAAACCCCGTTCAACTTGATAATGGGAGACACGTTGGATCAACATGAATACTTTAGGGATTATTGCTTGAAGCAAAAAGGGAAACTCTTATGGGATCAAATTGAAATGTTTTCAATGGTATGCTTGGAATTTATGCTTGAGATATGATTATACTTGTTGCTCTAGGATGAAGGCTAAACACCTTCCTTCTCTTATGAATTTAATGACAGTGAAACCTTGGCTTCCTATGCTAATGGTATATATGATTACTATGATGTGGAACAAATAGAAGAATTTGTTGCTTTTAAGGGTGCTTATGAAATTGAATCTTTGCTTGAAAAGTGTCAAAATTATGATGCTGATGTTTACAGACCTGAAAATTTTGTTATACTTAAATATTGCTATGAGAATTATGAAATAATGCCAATATTAATGATTTATTGAGAAAGTCTCCGCTGTCCAAGAAGAGATTAATATTTTGCAGGAAACTATGGAAGAAGAAATTGATGACACTGTTAGCTCATTAGATGAAAAAGATGACAAGGAGAGCGAAGAATAAAAGGAGGAAGAGCTGATTAGCTACTCGTGCCCACCTTCTAATGAGAGTAACTCTTCAACTCATACATTGTTTAATTTCCCTTCATGCTTACCGAAGGATGAATGCTATGATGATTGCTATGATCCCCTGGATTCGTTGAAATATCCCTTTTTGATGAAATTGATGCTTGCTATGCTTGTGGCCATGACGCCAATATGAATTATGCTTATGGAGATGAACTTGATATAGTTCCTTATGTTAAGAATGAAATTGTTGCTATTGCACCCACACATGATAGTACTATTATCTTTTTGAATTCTCCCATCTACACTATATCAGAGAAGTTTGCGCTTATTAAGGATTATATTGATGGGTTGCGTTTTACTACTACACATGATGATTTTGATAAATATAATGTGCATGTGCTTGCTGCTCCTACTTGCAATTATTACGAGAGAGGAACTACATCTCCACCTCTCTATGTTTCCAACACAATAAAACCGCAAGAAAGTGTTTATATTATGTATCTGATGCGGAGCATCCTACGGACATCACCACATCAAGAGCCCATTTGGCAAGTGACACGTGCGACATCTACTTCACATACACAAAGGTGAATCATCTCCTTTACACGTGCTCACTTGACACTCTCAAGGATGGTATACTACTTGACACTCCTTACGTGTGCATGCATAGGTATTGTCGAGCTTCACGGATGTCAAGGAGGAGTGCAAGCGCCAAGGCGACTACACCATCCGCGAGGGAAGCGTGGAAGAGAAGGCGGAAGAAAGGAAGAAGAAGAATGGAGCAGGATGGAGTTGCCCGGATCATCCGGACCCCCAGCCGGACGATCCGGACCGAGCCCGAATGATCTGGACGACCTCCCGGACGATCCAGCTACCGTGCCCGAAGACAACAGAACCAGCTCGACGAAGCCGGATCATCCGGACGGTCGCCCGGATCATCCGGACCCCCGACACCCGGATCATTCGGGCCACCATCCGGATCATCCGGACCCCGCCTGCGTGTGTGACTTGGGCCGAAGCCCATGTACCCCTTTGCCCCTCACTTACCCCTTCGCCCCTTGGGCTATAAATAGACCCCCTCCACCTCCTTTATAGGGTTAGCAAAGTGATAGCTCATTCTTAGGTGAGCTTTGCTCCTAGCTATCTCTACTCTTGAGAGAGAGAGACCACTACTCCATTGGAGGCCAAGACCTCCATCTAGGAGAAGATCCATGGGATATCATCAAGACCCCTTGTGGGAAGATCCATCTAGGATATCATCAAGACCTCCTCTTGGAGATGAACCTTACCTTGTATCTTTCCCTTTGTTGTTCATGTACCTTGTGATCTTGTGTGTTTGATTGTCTAGTGGATGTGTGATTGGACTTGTTCTTGAGTGTTTCCCCTTGTGATTTCTCCCCGTTCTTCCCCGTGTTCATCGTGTTCTTCGAGGGATCCCGCTCCAAATGTGAAAGATCGTCGCTATAGGGTTCCACCCTACATCATATGGTATCATGAGCCACGTTGATCACGTTTTTGGAGCCCCTACACCTCTTTTTCTAGCTTGATTTTGTTGATTTCGTCCTAAATCCGAAAATCCCCACCAAAAATAGCCCCCCAAATTTTTTGTGATTTGTTGGTTTGATGATGTTTTGTTGATTTTGATCCGTGGATTTGCTTGGTTTCAAGTGGATCTAGCAGTTCCCCAAGTTTCCCCACCTTCCATCCACAAAATCCCTCAAATTTTGCCCCGAAAATCATCCATTTCCGCCCAAAAAATTCGCCCCCGAGAGCAAATCCCGAGCGGATTGACTTGCCCGGATCATCCGGACCAAGCCCGGATCAGCTGGACGCCCCCCCCGGACGTCCGGATACCCCACGCACCCAGAAAACAAAACCGGCGCTGACGAACCCGGATCATCCGGATGAACACCCAGATCATCCGGACCTAGCCCGGATCATCCGGACTGAGGGAGTCCTGGACTAGGGGGTGTCCGGACAGCCGGACTATCAATATCCGCCGGACTCCAAGACTACGAAGATAGAAGATTGAAGACTCCGGCTCGTGTCCGGAAGGTACTTTCCTTGGCGTGGAAGGCAAGCTTGGCAATACGGATATGTAGATCTCCTACCATTGTAACCGACTCTGTGTAACCCTAGCCTCTCCGGTGTCTATATAAACCGGAGGGCCTTAGTCCGTAGGACGAACATTACATCTCAACAATCATACCATAGGCTAGCTTCTAGGGTTTAGCCTCTTTGATCTCGTGGTAGATCTACTCTTGTACTACCCATATCATCAATATTAATCAAGCGGGGCGTGGGTTTTACCTCCATCGAGAGGGCTGAACACAGGTAAAAACATTGTGTCCCTCGTCTCCTGTTACCATCCGCCTAGACGCACTGATTCGGGACCCCTACCGAGATCCGCGGTTTTGACACCGACATTGGTGCTTTCATTGGGAGTTCCTACGTGTGCGTCACCGATAGGCTCGATGGCATCTTCAACCATCAACGCTGCCCGGTGAGACTTTTCTCCCGGACAGATCTTCGTATTCGGCGGCTTTGCCTGCGGGCAATTCTCTTGGCCATCTGGAGCAGATCGAAGCTTCGCCCTGGCCGTTAGGTCGATTCGAAGCTTGAACTTCACGGCCGATGACCGCGGAGACTTGATCTTGACGGACTCGAGCCACAGCCAAGCGCGCCGACCTTTGTGGCGATGGGCATGATCTAGCTCTGCCACGGACGGTGCTTTGGTGGTCCTTTTCGGATCTGCTCCGGCCACTAGCCCGAGCCGATTGCCCATATCGAGGCGGTGGATAAGCGCCGCCACGGGGCTTCAACATCCACGGCGATGGGCGAATACCAATCTTGTCCCTGCGAAACTTCGTGATCCCGGCGCGGACTCCTCACGGACTCCGAGCCTCCGCGCCCCACCAATTAAACCGGATTGGGCGCCAATTATGGAATTCACCGCCGCGGACATCTTCCTTTTCGCCTTTTGGCGATATCCTGAATTCTCTGAAGCATCTCTCGCTATCAGAGAATCTGGCGGACTATGGCGGGGCGGTTGGAGTTCGGACGATGAAGAAATTCAGATCCGCCCACCACCCACTTTATAGCCAGCGTCGAAGATTTAACCGACATGCTAGACTTGACTCGGCGACATCGGCGCTATGGACGGCGATGCCGGAGGCGAACAGACCAAATACCATTGTGGCTGGAAAACCACCTCGTCATCACGACGTTTACATGGTGGATACCCCAAAAGAAGGGTTGGCGAAAAAGCAGCGGAGGAAGATTCTCTAAAGAAGCAGCCCAAACGCCGGCGTCGTGGCGCGCTCTAAATCCCGCCACGGCAAGAATGGAGATTCGGCACGGAAACAATAACACTCGGAGAGTGCGAAGGCGATCCTCCTCTGCAAGACTCAAAGACGGGAGGACGCGAAGCAAGCCCTCACGACAGGCGGCGGGCGAAGGGTTGAGGATGATAACTATATGCCTCCCTCCGAAGGCGAAGCAAGCCTCAGCGATGATGAATTAAATGCGTGCCGAGATCCCGTCAAACAAGAGCGCTTTAAACGCAGGCTAATAGCCACGGCAAATAGCCTAAAGAAAAGCAGCAACAGCTCCAAGCTAATCAAGATCGCTAGCCGATCGATGGGTGAGGTCCTCGCGTCGAAGAGTATAAACTCGAACGCCCTCAAAAGTTACCCAAGGCGCAAGCTGCTCCCCGATTAGAGGAGGAAGCATACATACCTTCATCACCGGCACGACGACATGGTGACCGACCACCCGTGGTCGCGACGGAGAGGCATTCAGGCCCCCAGCCAAGACCGTACCCCGGCATCGATCTAAGAGTACGAAGCCAAAAGGGAACGCGTCGGACTTGCGAGACAGATTGGAGGACAAAGCAAGACAATCTAGATCCATCTATGGATCACGTGGGCGCCCTACGACCCACGACGAATACCGTCGAGCCGGACATAACACCGGTGTAAGGGCATATTCATTCCCCAGTGGTTTTGGTGATTGATGACAACGCTTTTGCGGACTAATCGCGTGCGTTAAGTTCTTTCAGAGAAGCATTCATTGGCACGAGACGATTTCCTCCCCTCGGGTTTTTACTCAAGACGGTGTAACTCCTGCGTTTCGTTGTTGGTGGACTAGTTCCGTAGGAGTCACCGTACTATTAAGAGGGATCCGCTGTGGTAAGGCGGGTGGAATCAACACGTACATCCTTCTCACACCCATCGCTTTCCGTCGCATCTTTGGAGCTGCTCTTCTCTTCCGGTTCCTCGTCGTTACGTGCGGTAGCGTACCGCGATCTACAGCGGTAGTACCGCGAAGTCCCATGATGTAGTACCGCTCCGCCAAGCGGTAATACCGCTCTCAGCGATAATACCGCTCCGTGAAGCGGTAGTACCGCTCGAGGGCTCGGCCGTAATACCGCCGTAGTACCGCGCCTACTACCGCCTCGATTCGGGACGATTTTTTCTCGTGTCGAGTTTTGCGGCACTACGGTGATAGTGGAAGCGGTAATACCGCTCCAGCGGTAATACCGCTCCTACTCAGCATGTAGTACCGCTCTGGGGCCGATGGTCTGGGTTTCCCCTTAGTAGTAGTACCGCTGAGGAAGGAGGCGATGCCGCTCTCGGCGGTAATACCGCCCTTCCCAATGGTAGTACCGCTCTGTCTTGAGGGCTGCTCGATGGGGTAACGGTTGGATTTGTTTCCCCACTATATAAAGAGGTCTTCTTCTTCCTTGTTGACCTACCTCTTTCCCCAAAGCTCCATTGCTGCTCAAAGCTCCATTTTCGCCGATCTCACTCCTAGCCAATCAAACTTGTTGATTTGCTCGGGATTGGTTGAGAAGGCCTAGATCTACACTTCCACCAAGAGAAATTTGATTCCCCACTTATCCCTTGCGGATCTTGTTACTCTTGGGTGTTGAGCACCCTAGGCGGTTGAGGTCACCTCGAAGCCATACTCCATTGTGGTGAAGCTTCGTGGTGGTGTTGTTGTTAGGAGCCTCCGATTGTTGTGGAGATTGCCCCAACCTTGCTTGTAAAGGTTGATCGCCGCCTTCAAGGGCACCAATAGTGGAATCACGGCATCTCGCATCGTGTGAGGCGTGAGGAGAATCTGATGGCCCTAGTGGCTTCTTGGGGAGCATTGTGCCTCCACACCGCTCTAACGGAGACGTACTTCCCCTCAAAAGGAAGGAACTCCGGTAACACATCCTCGTCTTCACCGTCTCCACTCTTGGTTATTTCGTGCCTTTACTTTCACAAGCTTACTTATTGTTACATCTCTTGCTTGTTCGCTTGCTAGTTGTTATTGCATCATATAGGTTGCTCACTTAGTTGCATATCTAGACAACCTATTTGTTGCAAAGTTTAATTTGGTAAAGAAAAGATTAAAAATTGGTAGTTGCCTATTCACCCCCCCTCTAGTCAACCATATCGATCCTTTCAATTGGTATCAGAGCCTCGTCTCTTTATTAAGGACTTTACCGTCCGAAGAGTATGGTTGACACCACCGATGGTGCGGAGGAACACTCGGTGTGAATCCCATCTCGTCTTGACGAAGGGGAACCTCGGTCTCGTGAGGAGTTCAATGTGGCTTTGGACACATTGAAAACCTCCATAATGACGAGGTTAAAAGCATGTTTAATGATTTCTTAGAGGACTTGAACTATCTACGCACCTATGAAAGTGGGTGATCCCACTAACAAGGTGACGGATGCTTTCTCCGATAAGGGGAAGCTAACAATGAAAAGAGTCCTTCTACTAGTGGTAGAAATGGCACCGCATCTTTGCCCATGTGGAACCCCCGGTCTATGGAGGGCCTATCCCCTCCACTCATTTAAATCATGCCGGTCCACCTCCTAAGTATGAAAAAGGTGTAGATTTTGATAATTGGGTCTATCGCTTTAAGCGTCATTTGAAACATGTGAACACTAACCTTTGGAGAGTCATTGAAGAAGGTTCTTATCCTCATGACCCAAGCAACTTCACCCCTCGAGAAGCCGTGGACAATCAATTCAATGAGAGTGCTCTCTTCATCATTCAAGATGCAATTCTTCCCGAAGATCTCCCTCACCTTCGACCTCATGTCGTGGCTAAAGAAGCATGGAAATGTGTTGAGGGCCTTTATCGTGGAAGTGCTAGCATTCAACGGTCCAACTATGAAGTTGTGCAAGATGAAGCCGACGAGTTTGCAATGAAAGAAGATGAAGAACCTCGTGAGCTCTTTCGAAGAGTAACCAACCTCGCGGTGGCACTTCGAGATCATGGAAGCAAGGACACGGATGACAATTGGATCAAGCGAAAGTTCCTCAAGGCCATGATGCCCTACAACAAAGCCATGTCCTCCGTCATTCGTCGGCGACGGACTTCCACACCATGACCTCAAGTGAAGTGTTGGATGAGTTCGTTGCAATGAGCATCTTGGACAAGACCGCCGAAAATGCGGTGCTCCGTTCTCAAAGAGCTAAAGCCTAACCTTGCCTTGAAGGCCAAGGTCATTGTCGAAGAAGAGGAAGAAGTGGAAGATGAGGAAAGCAACCCCGAAGACACCAAGTTTGACTACCATGAGCACATGGCCCTTGCTTCAAGACAGTTTTGGAGCAAGAAGAGCTCAAGACCCAACTTCAACAAGAATAACTCAAGTGGCGTCAAGGGCAAGCAACGAGTTAGAACTTGCTTCAACTGTGGCAATGTGAGCCATTTCATTGCGGATTGTCCTTACGAGAAGAGGGAAGACAATGGTGGCAAGTTCATTCGGAAAGACAAAGCCAAGTCCATCCCCAACAAGAACAACTTCGCCAAGAAGACTCCCACTCGTGGGTTGGTGGTTCAAGAAGAATACCAAGAGGATGATGATGATGATGAGAATGAAGAAGCAACGGCCATGGCATCCATTGCCATTGCTACTCCTCGGGTGTCTCTCTTCGAGTCACCCAACGAAAACATCACCGCTAGATGCCTCATGGCGAAGGCTTCAAACAAGGTAACCCCCAACATCACAACCACCATCATTTCTAATCCCTCCGTGGAGGATTGCATAGATGGACATGTTGAGTCTAATGAAGAAGTGAATGAATTAGAGTTATTCATGAGTAAGCTCAAGGGAAAGTCCAAGAAGCACTTTGTTGCTCTCTTGGAACAACTTGGTGAGGCCAATGACATGATCGAGGCTCACGAAGAAACCATCTCCAATATGGAAGGTCATAGTCGTGACTATGCCGATGAGATATCGGATCTGTCTAATGCTCTTGAGGAAGAGCGTGTGCATCATTTGACTCTTGAGGAGTCACACAATGATGCCCATGCTAAGTTAAAGAAAGATCTTGATCATGCTCTTGTCATGTCTCGTGTGCTAACCTCCGAGAAGGCTAAACTTGGGGTTGATCATGCTAGACTCAAAGAGGAGTTTGAGATACTTGACAAGGCCCACAAGGTCTTAAAAGGTACTCATGCGAGCCTCAAAGAGTCTCATGCTCAACTCCAAGTTAAGCTAATCAAGGAAAAAGCCACCTTTCCTCATATGGTATTAATTGATAATGCATGTGCTACTAACCCTTGTTGTGAGCATGTGCATCTTGTGGAGGAAAGTTGAAGGATCAACTTGAGAAGGGCCTTGTGACTTGCATTCAAGGTGAGAAAAACCTCAACGATCTTTTGAGCAATCAAAAGGAAGTTGTGGGCAAGGAAGGAATTGGGTTTGCACCCAAGTCCAAGAGCAAGAAGAAGAAGAACAACAAGGCCAACCGTCCTCCTCCCCTCAAACAAACTTTTGTGAAAGAGGGAGACGGAGCTTCCAAGAAGAAGAAGGAGAAAGTGAAGGAAGTTGATGTTCAAAAGGGCAAGAACGTTTCCTCAAACAAAGCCGGCGATTTTAACCCTTCATATGTGTTATGCCGTGCTAGTGATGGACATGTTTATGCTAAATTTGTTGGTTCCCCTTATGAGTATATTGAATGGTCCATTTGGGTTCCCAAGGCCCTTGTTACTAACATCAAAGGACCCATTACTAAATGGGTACCTAAAACCAAGCATTGATCTCGTGTAGGTGTTTGCTTCCGGTGGGGGATCATGGTTGCTCGATAGTGGAGCAACAAATCATATGACCGGGAGCAAGGACTTGGTGGTGGATGTGCAAGAAATTCCATCTATGCCCACCAATGTCGAGTGGGGTGATGCATCACATTCTAAGGTATTGGGTCTCGGCAAGGTTGTCATCTCTCATGATCTAACGATCGAGAAAGTCATGCTTGTTGAGTCCCTTGCATTCAATTTACTTTCCGTTCGTCAACTTGCACTCATGGGCTTTGCCACATTCTTTGATATTGATACCGTGGCCCTCTTGTGGAGCAAGACTCTTAAAGTAGCCTTTGTTGGGCATGTCGAGAACGGTCTCTATGTGGTTAACTTTTGGAGCAACCCACTAAGACCGCGACATGCCTAATGGCTAAAGTTGACGTGGGATGGCTTTGGCATCGCCGTTTAGCCCATGTCAATATGAGATCTTTGCAAAGTCTTCTCAAGGGGGACCATGTTCGTGGACTAACAAATGTGAGCTTTGCCAAAGATCGTGCTTGCAGTGCTTGTATCGAAGGAAAGCTTCATGAAAAGGCTCACCCTCCCTCAACCATCATCTACTCGAAGAGACCCTTGGAGCTCCTTCACATGGATCTCTTTGGGCCTCCATCTTTTGATAGTCTTGGAGGAAGAAAGTATTGCTTGGTGATTGTGGAGGATTATTCAAGATACACTTGGGTATACTTCTTCAAGAGGAAGAGTGAGACCCAACAAACCGTCATCAACTTTGCAAATGAAGCTCAACGTCAACATAATGCAAAAATCTTGACAATAAGAGGCGACAACGGCACCGAGTTCAAGAACTACACCTTGGATGAGTTTCTTAGTGACGAGGGGATCAAGCATCAATATGCGGCACCTTATACCCCTCAACAAAATGGTGTTGCGGAGAGGAAGAACCGTACGTTGATGGATGCGGCAAGGACCATGATGGCTGAGTTCAAGTCTCCATACAACTTTTGGGCCGAAGCCATCAACACCGCATGTCATGCATCCAATCGGCTCTATCTTCGCAAAGGCTTGAACAAGACTCCTTATGAGATCCTCACCGGCAACAAGCCCAACCTCAAGTACTTCCGGGTGTTCGGTTGTAAGTGTTTCATTCTCAAGAAAGGTGTTCGGTTGTCTAAATTTGAAGCTAGAGCTCATGAGGGCATATTTGTTGGTTATGCTACAAACTCTCATGCTTACCGTGTCCTCAACAAGTCCACGGACTTATTGAGGAGGCGATGTAACGTGGAGTTTGACGAAAATCTTGGCTCCCAAGTGGAGCAAAGTGGTACTTGTGATGTAGGTGATGAAATTCCTCCCCAAGCCATAAGAAGAATGAGTATTGGTCACATCCTACCCATTGAGGAACCCCTTGTGGCCGAAGGATAAGGACAATGCTCTACTCAAGTAGAGCCATCACCTCATCAAGACCCACGCTTCGAAGAACAACGTGAAGGCCCTCAACCTCGTGAACAAGACCAAGGGCAAGATCTACCTCAAGATGGTGATGAACCACTAAATGATGCCCAAGGTCAAGTTCTCCCCTCGAGCTAGTTCAAGATCAAGATCAACCTCAAGATCAAGAACAAACTCAAGGCGGTGCTCAAGATCATCAAGTCAACCCTCCTCCTTCCACACCCGAGGAGGAATTAGGCGTCGTGCGCAAGATTGCTTCAAGCTCACCTCTCAAGGCCATCTCATGGAAAATGTGGTTGGAAGCATACGCAAAGGGTAAGAACTCGTAGACAATTGGCAAACTATTGTGAACATCACGCGTTTGTCTCTTGTGTTGAACCCCAAAAGGTCTATGAGGCGCTCGAAGACCGGATTGGCTCAATGCCATGCATGAAGAACTCAACAACCGAGTACAACAAGGTGTGGAGATTGGTGCCAAGACCATCTGGGAACCACAATGTCATTGGGACCAAGTGGATCTTCAAGAACAAGCAAGATGCCCATGGGAACATCATTCGCAACAAGGCAAGATTGGTAGCACAAGGCTATTCCCAAGTCGAGGGTATCGACTACGGTGAAACCTTCGCTCCCGTTTCTCGTCTTGAATCCATTCGTTTGTTGATTGCTTATGCTTCCCATCACAACTTTAAGTTGCAACAAATGGATGTGAAAAGTGCTTTTCTTAATGGTCCAATTAATGAGTTGGTCTATGTCAAGCAACCCCCCGGGTTCGAGGACCCCTACTTTCCGGATCATGTGTATCAACTCGATAAGGCACTCTATGGGCTTAAACAAGCCCCACGTGCGTGGTATGATCACCTTACCGAGTTGCTACAAGATCGTGGGTTTGAAGTAGGGCTAATCGATCCCACTCTTTTTACTAAGAAGGTCAACGGGGAGTTGTTTATATGCCAACTATATGTTGATGATATTATCTTTGGTTCCCCTAACAAAGCTTTCAATGAAGAATTTGCCGCTCTCATGACCTCCAAGTTTAAGATGTCTTCGATGGGAGAGTTGAAGTTCTTCCTTGGTTTCGACAGCAAACAAAGAAGAGAAGGAACCTTCATCAACCAAGCCAAATACACTCAAGACATGCTTAAAAGATTCAAGCTAAGTGATGTCAAGCCGGCATCTACTCCAATGCCTACCAAGTGTCAACTTGACATCGATCCCAATGGTAAGCGGTGGATCAAAAGGTATATCGCTCCATGATTGGCTCCTTGCTTTACCTTTGTGCATCTAGACCGGATATCATGTTGAGTGTGGGGATGTGCACGTTTTCAAGCCGCACCAAAGGAAAGTCACGTTGTGGCGGTCAGCGAATCTTCGATATTTGGCTCATACCCCAAACTTTGGCTTATGGTACCCAAGAGGAGCAAACTTCAAGCTTGAAGGTTTCACAGTTCGATTGGGCGGGAGACAAAGTGGATAGGAAGTCCACTTCGGAGGTGCCAATTTCTTGGTTGTTCTTTGGTAAGTTGGTCTTCCAAGAAGCAAAGTTGTGTGTCTCTCTCGTCCACCAAGCGAGTATGTGGCGGCGGTAGTTGTTGTGCTCAACTTCTATGGATGAGGCAAACTTTAAAGAATGCGGTGTCATTTGTGACAAAGTGCCTCTTTGGTGTGATAATGAAAGTGCCATCAAGATTTCTCTCAACCCGGTGCAACACTTCAAGACAAAGCACATTGAAATTCGGTATCACTTCATCCGGGATCACATTAGGCGAGGGGAGATCGAGCTCAAGTATGTCAACACTCATGATAACCTTGCAGATATTTTCACGAAGCCTTTGGATGAAGCAAGATTTCGCGAGTTAAGGCATGAGCTAAATATCATCGATTTGAGCAATGTGACTTGAACCCGTGCACCCCCCACCACACTCAACTTGTTGTCTAGTTTAGATGTAAGCATGGACATAGGGGGAGTGTTGTTCTCTCAATGAACTCTCCCTCCCCCCATTATGCATAAAACGATCAACTCTTTCACATTAGCCATTTTTGATGGTATTTGTGCTTCAAAGACGAGTTTTGGTCATGGACCCAAGGATAATTCTTCGCGGTGCCATACCAATTGACTCAAACATAGGTGGCTCCGGCCACCGCCCTCTCTTGAGAGAGGCCAGAGCCCGTTTTTCGTTTGTTTTGTTGCCTTGAAGGTGTGGTTCTGTTTTCGTTACTCGTGTTCTTGTCTACTTGTTGATCTTTATGTGTAGTATCTTTGCTTTCCCGTGTTTTGTGTTTTTTTGGGGTCTAGAGGCAGTGCTCGGTTGCTGGCGGTACTACCGCCGCTCGCGAGCGGTACTACCGCTCCTAGCGGTACTACCGCCCGCCAACAAGCAGTACTACACTGAGAGGCGCTGAGGTGGGGAGTTATATCGGGACGGGGAGTTTCTTCTCCCCATACCCATTCGCACGCCCCACGCTTTGCTCTTCGTTCTCTGCGCAGCAACAACCGGCGCCATGGGGCTCGGCGGATCTCCCTCTCCGGCCGTCCCTCTCCATTCCGTTCGGTGGAAGCGATCCCCACCTCGTCCTCTTGCCATGGATCTTTGGTATTGCCCCTGTTCTTTTGTTCTTTTTGTCTAGGTTTTCAATCTACCATCTTAGGGCGATGGCGATTGCATCTCTAGATTTTTGGCCAAATCTAGGCTTGAGTTGGATGGAGAATGCTTCTAGGCAGTATGGATTGATGTTTGGCTGGAGTATATTTGAATTTGGTTGGACGGTAGTGCCGGATCTGACCACGGTAGTAGGAAACTGCTGTTTCCCCGCCCCGAGCGGTACTACCGCCCCACCAGGGCGGTACTACCGCTTGGAGCGGTACTACCGCTCTACACGGAGCGGTACTACCGCTCGTGGCGGTACTACCGCTATCAGATCGCGGTACTACCGCCCTTCATCAAATTCCACTGTATTACTGCCTTTTTGGTGATATTTTGCTCGTGTTTTGTGGCTTATTCTTGTGCTTTCTGGTTGTTTGCGTGTTCTGCTGTGTGGTTCCAGGTGATGAGGTTCCTGAGCATCCGGCTCGTCGTGTCAATCCCGGCGCATAGCGTCCAAGCGCTATCGTACTACCGAGCCTGCGGAGGATCCTCAAGTGCTCCACCTCCACCTCCACCTCCACCTCAACTCGGAAGAAGCGAGTCAAGCCAAAGCCCGGCAAGGCAGTGCGAAATGCCGCCAAAAGAGTTACGGGCAAGCGCGCGCAAGAACTCGTATGGTCTTGACCAAGACCCCACTTTGGTCAACCGTCCGTTCTGGACAGGTTTCAGCTTGCTATCTTCTTCGATGTCCTCAAGGCAAAGAAGAACTTCTATGTCAGCGTGCACTCCATCGACATCGACCATATGGAGCAAGATCCGGACTACTTTGGTGAAGCCCTTGAGATGTGCACTCAGCTGAACATTCTTGAGATTCTGAAATTCAACAAGGACTTTGATCTTGATATCGTGGCCCAATTCTATGCCATGGTTCACCTTGGGACTGATGAAGGCGGGACTCTCACTGGATGACCAATGGCAAGCTGCTTTACATCAAATGGAAAGCGTTCATGCAGCTGATTGGGGTGCAAGATCTAGGACTTGAGTCCCCAGTTGGCTTCGACCTCATGCCGCTCCCCTTTGCACCCACAAGCAAGCTCTCTCGGCCTTCTTGCACTCTGAAGGTCAACCGGATACAGAAGGAAACATATGAGCTGCCCGCCTATCTGGATATCCTTCACGCATCTTCAGAGAGACTCTTTTCCCTCGCATTGGGAATTTGGATCAGGTTCACTCTTATCTTGTGGATATGTACATTACGCTTGCGTGAGAAGGAAAATCCCACGGAGAGACTTTGGATATCTCTCATGTTATGTGGTGCGAGCTGCTATGCGCTATCTCGGCGTAAGTGCCCGATCTATGGTCCTTTCATCATGTTACTCATTGAGAAGGCTTGGGATCATGTATACCCTATGGTGCCTCCGGAGTGTGGAGAATTGATCTCTCACGATGTCAAGCGTCGAGGAAGAAGGATCACACGGGCACTCCGGCCCCTAAGGCTGGAGGTCCTTAAATGTCTGCCATTGCTATGGAGGCAGAGGAGGAGCCTGCTGCGATGATGATGAGGGCGAGGACTATATACCTTCTGCGGCAGAGCCCTCGTGGGCTAAGAAGCTCAAATCTAAGATGAAGAAGTTATTCGCATGGAGGCTCACGGCGATTACATGACTCATGTGGCTGAGAAGAAGGCCCTTGGTCGTCACAAGGAGCTCATCGTCGGTTGGGTGCCTTGTCAAGAGTGGATCGAGGACCAGCTTCGAGGAGGAGGAGTGGATTCAAGAAGACCTTGCCGTGGACTGATTCTCGAGGCTGAGCACTTCGATCGGCAGCGGTGGTGCCGATGATTGGCTGGGTTACGATCGTGTGTCTCTCACCTGGAGCCGTAGCATCACTCTCTTTCCTTTTTGGTGTCTCGATGCCAAAGGGGGAGAGAGTTTGGGGGTTTGCGAGTGTGTTGCGAGTGTGTCTTTGTCGTCTCTTATCCGTGTCTTGTCGTGTTTTCCTCACATTTGCTTTGGTTGGTTTGTTTGTGAGACTTTAGCTCGTGTTCGCAAGTTCGGATCATATGGTGTAAGACATATGCTACCTTCCTTTCAGTAACTTTATCTATGTCTATCTAGCTCATGAGTTGCATTCTTATCTTATTGTATCATCTATGCTGCTCTCATACACCATGCTTAGTTTATCGGTCTCTAACATGTAGGGGGAGCTTTGTTCCTAGTATGTGTTCTGTGCAGTCCAAAGCACTTATATAAACTAGCACACATCTAGGGGGAGCCCATCTACATTTTAGGACCATGGGGTTTGTTTGCTTACATATATCATGCCTATGAAAATCCTGTGTTGTCATCAATCCACCAAAAAGGGGGAGATTGTAAGGGCATATTCATTCCCCAGTGGTTTTGGTGATTGATGACAACGCTTTTGCGGACTAATCGCGTGCGTTAAGTTCTTTCAGAGAAGCATTCATTGGCACGAGACGATTTCCTCCCCTCGGGTTTTTACTCAACACGGTGTAACTCCTGCGTTTCGTTGTTGGTGGACTAGTTCGTAGGAGTCACCGTACTATTAAGAGGGATCCGCTGTGGTAAGGCGGGTGGAATCAACACGTACATCCTTCTCACACCCATCGCTTTCCGTCGCATCTTTGGAGCTGCTCTTCTCTTCCGGTTCCTCGTCGTTACGTGCGGTAGCGTACGCGATCTCTGCGGTAGTACCGCGAAGTCCCACAGCGGTAGTACCACTCTGCGAGCGGTAGTACCGCTCTCGCGGTAATACCGCTCCATAAAGCGATAGTACCGCTCGAGGGCTCGGCCGTAGTACCGCCGTAGTACCGCGCCTACTACCGCCTCGATTCGGGACGATGTTTTCTCGTGTCGAGTTTTGCGGCACTACCAGTGATAGTGGAAGCGGTAATACCGCTCTCGGTGATAGTACCGCTCCTACTCATGAGTAGTACCGCTCTGGGGCCGATGGCTGGGTTTCCCTTTAGCGGTAGTACGCTGAGGAAGGAAGCGGCGAGACCGCTCTCGGTGTAATACCGCCCTTCCCAATGATAGTACCGCTCTGTCTTGAGGGCTGCTCGGTGGGGTAACGGTTGATTTGTTTCCCCACTATATAAAGAGGTCTTCTTCTTCCTTGTTGACCTACCTCTTTCCCCAAAGCTCCATTGCTGCTCAAAGCTCCATTTTCGCCGATCTCACTCCTAGCCAATCAAACTTGTTGATTTGCTCGGGATTGGTTGAAAGGCCTAGATCTACACTTCCACCAAGAGAAATTTGATTCCCCACTTATCCCTTGCGGATCTTGTTACTCTTGGGTGTTGAGCACCCTAGGCGGTTGAGGTCACCTCGAAGCCATACTCCATTGTGGTGAAGCTTCGTGGTGGTGTTGTTGTTAGGAGCCTCCGATTGTTGTGGAGATTGCCCCAACCTTGCTTGTAAAGGTTGATCGCCGCCTTCAAGGGCACCAATAGTGGAATCACGGCATCTCGCATCGTGTGAGGCGTGAGGAGAATCTGGTGGCCCTAGTGGCTTCTTGGGGAGCATTGTGCCTCCACACCGCTCTAACGGAGCGTACTTCCCCTCAAAGGAAGGAACTCCGGTAACACATCCTCGTCTTCACCGTCTCCACTCTTGGTTATTTCGTGCCTTTACTTTCATAGCTTACTTATTGTTACATCTCTTGCTTGTTAAGCTTGCTAGTTGTTATTGCATCATATAGGTTGCTCACTTAGTTGCATATCTAGACAACCTATTTGTTGCAAAGTTTAATTTGGTAAAGAAAAGATTAAAAATTGGTAGTTGCCTATTCACCCCCCCCCCTCTAGTCAACCATATCGATCCTTTCAGCCGGCCGGGCCGAACATAGCAGACAGCGCTCCCTCGAGCTGCGTCGCGATATTGCTCAATATAGGGGCGCCGCACACCCGTTATGCTTCACTGATGAAGTAATGGATCATCAGATCCCCGAAGGGTTCAAACCCGTAAATATCGAATCTTACGATGGTACAACAGACCCCACGGTGTGGATCGAAGATTATCTTCTCCACATCCATATGGCCCGCGGCGACGATCTCCACGCCATCAAATATCTCCTACTCAAGCTTAAAGGACCAGCTCGGCATTGGCTTAACAGCCTGCCTGCGAGTCAATTGGTGTTAGCAAGACACGGAGGCGCGTTCCTTGATAACTTCAAAGGTACATATGTGCGACCACCAGACGCCGATGACCTAAGCCACATTATTCAGCAGCCAGACGAATCGGCCAGACAATTCTGGACACGGTTCTTGACGAAGAAAAATCAAATCGTCGATTGTCCGGATGCGGAGGCCCTTGCAGCCTTCAAACATAACATCCGGGACGAATGGCTGGCCCGGCACCTGGGGCAGGAGAAGGCGAAATCCATGGCAGCCCTCACATCGTTAATGACCCGCTTTTGCGCGGGGGAGGACAGCTGGCTAGCCCGCAGCAACAATCTTCGCAAAAATTCTGGCAGTCCGGACACTAAGGACAACAATGGCGAGCCACGTCGAATCAAAAACAAAGCGCCGCGTGCGGCGGCGACAAGGAGGATCTGGCGGTCAATGCGGATTCGAGGCTCAAACCGGTCAGCGGAAGAAGCCATTTAAAGAACCACTCCGGGTCCGTCAATCTGGACCGAATACTCGACCGCTCATGCGGATACATGGCACCCGAAAAGCCAGCTAATCACACCAATAGAGATTGTTGGGTGTTCAAGCAGGCTAGCAAGTTAATTGCGAACACAATGACAAGGGGCTAAATAAGCGGCGGCGAGGAGGAGACCCGCCGCCCGAACAATAGAGGGACGAAGGGTTTTCCCCACAAGTGCGGACGGTGAATATGATTCTGCGACCCATATACCAAAGAGGAGAGGAAGCGCGCACCACGGGGCGTCTATGCGATGGAGCGATCGCCCAAGTTCAATCCATGGTCCTCTGTCCGATCACTTTCGATCGGCGAGACCATCCGACCAGCATACGCCATGGCGGATTCGCGCATTGGTCTTAGACCCAATCGTCGATGGATTTCACCTCACAAGAGTCCCGATGGACGGCGGCGGCAGACTGAACCTGCTTTATCGGGACACGGTCGCAAAATGGGCATAGACCCATCCAGGATCAAACCTACTAAGACAACCTTTAAAGGTGTCATCCCGAGTGGAAGCCAATCATGACAGCTCGGTCCTGCTGAAGTGGTCTTGGATCCCGGATAATTTCGAAGCGAAGAGTTAATCTTGATATAGTCCTGTTCGTAGCGGCTATCATGGCCTGCTTTCGGACGAACGCGTTGCAAAATTCAACACGGTGCCGCATTATGCATACCTAAAGCTCAAGATGCAGGCCCTCGTGGAGTCATTATGGTCAATGGGAATCTGAGCGCTCCCTCGAGCGGAGGAACACACAGCGGCTCTCGCGGCGAAATCTGAGCAGCCTTCTCGGCAATTCTCTAGTCCGGCAATTAAAAGCGGATACATCAAAGCGCCCGAGCAACACTAACCAGACCACTGGCGCGATCGAGCATCGCAGCAGAAATGCGGCCCCAACCCTCGCCGTGCATGATCACAAGAATGACACTCGCGTACATCATTACGCTTTGGAGATACCATGGGCGCAGGGAGGGCTTAACCATAAGGACCAAAGAGTGCGGCTCGACCACACGGGGGCTCATCTGGCGCCCCTTGGTTTTATTTTTATCTTTTCTTCTTTTCGTATACATGACTCCATTAACGAAGCCTGTCCGACGGCGAACTGCGAACTCACGATGCAACGATCGGTATTAAAGAAGGCTGCGGCGAACACTCGGTGGTCTCCATTACGAGCATTAAATTCGATTACATACACCAAGTCTGCAGCTTATCCTCGAGAGGGACATGTTAATTTAGTCCAAATCCCTTGCGTCCGCACTATTTGTATCGATCCGCTTTATTAGCAGACCTTCTTTCATAAATAACGCAACACTTCCTTTTTGCAAGTACATTACCTTTTCATTGCAATTCGTTATCTTTTACATATATTCATTATATGACATCTTGCACCGTATACTTTAGTGCGGCCGAATACACCAGGGCTTCGTTCCCTAGATTATGGTGTGATTAAGTCCGAACACTTTCACAAGTCGGCACCCGAACTTATAGCATTATATGAATCAGCTCGAATCATGTCTTGGGTCAATAGTTGGGTTTGCCCGGCTCCCATGTTTTGGTACCTTACGTTCCGTTCCGTCGGCTAAGGTAGCATGGGAGAACCACTGCGATTGCGCCCGGTTGAGCAGGTTAACGCCTCGATGGAAAGCTAAAACTGGCGGCATGATAAGGCGAGAGATGGTCGCTGTTCGAGAGGTCCTTCGGGTCCCTAAAGACTCATGCCGCTTGAGCGAAGTTCGGATGATGTCCGATGAAGGCGTGGATGGCGCCCGGATTCGGTCTTCGAATACCGGGGCTTCACGAAATTTAAAATTATAGAATTCTATGGCTAAGTGAGAGTGTTCAAGCATTATAAGTCCGGTTGCCTTGTTCGTCGTGTTGGCGCCTCCTAGATGGACCCAAAATGGGAACAAGAGTGCTCAAGTTTATAACCGAACACCCCAAGATTCGTGGCTTGGGGGCTGAAGCCAACGACTTGCCATCTCTCGATTTAACAAGCGGCCGCCTGAAGGTAATATTTTAAATTCAACAAGCGTTGCTCATGGGCGTATAAGCGAAGTTTTCAGCGCACGAGGATAAAACACAGCGAGTTCACTCAAAGATTACATTTCGGGGCACTCATCGCAATATCGCAGGCTCCCTTGAGACAACTTTATAATATCGCTCCGTGCGATGCTCCTTGCCGGCGGTGGCGGATCCGTGAAGCTTCTCGCATCCGGTTTGCCCATTGCACCTTTATGCGGGCAAGGGCCCGACGAGCGCCTTCAATGTAGGCGGGCGCTTGATTACATCCAGCACTGGGCATGCATCCACCAGCCGCCGCACTATGCCAAAGTAGCTGCCTGCATGGCCTGCCCGAGCCCTACCGACCTGTGAGGCCCTTCATGGCCTCCCGGCTACCTTGTGGAGTTCGACCAGCTGCTTGGTTGGTCGCTTGGGGGCACCGGATGGCGGCCTCGGCATCTTGAGACCGAAGACCCTCTCCGTTGAGCTCCCTCCTCGCCACGATAGAATGCGGCAGCATCGGGCGCCTACGCTGGCAGATCTGCAAATGCCCCGGAGAGCTCGAATTCGGGTAAGTATCCGATAATTTACATTAACATGCTTGCTCGCATGAAAAACGCCTTACCGCCGCTATCTTCTTCATGTCCTCTACTTCGATGGGCCTTACGGGCCTCGGCCTTGGCGGACTTGGCACTTTCGAGGCGAGGCAAGCTCGGACTCTCGAGTCTTGGAGTCACACTCCAAACTCTCATGCTTTTCCATGAGAGCCTGGAGCTCTTGCCGAACTTCCGCCACCAGTGCCGCTTGCTTTTCTCGCTCAGCCTGCTCTGTGGCCGCATTGCGTTCGGCCACGGACACGGCATCCTTCAGGGCTGCCACCTCGTTAGTGGCCCCTGCATTACACACGTTATCCTTATTAATTTTGTTTGCAACCAAAACCCTTTTCTGTAAGGTACTTATTTAAAGTGGTGTTATTCACCTTCTTTTTCCTTGAGCTGCCTCTTGGCATGGCCGAGCTCTTGCTCCGACCGCTCAAGGCCCTTCTTCAGCGCCTCGACCTCCGCCGTTAATGCGGCAGAGGTCAACAGTGCAGCCTGCAAACCCATATTGACATATTTTTTAGCAACCCTACGTATATCTGGTTAGATCCTCAGTCCGGCTTTTCTTTCCGAACACCGAACTAAGCATCAGGGGCTACTGTCTATGAGGTATTAAATTACATTATTTTAAAAATTCTTACCTCAAAGCCTGTTAGAAGGCTGTTGCAGGCTTCGGTCAGCCCGCCCTTGGCGAGCTGGACCTTCTCAATCACCGCACCCATGAGAGTGCGGTGTTCTTCCTCGATGGAAGCACCTTTAAGCGCCTCCAGCAGGTTATCCGGCGCCTCCGGTTGGACGGAGGCCGCCGGCGCCACGGTCCTGTCCTTCTTTTGAAGGGGCCGCTTGCCGGACTCTGGAACCACTACGGGTTCCGAGGAAGAGTCCGGCACAAAGTCCGGGAGGACGCCTGACGGCGCCTCCGGAGCCTCCTCCTGGCGGGTCCCTCTATGGGATTCCGCCTCGTCGTCCTCGTCGGCGGGGTAAAGCGATCGGGATGGAATTTACATCCGACGGCGCCAAAGACCCGCTCATCGAGTCGGGAAGATCGTCAACGGCCGGACTACAAGCAGAATGCGGCGTTAGAAGGACGCTACATGACATACGATGTACGGCATATAAATGATCCGAATACTTACGATCCTGCCGGACGCCTGGCCCTTGGAGGCCACTCATCCTCACCAACATTGATGTTGGCGAAACTGTCCGGGGGGATGGTTCTCCCCCTCTTGGACCCTTCGGCCGCCCCGATTGGGGAGGCCTTCCTTTTCTTCTCTCCCTCCTCCGGGAGAGAGTACTCCTCCTCCTCCTCCTCGTCTTCGGGGGAGGATTCCTCGTCGTCGTCAGACGCCTGATTACGGGAACTCTTTCGAGTCCCCGTGGCCACCTTCTTGGCCTTCTTCTCCGGCACCACGTGCGGAGCCGGAACCAGCAGCCTTGCCAAGTGGGCATCCACTGGTTCTTCTGGCATGGGAGCCGGGCTGATGAGCAGCTTGGCCTTCTCCATCCAGTCCTGTCAAAGGAAGAGGCAGATTAAGAACCTCGCTAGAATCAATCTAACTACTATAAGTGTCCCGTAATGGGGTCGAATCACTTACCTCGTCAGTCGGAGACTGCGAGCTGAATCCGCGGTCTTCGGTCGCGGATGTGGGGGCTTCGGCGCCCTTGAACAGCACCCTCCTGGCGCCTTCGTACGTTGTATCGAAGAGCCCGCTCAATGTCTGGTGCTGTTCCGGATTAAACTCCCACAAATTGAATGCCCGTTCTTGGCATGGGAGAATCTGCCGGAGGAGCATGACCTGGACCACGTCGACGAGCCGGAGCCTATTGCTCACCAGCTTCTTGATGCAGGCTCGAAGTCCCGTCACCTCCACCGGATCACCCCACCGCAAGCCCTTCTCTTTCCGGAGGTGAGTTGCGTGGGGATTCGAGATCTAAATTCGGGGGCCGCCGCCCATGTAGGCTTGCGCGGCTCGGTGATGTAGAACCACCCGATTGCCACCCCTTGACAGAGTCCACGAAGGTCCCTTCTAGCCAAGGGGCGTTGGGCGGCTTACCCAACATGGCACCTCCGCATTCCGCTTATGCCCCTTCACAACCTTGACAGCGTTGAAGGTCTTGAGCCACAGGCGAAGTGGGGCTGGATGCGAGAAAGGCCTCGCACACCGACGATAAGCGTCGAGATGTTGAGGACGAAGTTCGCACCGGATCGTGGAAATCGATCCGTAGTAAAACATGAGCCCCGGACGAATGGATGGGCGGAAGCCCGATCCAGCGGAGGAAGTGGGGAAGGAAGGCGACCCTCTCATGAGGCCACAGGGTAGGGATGAGCTACCCGCGTCGGGCAGCCGATGCGATGTCATTTGGAAAGGTATCGGCGTCGCGCAGCTTGGAGATGTCCTCCCCTTGGCGGTGGAGGCCATCCATTTGCCTCCCCTCCGGACATATTCGGAGAAGGGTTGAGGTGGGATCTTGTGAGCTTAGGCGTTGGAGCTTGAGTTCGCAGGATGGATAGGCAAAGGAGGAAGAAGGCGTGGGTGAGAAGGTAAATCCTTATCCCTTATATATAGGCGGACGAAACTATCGCCCTCACGGCCTGGTAAAACTCGCTTATCTCCCAAGCGCCACCATCAATAGCGCGGTTGGGTTACCCACGCTGCGTATTGATGAGAATCCGGAATAAGGGAACACGATCTCTACTTCGACAGGACGTGCCAAGGAAACCGCTTCGCTAAACGTGCTGAGGCGGTATAGTAATTCAAACAAGGGCTTGGTGGCGGTGTGATGTCACGCCGCATAATACGTCAGCAGATTGAATCAGTGTATATGTTTTATTCTCTCTACGGTGGAACGTGGAAATTATTTTTGCAGAGCCGGACACTATCCTGGTGTTCCTCATCTCCTCTAGATTATTCAAGGAAGGAACCCGCCTTGCAATGTCGAACATTATGCACGCCGGACTCATCGTCATTGAAGACTGGTTCAGGGGGCTCTTGAGGAGTCTGGACTAGGGGTGTCCGGACAGCGGACTATCAATATCCGCGGACTCCAAGACTACGAAGATAGAAGATTGAAGACTCCGGCTCGTGTCCGGAAGGTACTTTCCTTGGCGTGGAAGGCAAGCTTGGCAATACGGATATGTAGATCTCCTACCATTGTAACCGACTCTGTGTAACCCTAGCCTCTCCGGTGTCTATATAAACCGGAGGGCCTTAGTCCGTAGGACGAACATTACATCTCAACAATCATACCATAGGCTAGCTTCTAGGGTTTAGCCTCTTTGATCTCGTGGTAGATCTACTCTTGTACTACCCATATCATCAATATTAATCAAGCAGGACGTAGGGTTTTACCTCCATCGAGAGGGCCTGAACCTGGGTAAAAACATTGTGTCCCTCGTCTCCTGTTACCATCTGCCTAGACGCACAATTCGGGACCCCCTACCCGAGATCCGCCGGTTTTGACACCGACACGGACCTTCTCCCGGACGTTCGGTTAACCCTGAAACTGACACTGACAGATTTTTGTTTTGGCCATAACTAATTCATCCGGAGTCCCATTTTGACGTTCTTTAGCTCGTTTTGAAGCTCTTGACATCCCCCATCCCACAAAAATACCACCAACATCATTTGACTCCATCATATTTTCTGAAATTTGGCAAGTTTGCCTAGGCCTTCCACCATATCATCCGCATAGCCACCACCGACTTCCGCAACCTAACCCATTTTGTTCCCCATAGCATTTGAGGTTCTTTGAGTAGTGACTTGAGTCTCCTAAGGTGTTTCGGCTACTTAGGGACGGTTGCTTCTTCATCAACCGGGAACCATACATACATAGCATACTTGGGATAGAAAGAATATCCATTTTGCATCTTATAGGTTGTGCACAAGTGTCGTATCCGCCTATTGAGCAATCGTGCTAGCGTCTCTCTTGAGTTGTGCAACACGAGCGTTTTGGTGGATTCCACATTTTGAGCTCATTCCTTGGTTGCACGACCCCATTTATCTATCCGTGTGTGTGTTTCCATGTGCCATTCTTTGCTATTGGTCCATTTGTTTCACTTGCGAATTTGTGAATCTTTTTCAACATTATTGACTCTTGCTAACATTTTGCATCAAATTTTTGTGCCACTATCCTCACCGAGCTCTACCATAAGCCTTTACTTGTAGGTGTGAGTGAACAAGTCCGGTACCAATTCCACTATTCTTTCATTTCACATTGAGTGAAACGAGATACATCCTCAACTTTGGGAAAAGGTAACTTGGTATTGTTTATCTCATTTCCTACTCACCTCTACTCGAGTCTTGTGATGGATAGGCAAGGCATTTCACTTTCGGTCTACAACAACAACGACAAGTTTGATGCCATGAACAACAACTACGACGCCAAGATGGACAAGCGCATGGAGGAGATCAAGACCCTCATCAAGTCCTACAAGCGATCTTCCTCATCTTCGAGAAGACGCTCAAGAGCACATCCTTCCGAGCTACCACCTCCGGCAAGATCACATCGGCATCGACACCATCACCAACAAGAACGTGAAGGTCAAGAGCTCAACACCAACAACCGCTCAACGACTTCACCATCTCCCTTGGCATCTTCGCCAAGCGACTTCAAGGCATCTTCGCCTACGGACATATGGCATCTTCGCCAACAAGAACCTCAAGACTACACTCAAGAGAAGCTACCCAAGCTCAAGTCCGCGACTTCCACGAGCAACTACGACCTCGACACCGACCACAAGATTCCTTTCTATGGGACTCAAGAACCCGAGGAGTACCTCGAGTGGGAGCATTTGATGGACGACTACCTCAAGCTACATCAAGTTCGCCCCGAAGATCAAGTGAAGTGCGCCACAAGAAACTTCCACGACTACGCCTCGACATGGTGGCTTCACACACCTTCGGGGAGTTACGAGATGAGTTGGCCCAAGACGAAGAGAGCTTTACGACGAGAGTTTGTGCCTCCAACCTACACGGAACAACTTCGACGCCAATTGGAGAACACCACCCAAGGATCCAAGTCCATCGACAAGTACTTCTAGGAGATGATGATTGCCTTGCGACGAGCCGGCGTGGACGACCCCATGTCAATGAAGTTCCACTTCATGATGGGATTGCACAACGACATATCCAAGACCATCTTCCTCGAGAACTACAAGTCCATTGACGACTACTACATTGGTGCTCTCAAGGCGGAACAAGAACTCATGAAGGCCAAGGCTTCTCCACCCCAAGCACACTTTACGGCGACCAAGCTCTACGACAAGCATGAGGCTAGTACCACCACGATGTCCAAGGCCGACAAGCTCCAAGACGATGCTCCCAAGTGCGACTTCACCGCCATCCCTCTTTGTGGCATTGATGATGCCGAGTCTACTTCGACTCTTTTTCAAGACGGTGCGGCGACGAGTTCGACTATGGAGACCTTCAAGGACCAAGCTTTGGAGGCGAGTGACAAGGTGGCGAGCAAGGATGATGCTTCCATCTTAGGAGGCGAGAGTGATGATGTGCCATCTTCAGTCTTCATCTACGACGAGAGTGATGTTGAGCTATCTTCGGCCTTCATCCACGACGAGAGTGATGATGTGCCATCTTCGGCCTTCATCCACGACGAGAGTGATGATGCGCCATCTTCGGCCTTCATCCACGGCGACCACGATGAGATGGTTGAGCATGGGACTTTCCCTTCGACCACGGCGATGTATGATGACTTGAGTGACTTGTGCCACCATATTGAGAGTGAGAGTGACTTCACCACTAGCCCCATATATGATGAGCCACCCCAATTCTCATGTGAGGAGAGCCACCACCACCACCACTTGAGTGATTTGAGTGACTCCACCATATGCGACATTGAGTGCACCTATTTTGAGGGAGTGAGTGAACCACCACATAGAGAGAGTGAGATAGTTGATAGGTCTCGTGAGGCCATTTGCATTTCTAACAACTTGATCTCTACCTCTATTGTGTCTTCTCGTTTGGTGCTAGGTCCCATTTATGATGACGCGCCGATCCTCGACGACTTCGTCCTCCCTTTGGACAAGACGATGGCCATGGTGGAATATGATGCACCGCCCACATGGTTCCATCAAGATGATGATGATGACCACCATTTGGTCTTTCCCACCTCACCTACACCACTTGAGTGGAATGACAAAGGTAATATAGGTGAAGGTGATGCTCTAGTCCCACTAGTGGACATTCTTGACATTGATTGCTTGCATGATGTTGATCCACCTATTGCCATGCTTCATGCTAGTATGATTTCCCCATGCGATGATTTGCCCATTGAGTGTCATGATTCTATTGTGGAGTCTATTAGTTGTGATGCCATGTTACATAGGATTTCTTGTGACAAATCTTTAGGTCACATCATGTTTGATAATCCGCTTGACTTGTCATATGCTATGCATGAGATCAACCATATGTCTTATTTGCAATCTCTTCATAGTGACTATGCATATGCCATTAAAATAAACCCAATTTGCACATATGGCATAGATGACAAGCCCATGGTTATTGGCATTTGTTTCTCTTGTGATGATATTGATATGCTCCCTTTGCATCATTTATCTCTTATGCCATGCCATGACCACCTAGCTTCGGATATGCATTGTTTTGGATGTTGTCCATTTTCTCCATATGATGTTTCCAATATTGCTCATGAGGAGACCCCCATAGTTTCCTCATACATTTTAGGAGATTTTGACCCATCCCGTCCATTGTATGATCCCAATACTTGTGTGCACCATATGCTCCCCATGAATAAACATGCTTTTGATGTGCCATATACTTGTTTGCTCAATTTGTGTCCCCATCGTGCCATACATAATAACTATTCTTTCATGATGGATGACATGTTCTTATACCATGCATCAAATTTCTTTGAGCGATGCTTATCTTGTGCTAACTCACACGTGCACATACACATCATGATGGATGATGTGTACATTTACCACGCGCACAATTTCTTTGGTTTGTGTCTCTTTTGTGTAGGTACCCATGAATACTTGTCAACCTCGCAATCCCACGAGTTGACAAAACGAGCTCTTGAGAGCAATGATGATTTGGGATCCCGTGGACTATCCTTACCACCGTTCCCTTCGTGCAAGGACTACGCGCAACTCCTCTACTTGGCTCCCACACGGCTATGGGCCATTTACCACTTCTCACATTATGCTCATTTTACCGTGTTCACTTCGCATGCTATGCTTGCTCCTATGCCTTTGCCATGCAATTGTGACCCTTGCTTGCATCTACCCATGTTTCATCATTATGCTACTTCTATGTGTATTTGCATGCTTGGTAGAGATCCTTGTTGCTATTGCCATGTTTATCATGTGCCCCATGCTATTGTCCTCATATCTTGCTTTCATGCTTGTGCTATGACATGTGAATTATTCATGACCAATACTTGCACCAATGCCATGCTTGCCATGATTCCTCCTAGTATGTTGCATCTTCGCACTACTAGCATACTTGCCTTGATTGCTATGATTGCTCGCTATGTTGCATCACCCATGTTCCACTACTTGCTTTCTTGGGTTGATGACATATATGCTCATGCCTCTCACATGATATATCTTGATCATTGTCCCTTTGCTTCTCACATGCTTAACTTGATTGCCTCACACATGATGAACAATTGCTCTTTTTATTGTGTTGAGTGCCACGATATCTTCACTACACCCTATGCACGTTATGCTTGGATTGTCTTGCACTTGCCCCATGTGTTTGGACATTTCACTATATTTGGTGTTGTGAATGACTCTTATGCCTACCATAGACCGTTCATTGAGCTCTTTATGCATGCTTGCTATGACCTTGAGGTAGATGCTTGTTCACTTATCACATATATTTGCATCTTGACCTCCCATTTGCATGCTTGTTCCCATGATATACTTGATTGTGCTCAGTTTATATGCTCAACTGCCATGCCACACTTCTTTGTCAAACCATATGCTATGCTTGATGACAACACTTGTTGGGTGAATCACCTCTTGAATGCTTGGTTTTGCTCTTACGACAACCACATTTGTTTTTCCAAGTGCTTGTTATCTTTGCTACTTTTGAAGGAATTACAAGACGGTGCGACATAGGAGAGTGCCCATTTGGAACTACAAGATGAAGAATGCTTGGTGTTCGTCCACTTCTACACGACGACATCATCTCTTTCCCATGGTGATTTGGATTTCGATCCGAGGTCGGATCTTTCCCAAGGGGGAGGGGATGATGCGGAGCATCCTACGGACATCACCACGTCAAGAGCCCATTTGGCAAGTGACACGTGCGACATCTACTTCACATACACAAAGGTGAATCATCTCCTTTACACGTGCTCACTTGACACTCTCGAGGATGGTATACTACTTGACACTCCTTACGTGTGCATGCATAGGTTAAGAGCTTCACGGATGTCAAGGAGGAGTGCAAGCGCCAAGGAACGACTACACCATCCGCGAGGGAAGCGTGGAAGAGAAGACGGAAGAAAGGAAGAAGAAGAATGGAGCAGGATCGAGTTGCGGATCATCCGGACCCCACCGGACGATCCGGACCGAGCCCGGATGATCCGGACGACCTCCCAGACGATCCGGCTACCGTGCCCGAAGACAACAGAACCTGCTCGATGAAGCCAGATCATCCGGACGGTCGCCCGGATCATCCGGACCCCCGACACCCGGATCATCCAGGCCACCATCCGGATCATCCGGACCCCGCCTGCGTGTGTGACTTGGGCCGAAGCCCGTGTACCCCTTCGCCCCTCACTTACCCCTTCGCCCCTTGGGCTATAAATAGACCTCCTCCACCTCCTTTCTAGGGTTAGCAAAGTGATAGCTCATTCTTCGGTGAGCTTTGCTCCTACCTATCTCTACTCTTGAGAGAGAGACCACTACTCCATTGGAGTCCAAGACCTCCATCTAGGAGAAGATCCCGCGGGATATCATCAAGACCCCCTTGTGGGAAGATCCATCTAGGATATCATCAAGACCTCCTCTTGGAGATGAACCTTACCTTGTATCTTTCCCTTTGTTGTTCATGTACCTTGTGATCTTGTGTGTTTGATTGTCTAGTGGATGTGTGATTGGACTTGTTCTTGAGTGTTTCCCCTTGTGATTTCTCCCCGTTCTTCCCCGTGTTCATCGTGTTCTTTGAGGGATCCCGCTCCAAACGTGAAAGATCGTCGCTATAGGGTTCCACCCTACATCAGTATCGGCCTTTACTTTGTGTGCATGAATTGTTCTTTTATGACATGCCGATGCATAGGAAGAGAGTTAGACTTCATTGTTGCATGATATATGTTGCTTTGTGCTCAATACTATATTACAAATCATTGTTAATTAAAATTGGCTTTGATATACCTTGGGATCTGGGTGGATCAATTACTTGAGCACTTTATGCCTAGCTTAATGGCTTTAAAGAAAGCGCTGCCAGGGAGACAACCCAAAAGTTTTAGAGTGTCATTTTATTCTGTTGTGTGCTTTTTATAAAGTTTAGAAACAAAAAAATATAGACGGGAACCTAAAACTTTTCAAAAAGGAAAGTGGAAGTAAGAAAGACGAGCACAGTTGAACTGGGGGAGCTCCTTGAACTTCGTTCATGCCCATGGAAACTTTGCAAATCTGGGATTACAGACTTTTGAACAAAATAATTATCCCCTTGTACAAATCCATTGTATTATAAAAATAATTTGCCAAGATTTGCCTTTAGGATGATTAGATTGCTTGTTTGGTATGTGCAATCAAAAATAGAAACTTTGGCTGTAGTGCGGGATTTTTCATTTTTTACTGGAACGTTAAGAGTTTCCAAAACATTAAAACAGTACCGCTAAGAAAATTATTCCTAATTTTTCAGACTTTTTGGAGTTACATAAGTATGGTCAATGTTCAGATTGCTACAGACTGTCTTGTTTTTGACAGATTCTGTTTTTGATGCATTATTTTGCGTGTTTTGATGGAACTATGGATTTTATTGTTGGTATAAGACATGGTGAAGTTAGAATACAGTACGAATAATGCAAAAATAAAATATGAATAGGTTTGCAATAGTATTTAAAGTGGTGATTTGCTTTATTATACTAACGGATCTCCGAGGGTTTTGTTTAGTTTTGTGTGATTGAAGTTTTCAAGTTTTGGGTGACATCACGATGGATGAAGGAATAAGGACTGGCAAAAGCCTAAGCTTGGAGATTTCCGAGGCACCCCAAGGTAATATTCAAGGACTTCCAAGCAACTAAGCTTGGGGATGCCCCGGAAGACATCCCTCTTTCTTCTAACGACCATCGGTAATTTTACTTGGAGCTATATTTTTATTCGTCACATGATATGCGTAAATTCTTGGAGCGTCTTTTGTTTTTATTTTACCCTTTTATTTTATGCACCATGCTGGTATGAGATAGTCCTTGGTTGATTTATAGAATGCTCTTTGCACTTCACTTATATCTTTTGAGCATTGTTGAGGAAATCGTTAACTGGTAGCTGCTCGGCTAGCTGGTGAGTAGGGGATTAATAGGCTAATCGGTAAGTTAATCGGCCATTTAATCAATTAATCAGACGCTTTATCAGTTTATCGGCTACTCTGTGACCCTAAGAGTAGGGATTAATCAGCAAGTTAACTGGTTAATCGGTTGAATTCTTAAACAGGGCTTTTGAGTATGGCTTTATAGAATGCTTCATGTGCTTCACTTATATGTTTTGAAGTTTGGATTGCCTGTTTCTCTACATAGGAAAACCGTCATTTGTAGAATGCTCTTTTGCTTCACCTATATTTGTTAGAGCTTGGGAAAGTCTTTTGTAGAAAGAATTAAACTCTCATGCTTCACTTATATCTATTTAGAGAGTTAACAGGAATTGGTCATTCACATGGTTAGTCATAATCCTACATAAGACTGGTAGATCACTGAGTATGATATGTTTGATTCATTTAAATGGTTTTGCGATATTGAGATGGTAATATGGGGGCATGCTAGCAAAAGAATTAAAGTTGAGTATTAATAATAGTGTTAAGGGAAGTAAGTCTTTACGCAAGTAAATCCTCACGCATGTAAAGTGGTGGCCGCTGACATTAGCGGTGAGGTCAGAGCATAATTTATCCTTGATTAAAATCCTTTGTTCTGTTTGAATCGGGGGTGCGCGATGGCTAATTCCTACCAACCTCCCCCCTAAGGGCATGAGAGTAGTACTTTTCTTTGAGGGCTAACAAAACTTTCATAATAAGTATATGAGTTCTTTATGATTAATTTGAGCCCATGGATTATACGCACTCTCACCTTTCCTCCATTGCTAGCCTCTTTAGTACCGCACAACTTTCGACAGTGTAGAAACCCTCCTTATACCTTCCTCAAAATAGACACCATACCTACATATCATGGCATTTCCATAGCCATTCCGAGATATATTGCCATGCAAATTCCATCATCATGATATACATGACTTGAGCGTCCATTGTCATATTGCTTTGCACATGATCGTAAGATAGTTAGCATGATATTTTTATGGCTTGTCCATTTTTTGATATCTTTGCTATGCTAGATCATTGCACATCCTCGTATACTGCCAGAGGCATTCATATAGAGTCATATTTTTGTTCTAGTATCGAGTTGTAATTCTTGAGTTGTAAGTAAATAAAAGTGTGATGATCATCATTATTAGAGCATTGTCCCATGTGACAAAAGGATGATGGAGATTATGAGTCCCTCACAAGTTGGGATGAGACTTCAGATTTAAATAAATAAAAAGGCCAAAGAGCCCAAAATAAAAAAAGAGAGGCCAAAAAGCCAAAAGAAAATAAAAATAAAAGATGAGAGAAAAAGAGAGAAGGGCAATGCTACTATCCTTTTCCACACTTGTGCTTCAAAGTAGCACCATGTTCTTCATAGTAGACAGTCTCCTATTTTGTCACTTTCATATATTACTAGTGGGTATTTTTCATTATAGAACTTGGCTTGTATATTTTAATGATGGGCTTCCTCAAAGTGCCCTAGGTCTTCATGAGTAAGCAAGTTGGATGCACACCCACTTAGTTTTCAGTTTGAGCTTTCATACACTTATAGCTCTTAGTGCATCCGATGCATGCAATCCCTACTCCTCACATACATATAGATTGATGGGAATCTCCATAGCCCGTTGATCCGCCTAGTCGATGCGAGACTTTCTTCCTTCTCCTATTGATCCCTACCACTTCATTCTATTCCACCCATAGTGCTATATGGATGGCTCACACTCATGTATTGAGTGATGTTGAAAATGCTGAAGCGCGTTAGAAGTACGATCAAGTTGTGTGGTTTGACACCAAGGTTCTCATGATTTATACTTTATGCAGGGAAGACTGAGTGTGTCATGCTTACCACAATTAAGTATATAGAGGTTGTTTCCTTTAGCTCCATTATTATGAAAGGCAATGATGAATTACATGCATATCTTGTATTATTCTTTCGATGTCAAATTGATAGACTATTGCCTTGAATCACTCGTGTCTTAATATTCATATCATGATTAGATTACATGATCAAGATTATTCTAGGTAGCATTCCACATCAAAAATTATCTTTTTTATCATTTACCTACTCGAGGACGAGCAGGAATTAAGCTTGGGGATGCTGATACGTCTCCGTCGTATCTATAAGTTTTGATTGTTTCATGCCAATATTCTACAACTTTCATATACTTTTGGCAACTTTTTATATTATTTTAGGACTAACATATTGATCCACTGCCCAGTGTTAGTTCCTGTTTGTTGCATGTTTTTTTGTTTCGCAAAAAATCCATATCAAACAAAGTCCAAACGCGATAAAAATTTACGGAGATTTTTTGGATCATATGTGATTTTTGGGAAGCGGTATCAACGCGAGACGATGCCCGAGGGGCCCACAAGCCATAGGGGCGCGCCCCCTACCCAGGGCGCGCCTGGAAGGCTTGTGGCCACCCCATAGGTCGGCTGGAGGTGTCCTTCGGCTGCAACGAAGCTTATATCCGGATAAAAATCGTGTTAAAATTTCAGCCCAATCGGAGTTACGGATCTCCGAGAATTTAAGAAAAGGTGAAAGACCAGAAACAGGGGTCGCAGAAACAGAAGGAAACGGAGAGATAAATCCCATCCGCCGCCATGGAGGCCATGGACCAAAGGGGAAACCCTCCTCCCATCTAGGAGGGGTCAAGGAAGAAGAAGAAGGAGGGGGGCTCTCTCCGCCTCTCTCCCAATGGCGCCAGAACGCCGCCGGGGCCATCATCGTGACGACGATCTACACCAACAACTTCCCCACCGTAATCACCAACTCTCTCCCCCTCTATGCAATGGTGTAACACCCCTTCTCCCCGCTGTAATCTCTACTTAAACATACTGCTCAGCACTACGTATTATTATCTAATGATATGTGGCTATCCTATGATGTTTGAGTAGATCCGTTTTGTCCTATGGGTTGATTGATGATAGTGATTGGTTTGAGTTGTATGTTTTATTATTGGTGTTATCCTATGGTGCTCTCTATGTCGCGCAAGCGTGAGGGATCTGAAGGAAATATGCCCTAGAGGCAATAATAAAGTTATTATTTATTTCCTTATTTCATGATAAATGTTTATCATTCATGCTAGAATTGTATTAACCGGAAACATGATACATGTGTGAATGCATAGACAAAACAATATGTCACTAGTATGCCTCTACAAGACTAGCTTGTTAATCAAAGATGGTTATGTTTCCAGACCATGAACAAGGAGTTGTTATTTGATTAACAAGGTCACATCATTAGTAGAATGATCTGATTGACATGACCCATTCCCTTAGCTTAGCACACGATCGTTTAGTATGTTGCTACCTGCTTTTATCCATGACTTATACATGTTCCTGTAACTATGAGATTATGCAACTCCGTTTACGGAGGAACACTTTGGTGCTACCAAAGCGTCACAACGAATCTGGGTGATTATAAAGGAGTACTACAGGTGTCTCCAAAGGCAGATGTTGGGTTGGCGTATTTGAGATTAGGTTTTGTCACTCCGATTGTCGGAGAGGTATCTCTGGCCCTCTCGGTAATGCACATCATGAAGCCTTGCAAGCACTACAACTAATGAGTTAGTTGTGAGATGATGTATTACGGAACGAGTAAAGAGACTTGCCGTAGCGAGATTGAACTAGGTATTGGATACCGACGATCGAATCTCGGGCAAGTAACATACCGATGACAAAGGAACAACGTATGTTGTTATGCGGTCGACCGACAAAGATCTTCGTAGAACATGTAGGAACCAATATGGGCATCCAGGTCCCGCTGTTGGTTATTGACCGTGAATAGTTCTAGGTCATGTCTACATTGTTCTCGAACCGTAGGGTCCGCACGCTTAAGGTTTCGATGGATGTTATTATGAGTTTATGTATTTTGATGTACCGAAGAAGTTCGAGTCCGGATGTGATCACGGACATGACGAGGAGTCTCGAAATGGTCGAGACATAAAGATTGATATATTGGAAGCCTATGTTTGGAGTTCGGAATGGTTCCTAAAACGGAATTTTCCGAGTACCGGAGGTTACTGGAACCCCCGGAGGTAAATGGGCCATAGTGGGCCTTAGTGGAAAGGAGAAGGGCCAGCCCTAGGTGGGCGCGCCCCCCCTTCCCTAGTCCTACTAGAACTAGGAGAGGGGCCGCCCCTCTCTCTCTTTCCCTCCAGGAATCCTAGTCCAACTAGGATTGGGGAATCCTACTCAGAGGGAGTAGGACTCCTTGGCGCCGCCCCTTGGCCGGCCAGCCCCTCCCCTTGCTCCTTTATATACAGGCGGGGGCACCCTAGAACACACAAGTTAGATCTACGGATCGTTCCTTAGCCGTGTCGGTGCCCCCTCCACCATATTCCACCTCGGTTATACCGTCATGAAGCTTAAGCGAAGCCTGCGCGCCGTGAAACATCAAGATCGTCACCACGCCGTCGTCTTGACGGAACTCTCCTCGACACTCGGCTGGATCGAGTCGAGGGACGTCATCGAGCTGTACGTGTGTCAAGAACTCGGGCGCCGAATGCTTGGCGCCGGATCGGTCGGATCGCGAGGAGAACGTCGACTACTTCCTCTACGTTGTGATCGCTTCGCCCAGGTCTCACGAGGGTACGTAGACAACACTCTCCCTCTCGTTGCTATGCATCACCATGATCTTGCGTGTGCGAGGAAAATTTTGAAATTACTCGTTCCCCATCGGTGGTATCGAGCCTAGGTTTTTCTATGGTTTGATGTTTTGCACGAGTAGAACACAAGTGAGTTGTGGGCGATACAAGTCATACTACCTACCAGCATGTCATACTTTGGTTCAGCGGTATTGTGAGATGAAGCGGCCCGGACCGACATTACGCCAGACGCTTACGCGAGACTGGTTTCACCGCTGCGAGCACTCGTTGCTTAAAGGTGACTGGTGGGTGCTGTCTCTCTCACTTTAGTTGAACCGAGTGTGGCTACGCCCGGTCCTTGAGAAGGTTAAACGAGTCTATTTGACGAAGTATTGTTGTGGTTTTGATGCGAGGTGAGACTGGTTCTTGCTTAAGCCCGTAGCAGCCACGTAAAATTTGCAACAACAAAGTAGAGGACGTCTAACTTGTTTTTGCAGGGCATGTTGTGATGTGATATGGTCAAGACGTGATGCTATATTTTATTGTATGAGATGATCATGTTTTGTAACGAAGTTATCGGCAATGGCAGGAGCCATATGGTTGTCGCTTTATTGTATGCAATGCAATCGCTACGTAATGCTTTACTTTATCACTAAGCGGTAGCGATAGTCGTAGAAGCATAAGTTTGGCGAGGCGACAACGATGCTACGATGGAGATCAAGGTGTCGCGCCGGTGGCGATGGTGATCATGGTGGTGCTGCAAGATGGAGATCATGAAGCACAAGATGATGATGACCATATCATATCACTTATATTGATTTGCATGTGATGTTTATCCTTTTATGCACCTTATCTTGCTTTGATTGGCGGTAGCATTATAAGATGATCTCTCACTAAATTATCAAGAAGTGTTCTCCCAGTATGCACCGTTGCCAAAGTTCGTCGTGCCCGGACACCACGTGATGATCGGGTGTGATAAGCTCTCGTCCATCTACAACGGGTGCAAGCCAGTTTTGCACACGCAGAATACTCGGGTTATACTTGACGAGCCTAGCATATGCAGATATGGCCTCGGAACACGGAGACCGAAAGGTCGGCGTGAATCATATAGTAGATATGATCAACATAAGATGTTCACCATTGAAAACTACTCCATTTCATGTGATGATCGGTTATGGTTTAGTTGATTTGGATCACGTGATCACTTAGATGACTAGAGATGTTTTTCTAAGTGGGAGTTCTTTAGTAATATGATTAATCGAACTTAAATTTATCATGAACTTAGTACCGATAGTATCTTGCTTGTTTATGTTTGATTGTAGATAGATGGCTCGTCTTTGTTGTTCCGTTGAATTTTAATGCGTTCCTTGAGAAAGCAAAGTTGAAAGATGATGGTAGCAATTACACGGATCGGGTCCGTAACTCGAGGATTATCCTCATTGCTGCCTGGAAGAGTTACGTCTGGATGCACCGCTAGGTGCAGTGCTCTTCTTTGGAGCAACACCGGATGTTGTGAGCGTCTGGCGAGCAAAGCTGATGACTACTCTATAGTTCGATGTGCCATGCTTTACGGCTTAGAACCGGGACTTCAACGGCGTTTTGAGCGTCATGGAGCATATGAGATGTTCCAGAGTTGAAGTTGATATTCCAACAGAATGCCCGGATTGAGAGATATGAAGTCTCCAATAAGTTCTATAGCTGCAAGATGGAGGAGAATAGTTACGTGAGTGAGCATATACTCGAATGTCGGGTACTATAATCACTTGACACAATTGGGAGTTAATCTTCCGGATGATTGTGTCATTGACAGAATTCTTCAATCACGCCACCAAGCTACAAAGGCTTCGTGATGAACTATAATATGCAAGGTTTAGTAAAGACTATACCGAGCTCTTCGCAATGCTAAAAGCTGCGGAGGTAGAAATCAGAAGGAGCATCAAGTGTTGATGGTCAATAAGACCACTAGTTTCAAGAAGAAAGGCAAAGGGAAGAAGAAGGAACTTCAAGAAGAACAGCAAGCAAGTTGCTGCTCGGAGAAGAAACCCAAGTCGGCCCTAAACCTGGCCGAGTGCTTCTACCGCAAGCGGTAGTCCTTTGGAAGCGGAACTGCCCCAAGTATTTGGCGGATAAGAAGGATGGCAAGGTGAACAAAGGTATATGTGATATACATGTTATTGATGTGTACCTTACTAGAGCTCGTAGTAGCACTGGTATTTGATCTTGGTTACATTGCTAATATTTGCAACTCAAGCAGGACTACTGATTGCGAACTCGGCAAAGGGCGAGGTGACGATGCGCGTGGGAAATGGTTCCAAAGTCGATGTGATCGCGGTCGGCACGCTACCTCTACATCTACCTTCGGGATTAGTTTTAGACCTAAATAATTGTTATTTGGTGCTGCGTTGAGCATGAACATTATATCTGGATCTTGTTTAATGCGAGGCGGTTATTCATTTAAATCGAGAATAATGGTTGTTCTATTTATATGAGTAATATCTTTTATGGTCATGCACCCTTGAGGAATGGTCTATTTTGATGAATCTCGATAGTAGTGATACACATATTCATAATGTTGAAACCAAAAGATGCAGAGTTGATAATGATAGTGCAACTTATTTGTGGCAATTGCCGTTTAGGTCATATCGGTGTAAAGCGCATGAAGAAACTCCATCTTGATGGACTTTTGGAGTCACTTGATTATGAATCACTTGGCCCTTGCGAACCGTGCCTCATGGGCAAGATGACTAGAACACCGTTCTCGGTACTATGGAGAGAGCAACAGATTTGTTGGAAATCATACATACTGAGATGTATGTGGTCCAATGAATGTTGAGGCTCGTGGCGGATATCGTTATTTTCTCACCTTCACAGATGACTTAAGCGGATATGGGTATATCTACTTAATGAAACATAAGTCTGAAACGTTTGAAAAGTTCAAAGAATTTCAGAGTGAAGTTGAAAATCATCGTAACAAGAAAATTAAATTTCTACGATCGATCGTGGAGGTGAATATTTGAGTTACGAGTTTGGTCTACATTTGAAACAATGCGGAATAGTTTAGCAACTCACGCCACCGGAACACCACAGCGTAATGGTGTGTCCGAACGTCATAATCGAACTTTACTAGATGTGGTACGATCTATGATGTCTCTTACAGATTTACCGCTATCGTTTTGGGGTTATGCTCTAGAGACGGCCGCATTCACACTGAATAGAACACCGTCGAAATCCGTTGAGACGACACCTTATGAACTGTGGTTTGGCAAGAAACCAAAGTTGTCGTTTCTTAAAGTTTGGGGATGCGATGCTTATGTGAAAAAGCTTCAACCGATAAGCTCGAACCCAAATCGAGAAATGTGTCTTCATAGGATACCCAAAGGAAACAGTTGGGTACACCTTCTATCACAGATCCGAAGGCAAAACATTCGTTGCTAAGAATGGATCCTTTCTAGAGAAGGAGTTTCTCTCGAAAGAAGTGAGTGGGAGGAAAGTGGAACTTGATGAGGTAATGATACCTTCTCCCTTACTTGAAAGTAGTTAAATCGCAGAAACCGGTTTACGAGACACCTACACCAAGTAGTGAGGAAGTTGATGATGTCGATCATGAAACTTGAGATCAAGTTACTGCAGAACCTCGTAGATCAACGAGTAAGATCCGCACTGAGTGGTACGGTAATCCTGTTCGGAAATCATGCTACTAGATCATGATGAACCTACGAACTATGAAGAAGCGATGGTGAGCCCAGATTCATAAAATGGCTTGAGGCCATGAAATCGAGATGGGATCCATGTATGAAAACAAAGTATGGACTTTGGTTGACTTGCCGAGGAAGGCAAGCAATAGGAAACAAGTGGATCTTCAAGAAGAAGACCGACGCCGACGGTAATGTTATCGTCTACAAAGCTCGACTTGTGCAAAGGGTTTTCGACAAGTTCAAGGGATTGACTACGATGAGACCTTCTCACCGTAGCGATGCTTAAGTCCGTCCGAATCATGTTAGCAATTGCCACATTTTATGATTATGAAATTTGGCAAATGGATGTAAAGCGCATCCTGAATGGATTTACGGAAGAAGAGTTGTATATGATGCAACCGAAGGTTTTATCGATCCAAAGGAGCTAACAAAGTATGCAAGCTCCAGCGATCCATTTATGGACTGGTGCAAGCATCTCGGAGTTGGAATAAGCGCTTTGATAGTGTGATCAAAGCATTTGGGTTTGTCTGAGACTTTTGGAGAAGCTGTATTTACAAGAAAGTGAGTGGGAGCTCTGTAGCATTTACGATATTATATGTAGATGACATATTGCTGATCGGAAATGATATAGAATTCTGGATAGCATAAAGGGATACTTGAATAAGAGTTTTTCAATGAAAGACCTCGGTGAAGCTGCTTACATATTAGGCATTAAGATCTATAGAGATAGATCAAGATGCTTAATTGGACTTTCACAAAGCACATACCTTGACAAAATTTTGAAGAAGTTCAAAATGGATCAAGCAAAGAAAGGGTTCTTGCACGTGTTACAAGGTGTGAAGTTGAGTAAGACTCAATGCCCGACCACCGCAGAAGATAGAGAGAAAATGAAAGATGTTCCTATGCTTCAGCCATAGGCTCTATCATGTATGCAATCTGTGTACGGACACGATGTGTGCCTTGCTATAAGCCTAGCAGGAGGTACCAAAGTAATCCAGAGTGGATCATTTGGACAGCGGTCAAGAACATCTGAAATACCGAAAAGGACTAAGGATATGTTTCTCGTATATGGAGGTGACAAAGAGCTCATCGTAAGCGGTTACGTTGATGCAAGCTTTGACACGATCCGACGATTCTAAATCGCAGACGGATACGTATTTACACTAAGCGGAGGAGCCGTCGGTTGGTGCGTTCTAAACAAAGCGTCGTGGCGGGATCTACATGTGAAGCGGAGTACATAGCAGCTTCGAAGCAGCTAATGAAGGAGTGCGGATGAAGGAGTTCATATCCGATCTAGGTGTCATACCTAGTGCATCGGGTCCAATGAAAATCTTACGTGACGATCTTGGAGCAATTGCCTTAGCGAAGGAATCCAGATTTCACAAGAGGACCAAGCACATCAAGAGACGCTTCAATTCCATCCGGGACTTAGTCCGGTGGGAGACATAGAGATTTGCAAGATACACACGGATCTGAATGTTGCGAACCGTTGACTAAGCCTCTTCCACGAGCAAAACATGATCAGCACCAAGACTCCATGGGTGTGAGAATCATTACTATGTAATCTAGATTATTGACTCTAGTGCAAGTGGGAGGATGAAGGAAATATGCCCTAGAGGCAATAATAAAGTTATTATTTATTTCCTTATTTCATGATAAATGTTTATCATTCATGCTAGAATTGTATTAACCGGAAACATGATACATGTGTGAATGCATAGACAAAACAATATGTCACTAGTATGCCTCTACAAGACTAGCTTGTTAATCAAAGATGGTTATGTTTCCAGACCATGAACAAGGAGTTGTTATTTGATTAACAAGGTCACATCATTAGTAGAATGATCTGATTGACATGACCCATTCCCTTAGCTTAGCACACGATCGTTTAGTATGTTGCTACTGCTTTTATCCATGACTTATACATGTTCCTGTAACTATGAGATTATGCAACTCCGTTTACGGAGGAACACTTTGGTGCTACCAAAGCGTCACAACGTAATCGGGTGATTATAAAGGAGTACTACGGTGTCTCCAAAGGCGAGATGTTGGGTTGGCGTATTTGAGATTAGGTTTTGTCACTCCGATTGTCGGAGAGGTATCTCTGGGCCCTCTCGGTAATGCACATCATGAAGCCTTGCAAGCACTACAACTAATGAGTTAGTTGTGAGATGATGTATTACGGAACGAGTAAAGAGACTTGCCGGTAACGAGATTGAACTAGGTATTGGATACCGACGATCGAATCTCGGGCAAGTAACATACCGATGACAAAGGGAACAACGTATGTTGTTATGCGGTCTGACCGACAAAGATCTTCGTAGAACATGTAGGAACCAATATGGGCATCCAGGTCCCGCTGTTGGTTATTGACCGTGAATAGTTCTAGGTCATGTCTACATTGTTCTCGAACCGTAGGGTCCATGCACGCTTAAGGTTTCGATGGCGGTTATTATGAGTTTATGTATTTTGATGTACCGAAGAAGTTCGAGTCCGGATGTGATCACGGACATGACGAGGAGTCTCGAAATGGTCGAGACATAAAGATTGATATATTGGAAGCCTATGTTTGGAGTTCGGAATGGTTCCGGCGGCGGAATTCTAGAGTCTTGGGAGGTTACGGAACCCCGGGAGGTAAATGGGCCATAGTGGGCCTTAGTGGAAAGGAGAAGGGCCAGCCCTAGGTGGGCGCGCTCCCCTTCCCTAGTCCTACTAGGACTAGGAGAGGCAGGCCCCTCTCTCTTTCCCTCCAGGAATCCTAGTCCAACTAGGATTGGGGGAATCCTACTCGAGGAGTAGGACTCCTGGCGCGCCACCCTTGGCCGGCCAGCCCCTCCCCTTGCTCCTTTATATACAGGGGGGGGGCACCCTAGAACACACAAGTTAGATCTACGGATCGTTCCTTAGCCGTGTCGGTGCCCCTCCACCATATTCCACCTCGGTTATACCGTCGCGAAGCTTAAGCGAAAGCCTGCGCGAGTGAAACATCAAGATCGTCACCACACCGTCGTCTTGTGGAACTCTCCTCGACACTCGGCTGGATCGAGTACGAGGGGCGTCATCGAGCTGTACGTGTGTCAAGAACTCGGGCGCCGAATGTGGCGCGGGATCGGTCGGATCGCGAGGAGAGCGTCGACTACTTCCTCTACGTTGTGATCGCTTCCGCCCGGTCTCACGAGGGTGCGTAGACAACACTCTCCCCTCTCGTTGCTATGCATCACCATGATCTTGCGTGTGCGTGGGAAATTTTTTGAAATTACTACGTTCCCCATCAGGATCCCCACTATAGGGTTTGCAATATGTTCATGATTCATTTATGGTGGGTGGCGTGAGTGACAGAAGCACGGACCCGAGTAAGTATGCTCCGGTCGCCTGCCCCTGTCTGAGCCATGGTCGGAGAGAGAGCTCAAACTAGGATGAGGCAGCATATCCACGATCCACCATCAATTGCCGGATGATCGGGTGCTTGCAGATGACCAGAAAGTCTCGTGCGTAGAACGTGCGGATTGACATATCGTTGGGGCCAATCCTGAATTTAGCGTGGAGCGCTTCCGCAGCCGAGGCCAGGTCCACCTCCGGCCGCTCTCCAGTGACGGTGACCACCACCGCAAGCGCCAGATCGGCTTCCATCCGCGTGAGTTCATCGGACGCATCCATGTAGCAGCATTTGGTCTCGTCTACCGAATCCACTCGCGGGTGCACCATAGGGCACACCGGCGATTCCACCACTGGCCCAGAGAAAGGCACAGAGAAACCGGGGCTAGGGATGCTTCCCACCGACTCGTCGTGCACAACTTGACTCCAGGGCGAAGGGTCCTGATTGCACCAGGGGGAGGCCCAGGCGGCGGCAGGGGGAGCGGCGTGTCCGCGCGCCATGCCGGCTCCTGACGTGGCGGCGGCGGCACGACGGGGGCCCTTTCTATTGCACGGGGCGGTGGCGAATTGGGCAGAGGGGCCTCCGCCCGGTGGCAGGCGGGCCTGGTGCTCCCGAGGCGACGTGCTCCACGGCCTGGGCCGGGTACAACCCCTGGCGATGTGACCTTCTCCCTTGCAGTGGACATAAAAGGCCGGTCTTGTGCAGTCTGCTGAGATGTGGCGCTCAACTCTACACTTGTAGCACATCCATGGAGGAGGCGAGGGATGCGAGTCCTCGGCGCCCTCGAGGTTGGGGGCGTCGATGGGGAATGGCGTCGTGCCACAAGGATTTGCGGAGATGGAGGGGTCTGGGGCCGCTGCGAGGTCTTGGTCTGCCATGCCGCCTCCGCCGCGGGCTCGGCCACAGGGGGCCGGCTGCCCCAAACCCGCCCTGGATGATGGGGCCACGCGCATAACTGAAGGAAGAAGGTGCGGGAATCGAGGAATGTTTACACGAACTCAAAAGCATGTAGCCTGGAACAAGATAACAATAACACTATCTCTGAAATCCAATAATCATGAAATTGCATGTCAACTTCGGGTTACTATGGAGTGAGTACAGCAGGAGTGCCACTTGTTTCCCATTCTACTTCTAATATAAAAATACTCCCTATGTCCCATAATATAAAAACGTTTTTCAAGCTTTTATGTTTTTTTGTTCCCAAAACGTTTGCCCTCACCCGGCTGATAACTGGGCGCGCGTCAATCACCTTCACGATGGTTCGATCAACTTTTGATTGTGCGGTGCGCAACAACCCATATCCCCATACACCCACTTTGCGACATGGCCTTGTTACAAGCCTTTGAGCGCAACACGAGCTGTGTTAGAGAGACCTACGGTGGATAACTTGCATTTGCTGCTTTTCTTCATCAACCACGCATCCAAATGGGCCCATCTATCGCTTTTCCCCTTCTCCTCCTTAAATCCTCCCGCGACGACTGCCGCCACAAGTTTTCCACATCTCCCATTCATTCATTTATTTATGTTTTTGACTCGTAAATCGTAGAAAAATCGGTTGGGATTTTGCATGCATGTTTGCATGTTGATGCAATCTTCCTAGGCAATGTACAAGATATCATCTAATTTTTCAAATGGTAAAACATGTTTGCCGCACAAAAACTATGTCTTGTTAATTGCGATGTACAGCTAAGGCTCACTTTCAGTGCCGCTACTCATGGGCCAAGCCTAGTAGCTGCGTCTGGGACGGGTTTATGTGGTTTTGGGCAGTTTTTCACCAATTTTATTGTTTTCCGGGATTGGGTATTTAATTTCTGTGTTTTTCGTTGTTTGGTTTTTTTCACTTTCTTTGTTTTTTCTTTGGTTTTTTAGTTATGTTTGTTTATTTTCTTCTCCTTTTCACCGTGGTTTCTACTTTGATTTAACTTTTTTTTTGTTTTCTCCTTTTCCTTTTCCTCTTTCTTTCCCTCTCTTATTCCACTTGTTTCACCTTTGTTTCTTCTTGTTCTCTCAGGGAAAATACATTCATTTTTCAAAGTTGCATAATTTTTTTAGACATGCACAAATTTCTCGGAAATTGAAGGAACATATTTTTGAAAAGTGAAGTCATTTTCACAAAAGTACGTCAACATTTTCTGAAATGATGTGAACATCTTTTCCTGTTTGAAAAATAGCACTATTTAAGTTATACTATGAATATTTTTGGAATAAACGATAAAAATCTCTTTGAATATATGATGACATTTTTTTTAAATGTGACAATTTTTTTAAATAAGGTGTACAGTTTTTTCCTATGCAATGAATATGTCTTAATTCACTAAGGACATTTTCTTAATACACAATGAACATTTTTTATCAAATTAGTAAAATATAAATGATTTTACCAAATATATGTTTTCAAGACATTTAAAGATATATCTGAATCCTGCATAAAACATGATAATAAATCCATTTTTTTTGAAAAGAAGGAAGACCACCAGCCTCTGCATCGCATGATGCACACGGCCATTTTATTGCACAAATTAGCAGGTTCAAATCGTGGTCTCAGACAAATCGACGAAATGCTTAAGAAAATATATCTGAAAACTTGAAAACAAAAGAAAAGTAAAACTGTACATACGTTGCACCAAACTAACGATCAGACGCAGGGCGCGTTAGTTTGTTTATCATCAAAATCCAGGTCGTGGGAGAAGAAAATCTGTAAGAAGTGGCTCGGGCCCAACATGCAGCCATGTGCAAGGCGAGTTTATCTCTGGCTACAGGCAATACGCGAGAGCTAGATATCACCCATCATGAGTAGTATTAGAGCATGTACAATGGTTCTATGTTAGCAGTGTCATGTAGGATAAAATGCTAGGGCGAAGGAGAGAGAAATCAATTTTTTTATTGTCTTCTCTTAATTAAGAGATAATCCTTTAGCATAGTATATGTTAGAACATATTTAGGGATATCTGGTAACTCGAAATTGTAGTAAGGTATAACCCATTGTACACTACTTTTCATTGTCATCTCTAGATTACGTGCCAGACTTACAATAAGATTGTCTTATAAACCAGTACACAAGCCCTTAGACCTCGCCTATTGCATGCTGCTACAGGTGTCGACCCAATATTGTTTTCATCCGGGTTTTCACTATTTTGCATCTGTTTTCTTTGCATATTTTGTTTTCTCTAGTTTTCTTTAGTTCTTCTTTTCATTATTTATTATTTATCTTCAATTTTGTTTATTTCTTTTTTCGGTTTTCAAGTATCCTTCAGGTTTTTCTTTTCCTTTTTTTTCTTCAACACATGTCTATTTTTTCATACACATTGACCTTTTCTGACTACATGAGGGATATTTTTTAATACATGTTTAACATTTTGTAAAAAGCATGTTTAACTTTTTTAATATAGGTTTTGATGTCAACTATTTTTCATACACATCGTACATTTTTCTTATACATCAAAACATGTTTTATATTTACTTAGCATTTTGGAATATATGATTAACCTTTTTGAAATACGTGCTTTGAATATATTTATTTTTAATGCATGTTAATCATTTGTCAAATATACCTTGGAATTTTTATTTGAAAGATTTGAGACATTTTAAAAACTATTCGTTGTACAATCATTTTTTAAATGTTGCACACATTTTTGAAATGCGTAATTTTTTGAAAATGTAAAGTAGATTTTTATGGTAAAAACATATTTTTTAAAATTCACTTACTGTTTAGAATGCGTGATTGTTTTTTTAAATATCAAGCATATTGTATCGAACGGTACGAATATTTTGTAAAAGTTGAGCGAACTTTTTTACACCTCATGATCAGTTTCAATAGTTGCAATGAACACTTTGGAAAAATATATATTTTCTCAATATATGTATCTAGAATTTTTTTTAAAACATAAACAAAAGATAAAAAGCAAAAAAAAAGTGTATCACATGGTGACTGAGCTCGCTGCCGAGCTCGGCTTTCGCCTCGCTAAAGACGTGACATATATTTGCCGCACAAAGCGTTAGCTTGGCTCAGCCCAATTATTGAAGCCAACAAAAACTTGGTTTCACGTTTTGATGTGAAGGTTCTGGCCTTCTAGGTATGATTTCTCCTTACCCCTAAAAAATGTATGATTTCTCCTGTATTGGGAAGGTTCTGAAGATTCTTGTCTAGTGTTTGGCTTTCCTTTCTGTCGTTTTCTCTATCTGCTTTTTTTAAGTTTTATTTCTTTCAAAAAAGAATTTTAGATATGTTGTAATTTTTGAGAAATATTCAGAAATTTTTATAGTATTTTTTTAAATAATTGAATATGTTTTTTCTGAAAACATGTTTACATTTATGTTCACATTTATAAAAATCACCAAGTTTTAAAATGTCTACCTCTTTTAATCAACCAAAAACATTTTCATTTAAAAAATATAAGGATATTGTTTTGCGGGATAAATTTTTTAAGATATTTTAAAATTGTTCAGGTAACCAAATGTGTTCTCAATTTTCCATGGTTCCCTGGGCAGGGTAGCACGGGTTTTGTGTTTGCTCGACTATTTGCCTCAACGAGCAGTTAATAGGAACTCCGTTCTGAGGTGTGCAGAAGAGGATGTCTAGCTTGTCACGACCATCTCTAAAAAAAAGAAGGCTAGGCACATCGCCCGAGTGTGATGGTTCACACGTACTTCCTCTGTATTTATTTACTCTACATATTAGATTTCATTGAAGTCAAAATTTATAAAGTTTAAACAAGTTTATAGAAAAAAAATCTGAACATTTACAATAGCAAATCTATATGATGGAAAAATGTATTCAACAATGAATCTAATGATATTGATTTGTTATTGTATATGTTAACATTTTTGTCTATAAACTTTGTCAAAGTTTACAAGGTTTGCCTTTGACTAATGCTAATATGTAGAGTAAATGAAAACGAAGGGAGTCGCACTATCTATCCCTTATGTGTGCCACAAAAGTTGCATACAGTGGGGCCCGTGAATCTTGATCGTCATGGAAGTCACGAAATAAAGCAGGAAATAAATCGAAGACAAGGATTTGAACCTTGGTGAAATTTGGATATATCACGATCCTCTAACCATCCAACCACAGGTTGTTTCATGACCCGTGAACGGTTGCCAGACGTGACAATAAATCTGAATTTTCTCGAGAAGGAGACGTACATATTAATCGGAGCAGCCGGCGGCCTCCTCGATTGACTGCGAGCTGCATGCCATATTACTCAAAAGTGTCGCATGCATATACGTTGTGTGGAAGACGAAACACCAAGAGCTAAAGCCTCAGCCTCTCCGTATTCCACACTGTCTGCCTCCCCGGTTCGTTCTCAACTCTCCATTAATACCTCGCTCGCACAGTAGAGCACAATACATACAAGTCCAGCATCGATCAAGCGGATGCGCCCGATGGAGAAGACCCCCACAAACACCAATACCATCAACAAAACGGAGCTGCGGTACGATCACAGCGGGGGCTCGTCGGCTGCCCCGACGATGATCGACGTCGAGGTTGATCCGGATGCTCTCGGCTGCCCCACATGCCTTCAGCCCCTCGTACCTCCAGTGTTCCAGGTACATTGTAACCTTTATCACGTGCTACAAGAGGATTCAACATCCTAGATCACTTCAGTTTTACTCCTTTGAATCTGTTCCGCATGGTTCTTGCAGTGCGCGGCTGGACATCTGGTTTGTTCCACCTGCCATGGCAACCTCTCGGACAAGAACAAGTGTACCTCCTGTTTCATCAAAACGGGCTTCAGCCGTTGTTTCATCCCCACTAGCTACAGCCGCTGCCACGGCGTCGACCGCATCCTGCAATCCGTCCGAGTCGCCTGCCCATACCGCTGCAGTGCAGTCAAGACGTTCTACCACGATAAGGAGGAGCATGAGAGGACCTGTCCCGGCAAAGCCGGCGCCGTGCGGAAGCGGGGACGGGTCCTGAAGATGGGCCCCTGCGGCGGCGGCGGCGGAGACGTCTGGGAGATGGACGTGCGGGGCGTTAACCGTATCGTCAAGGTGGTTCTCTGGCACTCCGGCGCGGTCGACGCCATCTCAGTGTTATACGAGCGGGACGGCCGGGAGGAGCAGACCAAGCACTGGGGAAAGCCCGAAGGACATCGTTCAGAGGTACCTAATCCAAACATCTCTGATATATATTGATACTATAGTATTCTGCTTCTTATATCGATTTCTTTTTGAATTATTTTACTCGCGAAAAAATGATGTCTAAATTGATGTAAGATACTGGAGTAAAATGTTGATATAAATTTAACTTATACTGATTTGGACATTTAACTTGTAAATTTAACGGAGGTTGGTTTGTGGTTGGCATGTGCAGATCTGTCTGGAGCCGGATGAATATCTCATCGACGTCAAAGGGAACCTTGGCAATTTCGGTGGTTGTTTCCTCTTGGGAACGCTTACTTTCATCAGCAACCTGCGCACCTTTGGGCCATATGGAACGAGGGAAGGTCCGCCATTCGACCTTCCAGCAGCTGGCGGCAAGATTGTTGGCTTCCATGGCCGCTCCGGGGGCCTCCTCGACGCTCTGGGCACTTATGTAAAGATGGACTAATAGCTCACACATTACTATCTAGGCCATCGGTCGATATTACCATTTGTACTGCATGAACATGTCAATGTCTACTGTACCTCGTGACCAAATGTATTACGCATGAGCAAATCCATATATTTTTGCATTCTGCATGTTGCGAGACATGTGCCTCTTGTGTGTGTGGGTGGCTTGGTCGCTTAGTTAAAAATTTGTAAACATATAGGGGCTGGAATTTGGCATTATCATATTTACTGCTGCTCTAGTTGACGACTATCCAGCTACAAACAAAATTAAGTAACGTATATGCAACAAATTAGTAATACAAAAAAGCACATCCAACAAATTTATTGCTTTCTTTTGCAATATGTTAGAAATTTGTGCGACTAATCAGTATTATTGTTGTTCTGTGCATCCGATATATGCAAAGGCGAGGTGAGTGTAAATTGTGCTTGTATCCACTTGATCCTCCATTTTGAGTCAACAAAATCTACCCTTTGACGGAAAAAATCCCTGGCTGCAAGATGACACCATTTATCTTTATATGAGTGCTTTTGAATCTTCTCGGGCTTTATACCAGTAACATTGTCGGAAGGGGGCTCAGATCTCTTTGAGGCTAGCTCTTCATCACATCTGAATTGCTTGAAGTAAACAATAATTTTTCAACTATTTAGCAAAGGGTAGAAATCTATGGACAACCCGATTAGTCATGAGTTGTGTATAATTGCCTGTCAATGGGTTATCCATCGGTCCGTCTTTTTAGTATTTAAATAACCAAATAAATAGTATTATTGATTACATGAGGGCGGTAAAAAAATTGCACTGAATTAAAAAATGTTTGTGAATTCACAAAATGTTAATGTATTTGAATAAATGTTCACGTATCTTAAAAAATGTTTGCAAATTGGATAAATGTTCATATATTAAAAAAATAGTTAACAAATTCAAAAATGTTTTCGGTGAATTCAAAAAAGTTCGTGAATTCTGAAAAATGTTTTTTGAATTCTAAAAAAGTCCGTCTATTCAAAAAATAGTCATGAATTAGAAGAAGTTCTTGAGCTACAAAAATGTTTGAAAATCCAAAAATGTTCATGCATTCAAAAAATGTGTATAGATTCAAAAAGTACTCTTGAATTCAAAAATGTTCTTGTTAAATTCAAAAAATATCTGCATATTCAAAACTTGCTAACATATTCAAAGAATTGTTCATAAATTCAAATATTGTTGAGGAATTACAAAAAATCCGGAATACAAAAATGTTCACGAACTGAAAATATAAACAAAAGGAATACCAACCAGAGACCTAGAAACAAAAGTGAGAAATAAATGAAAAACCGGCCTACTAGAGGAAGAAATAAATAAAATACCGATAAAAAACCTAGGAACAAGAGTGAGAAATAAATGAAAAACCGACCTACTAGAGGAAAAAACAAAAACAAAATAGAAAAACAAAAAAACCTAGAAAATCAAGTGAGAAATAGTTTTAGAAACCGGCCTACCAGACAGTGTCAGGCGGAGGCTAGCTCACCAAAAATAAATTAGCAACCGGTGAGCGGGAGCTTGCTTACAACAGACACAAGCTAGCGCGCCCGAAAAGAAATCCTACTGAATTGGGCCGGTGTTGGTGCAATAATTTGCCTCCTTATGTTTTGGAGATTGTTTTAGTAAAAAGTGTGGGACTAAAGTTTTGCACACGAAGTGATAAATCCCTGAAGCCATGTGGATTTTGGTACAAACTCCGAAGATAATCTCCTACGAGGCACTGAGGATTATCACTGAAGATATGCTAGTCGAAAGTGACCCCCTAAAATTATTGACGCAAAGCATTTGGTTTGGTGCATGTCCGAAGGAAATAACTGCAACCGAGAAGTTTGAAGACGGAGAAAAGACGCTGCATTTTCTTTCGTTCTTCTTATTTTATTTCTTGAATCATAGGACCGCCGTACTATTAAGAGGGGTATAGTGTTCAAAACTTATGTTTCTCTGATCCTAAACCGAAACCTATGAGAGTTGAGAGAAATCATTTTGTGCTCCGAATAAATACTTGCCAGCAAAAGATGGAGTTATTCTTCGCTGCGAGAGATTTGATTCAGACCGAGGAGTTAGCATTACTTGTTCTTCAAGTAATTTTATTGTTGTGATCATAATCCAACCGTTGGATACGTGTCGGTTGGGCATTGGCTAGCTGTCATGTCCAAAATGGACTTTTCCCCCTCAGGAAGACCGCGACTATAAATAGCCACCCCCTTCCAATGCGCACAGTTGACTACTCCTTGTGAATCCAAGAAGATTGTGTGAGCACCCCTCTCTCGAGTGATTTGAGTTTAAAATCCACCAAGAGAAAAACCCGAACCGAAAAATTAGATAGTGGTTTAGCATCACTAGAATCCAAGTCAAGTACGCTCAACCTATTACTCTTGAGAGCTCCCAACTCTCTAGACGGTTAGGTGTCAAGTTCTTCAGTGACCAAGTGTAATTGTGGTTCACAAAGAAGAAGTTTGCAAAGGTTATGGAGATCACCTGAAGCATCTACCCCGAGTGATCGACATTGGTTTACGAATCAGTTGTTGAGGAGAATAGGACGAAGAGAGTTTATCTTCTATGTTCAATCACAAGTCCCAGATGTAGCTCTTTTGTAGAAGAGTGAACTGGTTGAACAAATACCCTGTCGCCATCGAGCATCACTACTTACCTCTTTACCCTATTTAATTTTTATTCTCTATCCCGAGTTATGTTTTCATCATGTGATTTTTCCTCTATGCATGTTCTACTTCTCTTTTGCTAGTTTTTATCCGTGCACTTGTTACTATTTAGTTATTTTCACTGCTGTGTCTGAGGGATTTGAAGTTTCCCAAAAGAAATATTAAATCTCCCATTCACCCCCTCTAGTCGACATACTTTGTTCTCCAATTGGTATTAGAGCAAGGGACTCCTTGTCTCTGCTTAAGGTCTAACCATCTAAGTATGTCTTCAGTGAATTACAAGTAGAACATGAAGTTCCCTATCTTTGATGGGACGGACTATCCCTTCTGGAAGGAGAAGATGAAGATTCGTCTCTAAGCAATTGATGATGACATGTGGCATTTTTTCCAAAACGGCTACATGATCGAGACCCCTGGTTATCCTACATCATGGGAGAAAAGGTTCGTTTAGATGGATGCTCAAGTAAAGGATGAGAACTATGGTCTTCTGTCTCAGACGCAATTCCTTCGATACCGCCAGCTTGACACTACGAAAGAAATATGGGACATCCTCAAAAAGATCAATGAGGGCTAGCCCACTCAGAAGGATGCTTGCATTGATACTCTTCGTGAAAAATTTAACCACTTCAAAAGGACCAGAAATGAAGTTGTCAACAAACTTTACACAAACCAAGTGACATTGCTAAATGAGCTACAGGGACTAGGGGCCAAATACATCACTGATCATGAGGTTGTGAAGAAGTTGCTCAGATCACTGGGCAGTTCATTCGTACACTGGTCCTGATTTCAAATTACTCGGCTTTGTTGATATCATGGAAAGGTTGAACACTCATGAGCTGCAAGAAGAAGGAAAGAAAGATATCTACGGCTCAAGTTACTGGAAGAGTCACACACTCAAAGTTGTGGATGAATCTTCATCGAAGACAACGTCGAAGAAGATTATGATTATCCCAAAAGTATCAACAATGATCTAGAGTCGATAACATAACACTTCTATTGCTTGATGTCCTAGAAGAGCACATGGTTTAGTTGCAGTTTTTTCGAAGTAAGAGTATCGGTCCCACAGGGAGCACATAAATCAATCTTTCATCTTTTGAATGGTTCAAAAGATATATAAGTGAGAAATACAAAGCAGAGTAAAATAATAGAAATAAAGTTGCAAGTGTAAGGGTGGATATTTCAATGAAAGTAAATAACGGGAATTGTAAATAATAGGCTTGGGACAATGGGATTAAAGTGTTCCCTGGGAGTCCGGAATCCCCTCTAATGTTCATCTATAACGGTGCGCAAACACAATGCTACTTCGGATTCCTAAGCCACTTTGCATGTTTCTTTTTGTGGGCAGATCCGGTACAGATAAGTGCATACTCTCGGCATCATGTATCACATACGCCACCATCGTCCTTCCCCACTTCAGTTACAAAATGGCGATTAAGGGGAAAGAGGTCCCCGTGGATGTAGCCTATAGGTGGTCTCTTTTTTACCCCATGCTGCAACGATCCTCTATGAAGGGAAATACAGCAACCACATGGTTTGCCAACAGTAATAACCTTCCGTCCAAAATTGGCATACATTGGATGGCCGACTTCACCCAATGTCTAGAAGACCATTAACATGAACATGCAAAGAGGATACTAAATCCTAATATCAACGATCTATTACATACTAGGGTTCATCCATATCCTTGAGAACTAAGGGGATGATAACCCACAAGTATAGGAGATCACGACAGTTTTCGAGGGTACATAGTATTTCACCCAAATTTATTGATTCGACACAAGGGAAGCAAAAGAATATTTATGAGTTTTAGAAGTTGAGTTTTCAATTCAACCACACCAGGAGAACTAAATATCTACATCAAAGTGTTTAGTAGCATAGCAGTATGATAGTCTTGATAGAAGTGGTAAAAGTAGCAATAGTATCAATAACAGTAATAGTAGTAGTTTTGTAGTGATTGTAACAGCAGCAACAACAGTAGTAACTTAGCAAAGATAAATATGAGAAAAGCATAGGCATTACATCAGTGTTGGATGTCATTCATCATATAACAATCAAAACCTAGAGCAGCACACAATAGCTCCAATTCATTAATGTAATGTAGGCATGTATTCCGTATATAGCCATACATGCGTATAATAAGAACTTGCATGACATATTTTGTCCTACCCTCCCATGGCAGCGGGGTCCATAAGGAAACTAAGGAATATTAAGGCATCCTTTTAATAGAAAATCAGAACAAAGCATTAACACATTGTGAATACATGAACTCCCCATTCTACGGTCATCACCGGAAAGAATCCCAATTATTGTCACCTTGGGGTATGCGGATCATAACACATAATAGGTGCATACAACTTACAAGATGGGATCAAAAACTCACTTATACTCACTAGTGCAGCAAGCTGCTATACAAACAGTTTTTACCCCCTTTCCCCAACAGAGTTTTATACTGTCGCCTTGCCTGTGTGTGCGATCGTGAACCCGTGTTCTATATGCCAAGCATTTCCATGACTAGGGGTGCATATTTTTTATCCAAATTTAAGTTTGGCTTGGATTCCTTGATGTTTTTAGAGGAGTATGACGTTGTGACTACTGTAGGATCAATATTGTTTAATTGTATTAGACCGGAAAATTGTTTTGTAGATATTTACAAGGAGGTCCACTCGCGTACGCGGTGCTTTGAGTTCATCCACCGCGCCGCCGCAACAAGTTTTCACTCAGGGGATCGTCCTCGCCGACCATGAAGCAAGAAGGAAGTTTAGGAAACTCACTACAAGGAAGATCAAAGCATCCAAAAAAGGCTTGCACATAGACACTCGCCAACCTAGGTATTACTAATGATTTCAATTTGCTTTGCAATAATGCGGGGTTGCACCATTTTTTTAGGGATGTGAGATATATGAACACATGACTTGAGTTTCTTATTACTCTCTCGCATAATATTGGTTTGATGCCCAATGCATACGAGGAGGAGCGGATCACTTTCCGTCTCTTGGACCAAGACTTCAACATCACTTTTCAAGAGTGGTGTAATTACTTTGGCTTCACCAACAGTGATGATGACATCCGCTATATTTATGATTACACTGACCTGCACCCGAGGCAAACCTTCAACCAGATGAGCATCGGAGGCTCAAGAGCCAGTTCCATTAAAAGTCCTGCTATACATTATTTCTATTATGTTATCACTAACTCATTGTAGGCATGACAACAAGTTTCTAAGGTGAATGTTAAGAACATGCTAGTTCCCGGGAAGGCAACAAAAATTGGCATGGGTTATTTGCCCAACCTAGGGGCAATACTTTTGCTACACCTCGCGCATCAAGCAAATCATGCACAACGAGATATCGTGTGTGGAGGAGTGATCACCATGTTGGATGATGTCTACTACACAACCTTCTTCTTGTAGACGTTGTTGGGCCTCCAAGTGTAGAGGTTTGTAGGACAGTAGCAAATTTCCCTCAAGTGGATGACCTAAGGTTTATCAATCCGTAGGACGCGTAGGATGAAGATGGTCTCTCTCAAACAACCCTGCAACCAAATAACGAAGAGTCTCTTGTGTCCCCAACACTCCCAATACAATGGTAAATTGTATAGGTGCACTAGTTAGGCGAAGAGATGGTGATACAAGTGCAATATGGATGGTAGATAAAGGTATTTGTAATCTGAAATTATAAAAACAGCAAGGTAACTAATGATAGAAGTGAGCGTAAACGGTATTGCAATGCTAGGAAACAAGGCCTAGGGTTCATACTTTCACTAGTGCAAGTTCTCTCAACAATAATCACATAGATAGATCATATAACAATCCCTCAACATGCAACAAAGAGTCACTCCAAAGCCACTAATAATGGAGAACAAACGAACAGATTATGGTAGGGTACGAAACCACCTCAAAGTTATCCTTTCTGTTCTATCTATTCAAGAGTCCATAGTAAAATAACATGAAGCTATTCTTTCCGTTCAATCTATCATAGGGTTCATACTAGAATAACACCTTAAGACACAAATCAACCAAAACCCTAATGTCACCTAGATACTCCATTGTCACCTCAAGTATCCATGGGCATGATTATACGATATGCATGACACAATCTCAGATTCATCTATTCAACCAACACAAAGTACATCAAAGAGTGCCCCAAAGTTTCTACCGGAGAGTCAAGACGAAAACGTGTTCCAACCCCTATGCATAGGTTCATGGGCGGAACCCGCAAGTTGATCACCAAAACATACATCAAGTGGATCACGTGATATCCCATTGTCACCACAGATAAGCACGGCAAGACATACATCAAGTGTTCTCAAATCCTTAAAGACTCAATTCGATAAGATAACTTTAAAGGGAAAACTCAATTCATCACAAGAGAGTAGAGGGGGAGAAACATCATAAGATCCAACTATAATAGCAAAGCTCGCGGTACATCAAGAGCGTGCCATAGAGAGAACACGAGAGAGAGAGAGAGCAAGAGATCAAACACATAGCTACTGGTACATACCCTCAGCCCCGAGGGTGAACTACTCCCTCCTCGTCATGGATAGCGCCGGGATGATGAAGATGGCCACCGGTGATGGATTCCCCCTCCGGCAGGGTACCGGAACGGGCTCTCGAGAGGTTTTTGGTGGATACAAAGGCTTGCGGCGGCGGAACTCCTGATCTATCTTGTTCTTAGATGGTTTTAGGGTATATGTGTCGTGGATTTGTCACGGCAGATGTCCTAGCATAAGGACTTAGTCGTGGAGCCATCGCTACGAGTTTACTTGCAGGGGTTAAAGCGGACACAAAGACACGAGGGTTTTATACTAGTTCGGCCCCTTCGATGAAGGTAAAAGCCTACGTCTAGTTGTGATGGAATTGATGTAGTCTCGATGGCTAGGGAGCAAATAAGCTTCGCCTAGGCTCGAACTGTGGTTGTCTGCCCTTGAACCGCCGCCGGTCGCCCCTTATATACACAGTGGCGCCCGCGGTTTGCGAGTCCCAACCGATTCATACTCGTATCCCGGTTGGTATCTCTCTATTCCTAACTTACAATACAAGTTATACATCAGGCCGGTTTACGGCTACAAGTTCTAAGCCAACTATAGGCCTTGGGCCTTTCCATGATCTCACTACTAGCGGAGTTAACCCGGCCCAAGCTTGGCCGATTTACACCTAGTGGTAATATCCCCAACATTAGGCCCCAGATTGATTTGAACTGGTTCATGTCAATCCTTCACAGAATCTGCATCTTGGACATCTTCTTTATTTAATAAACCGTCACGTCGTCATTGCTTCTGATCACTGTAAACCGGCATAATATCGTTGCTTCTGGTCACTGTAAACCGGCATGACGTCATCTTGAAGTTTATCCTTTATAACGCCTTCTTTAATGACCGTCCACGGATTCACGTGCTTGACCTAGCTTTTCGCCTTATAAATAGGACCGAAGGGTCATTCATTTTCTCCTTCGCTTCCTCTTCTTCTTCTTCCTCGCTGCTGCCTTTGGAGCTCCGTCGTCGTCATCAACGTCTGCCGTCCTAGGCGCTGCATCAACCTGTTCGGACCGAACAACTGCGGCCTTTCTCCGCATCTCCTCCGCTTCGGTAAATCTCTTACCCTTCTTGATCTGTTCCCTCACCTTAGATCTGTTTCTAGGGTTCGAGCTTCATACCACGTTCTTCGTATGTTTTCACCTTTCTAGCCTTTGAGCCATGCTATGAATCCGTTACTGTACCAAGCGGCGACTCCTGCGTATCCGCTGCACTTTCTCATCTTAATCCCGTAGATTTTACGCATATATATACATATACCTTATAGTGCATTTCTGCTTCTTCTTTACTTCCGTGACACACTTCTGTTTGCTGAAAACTTCGCGTTTGATCCATAATGAACATGAAATCTTGTGAAACCTGTTTCATCCATTACCTTGAAGCCAAGATTAGGCGGTTTAACTCACCATAGTAAAAATTGCTAAACCGCACCAAACATACCATTAGTCCCCTTGTTGAACCGCCAGTTCATATCTGACATCATATCATAACGAACTGACTCGTAGGAAACGCCTCCGGTTTATCATAGCTTAAATCAACCACTCTGCAATAAACACCTTCTTAAACCGGATCCTTCTCCTTGTAGATCTTACGATGGCCAAACAGGTGTACGAATGCAACTGGGTCCCTTCCCGCATCTCTGAGACACAACTGAATGAGTTAGTGTCGATTGGCGCTTTAGATGACCAAAATACAATCCATTGGAGGGTTCCTAGAGAGGAATGTCCTCCCACACCTCAGGAAGGTGAAGTTGTAGTTTTCGCGGATCACCTGGCCCGGGGTTTCAAACCGCCCGGGTCAAAATTTTACCGGGATGTGATGGCCAACTTTCAGCTCCGTCCCCAAGACATCGGCCCCAACTCTGTTACCAACCTGTGCCACTTTCAAGTACTGTCCGAAGCATATCTGCAAGAGGAACCGTCTGTTGAGCTGTTCCGAGATCTCTTCCACCTAAACCGTCGCACTGAGTTCACCGATGGCCCTAACACAGAGTTAGGCGGTATGGCTATCCAGAAGAGGAAGGAAATCACTTATCCCCACGTCAAACTCCACACGCATCCCAAAGAGTGGAACGCGACTTGGTTCTACTGCAAAGACACTTCCCCTGAAGGTGAAAATCCTTTACCTGGTTTTCGTCCAGAGCGGCTAAGCAACACTCATCCCTTTCCGCAACGATTAACCGCCAAAGAGAGAAGCGATCGCCCACAACTGTCCAAGCTTGAGCCTTTATGGCCAACGGTTTAAGCGGGATCGATCGCTGCTTGCTGGTTATCTTGGGGCATATTGCCTCTGAGCCGGCGTTCCGGTTTAATGTGCCAGTATACTGGCAGCGTCGATGACCCACTCCGACACACCAAGCTGGAACTGTCTGAAGATGAAGTCACGGATTCAGTGAGGAAGATGCTGAATGAACCGGAGCACCTTTGTGCCCAAACCGGCTTGGCTCCTTACTGCACCTTCAACGCACCTCCTGCGGTAAGTCTCTGACTGTGTCATCATTAAATACTGCTATTCCTTTCATACTTCCAATTCTGAATTATTTCTGATCCAGGGTGATAATCCGTTTTGGAGCAAGAAACTTTCTCAAGACAAAGCGGACAAGGCTGGGCGGCCAAACCGGCCCAAAACGAAAGTTGTTAAGAAATCCGCCCACAAGAGGAAAACCACGGCTTCGTCTGATCCGGCCATCGATGATGATGTGGGTAATCCGAACTTGATTCTCTTGGCTTGTTTTTACCGTCTTATTGATGACGATGCTTGTCGGGATGATTTGAAGCCAAGAACGCTGGATTTGCCGAGGTAACCATTCTCTCTTCCGATTCAACAAACTTACCTTCACCAAAATTTCGCCGGGCAAGCCGGAAAGTTAACTTTTCTCACCCTCTTGCTTACTTGGATCCCAAACTTCTTATGAAGACGCAGCAGCATGAGGCTCGCCGCACAACCCGGCACAGCGGACAGGTAGTTACCTCTGCCGGTTTACCAAACAGCCCGGCTCGAAAACGCCGCACCGAGGTTTCCAACCTTTTTACTGCCTTAAATTCCAAAGCGGGTTTATTCCGTCAACCTCTTAATCCGTCCGACTCCGATTATCAGGTCACCTCTCATTCATCATCTGGCGAATCGTCAGCCACTCAACTACCACCGTTGAAGATAGCTGTCGGGTAAGTCAAAATGGCCATATGTTTGTCAATTTCTTCTGTAATGTATGTGCCTTATTTCTGAATCTTTTGTTTCTTCAGAACCAAACCGAAACCCAGCAAGAAAGCTCGCTTGGAGAAAACAGCTGAAGAGGCTGCCGCTTCAGATCATGAGCAGGCGCCAGATCTCGAAAATGTTGCCTTTGAAGACATTCCGAGTGATCCCCCGGTTCAAGAAGATGTGATTCCTGAGGAGAGGCCTGCGACTGTTTCAATGTCTGTTGATCCAGCCGCCCGTACTGTCCGGTTTGAAAATCCTCACGATCCAATCAAACAGTGTGTGCACACGATCCGTCGAATCGAAGGATGACGACGTTGTAATCATCGAGCAGGCCACTCGAACCGGGAATGCTGCAACTCTAACCCGGCATCTTGTGAAGAGGATTCTTCCACTTTTAACAAAGGAAAGTGGAATATAGAGCTGAAACATACGCCGCTATGAGCGCCCAAGACCTTCATTCCGGATATCTAAACCGGCTTCTGAAGAGCCGTGATTATGAAGCGGCTTGGTGAAACTGATGAGAGATAAGTTTGAGGTAACTCTCCTTTCCTTATTACCAATATAGTAATCCTTGTAGCCCCCAAGGGCCGGTTTGCAATCTTTGATCAAACTGGTACTTGATAACTTTCTTTGATAGACTTTGCAACCTTCCTCATAACCACGGGGCGGTTGAAATATGCATCGTAAACCGGCACTCCAAAAACTTCCGACGACACTTTAATAGAATCAAATAGCCATTAGCCCCAAGTGCCAAGTTGAATACTCGTATTGAACTTGGGACTTTATCTTGTATCGCCAGAGAGAAAAAATGAAGGTACATTAGCCCCCAAGTGTCAAGCATATAACTATGTTGTGTGGTTGAGACTTGAACTGTAATTGTTGGCTGATCATACTGTCAATGCGCAGGCTGAGGTGAAAATCAAGGATGATCGGATTGCCGATTTACAGGCGGCATTGAAAACCCAGCAGGCCGAGACAGACAAAGCCAAGAAGGAGCTAACCAGTGCTTTGACTGCTGCGGAACAAGTGAAGGACAACATGAAGAAGGAACAGGCGGTCTGGGCCACCGAAAAGGCCAACTTGCTTAAACGGGCCGAGAATGCTGAAGCTGCCCTTAAACCGGTGGTGGATGATCTGACAGCCGTGAAGCGGCAAGTGCATTCTATGACGGCAGCCATCTTCGGTAAGTTCCCTGTTAATAAGTGTAATATGCTTTTCCTGTTGCCCCATTATTCCGGTTTTAAAAATATCCTGTCATCATATGCAGGCACACGCGTTGGGCACTTGGGTAATGACGTGCGGAAGAAACTGAAAGCTGTCTACACTTTAGTGGAGCAGTTATATACCGGAGCCCAGCGCGTTATTACCACAATGTCACATAATAACCCAGCACCGTCCCTGATCCAAGATACCTTGAACCGGCTTTCCATCCTTCCTTCCCAGATTGAAGAGGTGAAGAAATCTGCTGCATGAACCGGAGCCATCAACGCCTTGATCCGGGCCAAAGCCTGGGTGCCGGATTTTGATCCCGTGGAAGCAGCTCAGGGCTATCCCAGTGTGAAGGAAGACGGCTCGGACTTTAGTGAAGAGGACTTGCGTGCAATAAACCGTGCAGTACGCCCGCTGGCTTGTCAATTGGCGGAAGAAGCCGATTTGGAGCACTACCAAGCCCAATACAATGATTAGAACAAGCGTGTGTCCGCTCCAACCTTTGAACCGGAAAACTTGATCCCTCCAATCCGTAAGCACACTTACGCTCCTGACATTGAACCGTCGTCTCTGATTCACGAAGAGGCTGTTTTCCAAGCGCTAATGGGCATCGACTGGACCTCTGTGGATTTCCAGCCAATGGGTAGAGACGAAGATGCTGAAACGGCGGAGGATGAAGAACAGTCGTGAACCGGTAGCCGGTTTAAGAAACACTAATCTCATTTGGGCATTGTGTTGCCTTGTAATAGCTTTAGTCAAAACTTTGCTGTCTGGGTATGCCTTCGTGCATCGAGGAAACTTTTGTTTGATTCATACTCCCTGCAACCAAAAGATTGAACTTCGGCGGCGGTGATACTGCCAGCCGGTTTATGGCATCCAATATATTTTATGTATTGAAAATCAATTAGTATGTAATACAAATACCTGCCATATCCGGGCATGAAGCTGGCGTAGCCAATCTTGAAGCGGAGGTCTTTTAAAAACCATAACCGTCTGGGGAAACAATAACCCCCACATAGGCGTGCTGAATCAGCACAAGCCCCCATGTTTCTCCATAAGGATGAACCGGAAGAAGGTAAACCGGAAAGACAAAAACTTCGGTGTAATACCAAACCGTGTCCTGTCAGTTTGTTACTGACAGCTAAACCGGATAAAAATATTCGTCGGGTTGAAAACGCAACAAAAATCGAATACCAAATATGGCAACAAAGGCAATAACTCTTTGCAAAAGTAAAGCTGCATGGAGCTGGTCAGATGGCATTACCATGGTCAGACGCAACCAAGCCCCCCGAAGGCGTAGCGATGGTGCTAGTCGGCCAGGTCCCCAAAAGACTCTTGGCGAGTACGCCGGCCAAGTGGCATGACATTGGTTCGGGTTCGACCAAGCCTCCAAGTGACGCTGGCCCTATTGGCCGACCAAGAGGCGTGACGGTTCAAAGCGTGACCGTGTCCCCAAATGATCTGGTGGCTTTCGCCTATCAAGAGGTGTTGCGTTGGTTCGGACACGACCAAGCCCCCAAGTGATAAATATAACTGTCAAGGGGTAAACCGGAGGCCGCTTTAAAAACAGAAGCACTCCATGTAACCACACATGAAAAGAAAGACAGAGACCCGCTTTAGTGAGGCCCGATTTTTATTATATCGAAGATAATATATACTTTGTTATGCTATGTACATAAACCGAGCCGATGACTCAAGTGTAGTAAGGTCGAAGATGAGCTATATTCCACGGCCTATTGGTCTCCTCTTCGATGTACGTGAGTCTTTACGCTCTCGAATATCAACGGATAGTAGGAACCGTTGTGCGATTCTTCTTGACCACAAAGGGTCCTTCCCAAAGCGAGGATAGCTTGTGCATATCATGTTCGGTCTTGGATGAGACGAAGCACCAAATCTCCTTCTGAAAGGCTCTGGTTTTAACCCGGCGATCGTGATAACGACGAAGATCTTGCTGGTAAATCGCCGATCGGCGGCTGCCATATCACGCTCCTCATCCGATGGGTCCAAAGCGTCTGTCGTGCCGCTTCATTGTCCGCTTCAACATAAGCCGCTACACGGGCGAATCGTGCTGATATCACCGGGAGAAGCGCTACGCTCCATAAACCATGAAGAAAGGCGTGTAGCGATGGGCCGGTTTGGCGTAGTATTGATACTCCATAGTACCGATGGGAGCTCTTCAACCCAGCACCACGGTGTTCTCGTAATGGAACCGAAGTCGTGGTTTGATGCCTCGCAAGATTTCTGATTAGCGCGCTCTGCTGCCCGTTGGATGAAGTGCGCCAGCGATGATACATCAAGCGGATATGCTCACGTTCACGTAATTCTTTCATAGCTCCCTTGAACAGATTAGTGCCATTGTCGATAATGATCTTGTGTGGAAAGCCAAACCGGAAAATCACCTTTTGATGAAGCGCACTTTGTTGCGCATCACACTTCTCGCGAGTTCGCTTCAACCCACTTGGTGAACTTGTCCACTGCCACCAATAGGTGGGTCTTCTTATCTTTGGATCGCTTAAAGGGCCCAACCATATCCAGCCCCCAGGTCGCAAACGGCCACGTTATTGGGATCATCCGCAATTCCTGTGCCGGCACATGAGCACGCCTGGAGAATTTTTGACATCCATCGCACCGTTTGACCAAGTCCTCCTTATCAACGTGAGCGGTTAACCAGTAAAATCCATGACGGAACGCCTTTGCCACCAGGGACTTTGAACCGGCGTGATGCCCGCAATCCCCTTCATGGATTTCTTTTAAAATTTCACAGCCCTCCTCAGGGGAAAAACAGCGTTGAAACGCCCCTGAAACACTGCAATGATGCAACTCCCCATTAAGGATCGTCATAGACTTGGAGTGCCGGATTATCTGCCTGGCCAGGACCTCATCGTCTGGTAGGTCCCCTCAAGTCATATACGCAAGGTAAGGAATCGTCCAATCCGGAATAGCATGCAATGCTGCCACCAACCGAGCCTCCGGATTAGGAATAGCCAAATCCGCTTCACCAGGGAGCTGAACCGACGGGTTGTGCAAGACGTCCAGAAAGACATTAGGTGGAACCGGTTTACGCTGAGAACCCAAACGGCTTAAAGCATCTGCCGCTTCGTTCTTCCGACGATCCACGTGATCCACTTGATAGCCTTTGAAGCAACCTGCAATATTATCCACTTCTCGACGATATGCGGCCATGAGGGGGTCCTTAGAATCCCAAGTGCCAGATACTTGCTGCGCCACCAGGTCCGAGTCACCAAAGCACTTAACCCGGCTTAAGTTCATCTCCTTAGCCATCCGGAGACCATGGAGCAAGGCTTCGTACTCAGCTGCATTATTAGTACAAGGGAACATTAAGCGGAGAACGTAACAAAACTTATCACCTCGTGGGGAAGTTAAAACGACTCCAGCCCCCGAGCCTTCCAACTGCTTGGATCCATCGAAGTGGATAGTCCAGTATGTATGATCCGGCTTCTCCTCTGGTGCTTGTAACTCCGTCCAGTCATTAATGAAATCAACAAGTGCTTGTGATTTCACTGCTGTGCGTGGTGTATACTTGAGCCCATGCGGCCCAAGCTCGATGGCCCATTTTGCAATCCGACGATCGCCTCCGGTTTTGTATGATATCACCCAAAGGAGCTGAACTAACCTTCGTAATAGGATGCCCTTGGAAATATTGTTTCAGCTTCCGGCTGGCCATAAAAACACCATAGACTAGCTTCTGCCAATGCGGATACCTCTGCTTGGATTCAATAAGTACCTCACTGATATAATAAACCGGCCGTTGAACCGGATATTCCTTTCTCGCCTCCTTGCGCTCTACCACAATGGCTCGCTCACCGCTCGTGCATTGGCTGCCACATATAATAACAGCGGTTCCTTGTCAACCGGAGCCGCAAGGACAGGCGGGTTGGCCAATTGCCGCTTTAGGTCCTCGAAAGCTTCGTCAGCAGCTGGACTCCAGACAAAATGATCTGTCTTCCTCAACATCTGGTATAAAGGAATGGCCTTCTCTCCGAGGCGGCTGATAAACCGGCTCAATGCCGCAATCCGCCCCCAAGCGTTGAACATCGTTGATACACTTCGGTTTAGCCAAGGAGGTGATGGCTTTAATTTTCTCCGGATTAGCCTCGATTCCTCTGTTAGACACCAGGAACCCCAATAACTTGCCAGCCGGAACACCAAAAACACACTTGGCCGGATTAAGCATCATCTTATAAATGCGCAAGTTGTCGAAGGTCTCCTTCAAGTCTTCCACCAGCGTCTCCTTCTGTCTTGATTTCACCACAATGTCATCCACATAAGCATGCACATTGCGCCAATCTGTGTATGCAAGCAATTCACACACACACCGATAAGTAGCTTGGGCACTCTTGAGCCCAAAAGGCATAGATACATAGCGAAGGCTCCAAAGGGAGTTATAAGCGCCGTTTTCTCCTGGTCATAACGCCATCTTGATCGATGATATCCGAGTATCGTCCAAAAGCTTAACCGCTCACATCTGCCGTGGCATCAATAATCTGATCAATGCGGGGAGAGCAAAAGGATCTGCTGGACAAGCCTTGTTAAGATCTGTGTAGTCCATGCACATCGCCGGTGCCGTTTTTCTTAAGGACCAGCACGGATTAGCAAGCCACTCTGGATGAAACACCTCGATGATAAAGCCAGCTGCCGAAGCACTCGCTACTTCTTCCCAATGGCCTTGCGTCTTTCTTCATTAAACCGCAGAGGAACTGTTTCACGGTTTATACTTAGGATCCACATTAAGTGTGTGCTCGGTGAGTTCCTCGGTACACCGGCATGTCGGATGGCTTCCATGCAAAGATGTCCGGTTCTCACGGATGAACTTCGATGAGCGCGCCTTCCTATTTGGGATCCAGGTTGGCACTGATAGTGAACTGCTTGGACGAGTCGCCTGGCACAAAGTCAACAAGCTTGGTCTCAGCTGCCGATTTGAACTTCAGATCCGATTCCTGCTCTGTAGTGGGTTTCTTCAAAGGGGTCATATCTGCCGGATCAACATTGTCCTTATAAAATTTCAACTCCTCCGTGGCACAGACCGCCTCTGCATAAGCTGCATCTCCTTCCTCACATTCCAAAGCGACTCGGCGGCTTCCATGCACTGTTATCGTTCCCTTGTAACCCGACATTTTGAGCTGCAAGTAGATATAACAAGGTCGTGCCATGAACTTAGCATAAGCTGGCTGCCCAAATAAGGCATGATATGGACTCCGGATTTTCACCACTTCAAAAGTTAGCTTTTCAGACCGGGAATCATGCTCATCTCCAAAGGCCACATCCAGGGCTATCTTACCAATAGGATAAGCAGATTTGCCAGGCACTACACCATGGAACACCGTATTGGACGGTCTGAGATCTTTATCTGTGAGGCCCATGCGACGGAAAGTGTCATAATACAATATATTGATGCTGCTTCCTCCATCCATAAGTACCTTAGTAAACTTATAGCCCCCAACCTGGGGATCTACCACCAAAGCCAGCTGACCCGGATTATCAACCCGGGGGGGATGGTCCTCTCTGCTCCATACGATAGGCTGCTCTGACCAGCGCAAATACTACGGCAAAGCCGGTTCAACAGAGTTTACTGCCCGTTTGTGAAGCTTCCGATCCCGCTTGTCCAAACTGGTTGTGAAAACGTGATACTGCCCGCCACTCAACTGCTTTGGTTGGCTCTGATAGCCTGACTGCTGCTGCTGTTGCTGGCCACCTTGATTACTCTGATTACTGAGATTGCCCTGGTTATGCCCTGAACCGGAAGCTCCGTCCTGACTTGGCCCATGGAAACCGGATCCTGAACCGCCACCTGACCCCTGGTCATATCGGAAAGCATCGGAATTTTTGAACTCCTGCATAATATAACAATCTTTCCAAAGATGAGTCGACGGGGATTCCTTCGTTCCATGCTTGGGGCAAGGCTGATTCAACAAGTAATTTAAACGGTTTGCACTAGCATTTGGACCCCGATTCGCCTTGCCTCTGCGCCGCGGGCCTCTGTCCTGTGCATTAGTGTTGGCTACAAAATCCGGATTACCATCAGCCTTGCGCTTGCCCCCGTTTCCATAACCCGCCGGTTTGAAATGCTGCTGCTTGGGGTTGCCGTTCTTCTTTCCCTTCCCTGCTTCACTATCATCTGCTTCCGGATCCTTGGTACTGTCTGAATCGGCATATTTTACCAAAGCAGCCATGAGGGTTCCCATATCGTTGCAGAACCGCTTCATACGTCCCAGCTTAAATTTCAAAGGCTCAAACCGGCAGTTACTTTCCAATGTTATGATCGCCGAGTCAGCATTGATCCGGTCCGAAGAGTGCAAAATTTCAGACACACGGCGTACCCAACGGGTTGTTGACTCCCCTTCTTCCTGAACACAGGCCGCCAGGTCTACTATGGACTTCGGCTGCTTACATGTATCCTTGAAATTCGGATAAACCGGCTCAGAATCGACCCCATGAACTGATAGAATTAGGCGGCAAGCTTTTCAACCAAGTGCGCGCTGTGCCCTCCATCAACATGGTGAAGTACTTTGCACACGCAGCTTCATCAACATCTAGCATCTCCATGGCCATCTCATAACTCTCAACCCACACTTGTGGGATAGATCTGCGGTGTAATTCGGCACCTTGCGCGGGCCTTTAAAATCCTTAGGCAGACGCACATTGCGCAAAGCGGGGATTAAACAGGGCACTCCCAAAGCGGATGCGACTCCTGGTCCGGCGAAGGTGGTAGGGCGAACCGGTGTGTGTTGATCCGCATCATCCTGCGCTGCTAACTCAGCCTCTCTGCGTGCCCGGGCCCGATCCACCACCTCCTGAGCATCATGAACGCCGCCTATCTGGTGATTGCCTCGGGCCGCTTCACGTTCCCGCGCGTTACTTGACAGGGCCGGTTCATCCATGCGCCTGCTGTAGCTCCGGCTTGGACGGGGCGTAGAGTGAATCCGATCACGGCTGTATGAATACGCTTCCTGCTGGATCAGTGCAGTCCGGAGAAGCTCCTTAACCCGGCGTGTCTCGACCGCCTGTGGGGAATCTCCTTCGACTGGGATCGCCTCCAATCGTGCTGCAGCCGCAACAAGGTTGTCCATAGGGTTGGAGTAATGGCCCGGGGGCGTCTGTACCGGCGGAGGAATCACTGTATGCTGCTGCGGAGGCTCCATCAGGCGTGGTTGGACCGTCGCTCCCGCTCCTGGTGCCTCAATCCGGTTTACCTCCTATCTTTGGGCGGGTTATCGGGTCCGCCCCGGTGCGGAAGAGATTTCTAGGATCAAATCCTGACGGTAGGCGTGATCTATACTTCCGCCTCAGCACCTCCTGCGATGCACTCTGGTCGAGCATGAGTTTGTAAGCTTGCGCATCCAAAGCGGCCCGCTCTGTAGCCATACGCTCCTTCTCTGCCGCCAGATCCGCTTTGGCTTGCGTGATCTGCTCTTTCACCCTTGCGATTTCTGCATTATGAGCCCCCTGATCTGCAGGGCTGTCCACCGCCATAAGTGCTGCCAACGTATCGAACAGATCTGACAAAACTTGAACCGGCGGGCGCACCGGGCCTCCTGCCCCTGCTGCCGCTGCTGAACCGGAAAGCATTGCTGCTGCGGTTGAAGAAAGGTTTGCGCCTGCGATCGCCATGAATACACCGATCCGGTTTAACTGGCTTGGGGGGTCCGGAATACTGTCACCGTCGGAACAGCCCCTGATCATATCATCCTGCAACTGGTACAATGATTCGGTCTCTCCTGCTGAAGACTCATCGCCGGAATAAACGACGGTCTCGCTACCGTGCTCTGAACCGGCGTCATACTCCCCTCCATGGGTGACTCCGACGAAGACATGCCTCACCGCCGGTTTAGCCCGGGCTGGTTGTGCGCGCTGAGCCGTCTCGACGAGGTCGATGCAGATGTCCGGCTCAGGCCCAGGCCCTCCGATCTTGCCGATGAAGACGTGTATGCCGCCGAAGGGGACCCGGTATCCATACTCGATTGAATCGGCCTCGGGACCCCATCCAGCATCGTCGATGTAGATCCGCCGCGGACGACTCTTGGTCATCCGCCCACGACGTAGCCTTCGAGTCCTTTGAGCTTGCCCTCCAAGATCGTCAAACCATCGTGCGATATCCCCACGGTGGGCGCCAACTGTCGTGGATTTGTCACGGCAGATGTCCTAGCATAAGGACTTAGTCGTGGAGCCATCGCTACGAGTTTACTTGCAGGGGTTAAAGCGGACACAAAGACACGAGGGTTTTATACTAGTTCGGCCCCTTCGATGAAGGTAAAAGCCTACGTCTAGTTGTGATGGAATTGATGTAGTCTCGATGGCTAGGGAGCAAATAAGCTTCGCCTAGGCTCGAACTGTGGTTGTCTGCCCTTGAACCGCCGCCGGGTCGTCCCCTTATATACACGAGTGACGCCCGCCGGTTTGCAGAGTCCCAACCGATTCATACTCGTATCCCGGTTGGTATCTCTCTATTCCTAACTTACAATACAAGTTATACATCAGGCCGGTTTACGGCTACAAGTTCTAAGCCAACTATAGGCCTTGGGCCTTTCCATGATCTCACTACTAGCAGAGTTAACCCGGCCCAAGCTTGGCCGGTTTACACCTAGTGGTAATATCCCCAACAATATGGGAATATATAGGCGAAAGAAGTCGGTCGAGGGAGCCTCGAGGGGCTCACGAGGGTGGAGGGCGTGCCCAGGGGAGGTGGGCGCCCCCCCTATCTCGTGGCTTCCTCGAAGCTTCCCTGGCTTGTACTCCAAGCTCCCTGGATTGCTTCCGTTCCAAAAATAACGCTCCCAAAGGTTTCATTCCGTTTGGACTCGTTTGATATTCCTTTTCTTCGAAACACTGAAATAGGCAATAAAACAGCAATATGTGCTGGGCCTCCGGTTAATAGGTTAGTCCCAAAAGTAATATAAAAGTGTATAATAAAGCCCGTAATCATTCAAAACAGATAATAAAATAACATGAATGCTTCATAAATTATAGATACATTGGAGACGTATCAGCATCCCCAAGCTTAATTCCTGCTCGTCCTCGAGTAGGTAAATGATAAAAGAAAGAATTTATGAAGTGTGAATGCTAGCAGGTGCACAAGTTTGATCAATGATAATTTCAATCACCTTTTCTAGCATAATTATATGTCATAACAGTAGTTCATCTCATAAAACTTCTCAAGATCAAGTAACAAGCTATTCACATGTTAAAGCATAGACCATAAACTTTCTTGAAAACTAGCAAACTTCACTCTTAGTCATCAAACAATTACAATTCATCCTATTTTCAGGAATGGTATATGCCAGAGCTTTGATTTAGCAAACTCCACATACTCAACTATCATATAGTCTTCTACAATTGCTAACACTCATGCAATATTTATGGTTATGGAGTTTTAATCGGACACTAAGAAAGATAGGGGCTTATAGTGTTGCCTCCCAACGTATTCACCTTTGGGTGATGTCAACAATAATAGTTCATGCTAACTTACATCCAATTGGATATATATATATCAGGATCTTTTCAACACGAGGTGCTTGCCAAAGGATAAAATGAAAAAGGGAAAGGTGAAGATCACCTTGACTCTTGCATAAAGTAAAAGACATAAAAGTAAAAGATAGGCCCTTCGCAGAGGGAAGCAGAGGTTGTCATGCGCTTTTATGGTCGGATGCACAAAATCTTAATGCAAAAGAACGTCACTTTATATTGCCACTTGTATATGGACCTTTATTATGCAGTCCGTCGCTTTTATTGCTTCCATAACAAGATCATATAAAGCTTATTTTCTTCACACTAATAGATCATACATATTTAGAGAGCAATTTTTATTGCTTGCACCGATGACAACTTACTTGAAGGATCTTACTCAATCCATAGGTAGGTATGGTGGACTCTCATGGCAAAAACTGGGTTTTAGGATATTTGGAAGCACAAGTAGTATCTCTACTTGGTGCAAGGAATTTGGCTAGCATGAGGGGGAAAGGCAAGCTCAACGTGTTTGAATGATCCATGACAATATACTTTAACTGAGATGTGAGAAAACATAAGCCATTACATTGTCTTCCTTGTCCAACATCAACATCAACTCATTTTGTTGGGGAACGTAGTAATTTCAAAAAAATTCCTACGCACACGTAAGATCATGGTGATGCATAGCAACGAGAGGGGAGAGTATTGTCCACGTACCCTCGTAGACCGTAAGCGGAAGCGTTATGACAACGCGGTTGATGTAGTCGTACGTTTTCATGATCCGACCGATCCAAGTACCAAATGTACGGCACCTCCGAGTTCAGCACACGTTCAGCTTGATGACGATCCACAGACTCCGATCCAGCAGGGTGTCGGGGATGAGTTCCGTCAGCACGACGGTGTGGTGACGCTGATGATGTTCTACCGACGCAGGGCTTCGCCTAAGCACCGCAACGATATGACCGAGGTGGAATATGGTGGAGGGGGGCACCGCACACGCCTAAGGAACGATCACGAAGATCAACTTGTGTGTCATGGGGTCCCCCCTGCCCCCGTATATAAAGGAGCAAGGGGGAGGAGGCGGCCGGCCAAGGGAGGGCGCGCTAGGGAGGAGTCCCACTCCCACCGGGAGTAGGAGTCCCTCCTTTCCTAGTCCAACAAGGAGAGGGGAAGGAAGGGAAGGAGAAGGAGAAGGAAGGAGATGGAGGAAAAGGAGGAAAGGGGGGCCGACCCCCTAGTCCAATTCGGTTTGGGCTAGGGGGGCCGCGCGCCCTGCCTCCTCTCTTCCACCACTTGGCCCATGAGGCCCATTGCTTCTTCCTCGTATTCCCGTAACTCCCCGGTACCCCCGAAAATACCCGAATCACTCGGAACCTTTCCAAAGTTCGAATATAGTCGTCCAATATATCAATCTTTACATCTCGACCATTTCGAGACTCCTCGTCATGTCCCCGATCTCATCCGTTACTCCGAACTCCTTCGGTACATCAAAACTCATAAACTCATAATAGAACTGTCATCGTAACGTTAAGTGTGCAGACCCTACGGGTTCGAGAACTATGTAGACATGACCTAGGACTATTCTCGGTCAATAACCAATAGCGGAACCTGGATGCTCATATTGGCTCCTACATATTCTACGAAGATCTTTATCGGTCAAACCGCATAATAACATACGTTGTTCCCTTTGTCATCGGTATGTTACTTGCCCGAGATTTGATCGTCGGTATCTAAATACCTAGTTCAATCTCGTTACCGGCAAGTCTCTTTACTCGTTACATAATGCATCATTCCGTAACTAACTCATTAGCTACATTGCTTGCAAGGCTTATAGTGATGTGCATTACCGAGAGGGCCCAGAGATACCTCTCCGACAATCGGAGTGACAAATCCTAATCTCGAAATACGCCAACCCAACATGTACCTTCGGAGACACTGTAGAGCTCCTTTATAATCACCCGATTACGTTGTGACGTTTGGTAGCACACAAAGTGTTCCTCCGTAAACGGAGTTGCATAATCTCATAGTCATAGGAACATGTATAAGTCATGAAGAAAGCAATACCAACATACTAAACGATCAAGTGCTAAGCTAACGGAATGGGTCAAGTCAATCACATCATTCTCCTAATGATGTGATCCCATTAATCAAATGACAACTCATGTCTATGGTTAGGAAACTTAACCATCTTTTATTAACGAGCTAGTCAAGTAGAGGCATACTAGTGACACTATGTTTGTCTATGTATTCACACATGTATCATGTTTCCGGTTAATACAATTCTAGCATGAATAATAAACATTTATCATGAAATAAGGAAATAAATAATAACTTCATTATTGCCTCTAGGGCATATTTCCTTCATTCTCCCACTTGCACTAGAGTCAATAATCTAGTTCACATCGCCATGTGATTTAACACCAATATTCATATCTGTATATGATTAACACCCATAGTTCACATTGTCATGTGACCAACACCCAAAGGGTTTAATAGAGTCAATAATCTAGTTCACATCGCTATGTGATTAACACCCAAAGAGTACTAAGGTGTGATCATGTTTTGCTCGTGAGAGAAGCTTAGTCAATGGGTCTGTCACATTCAGAGCCGTATGTATTTTGCAAATATTCTATGTCCACAATGCTCTGCACGGAGCTACTCTAGCTAATTGCTCCCACTTTCAATATGTATCCAGATTGAGACTTAGAGTCATCTGGATCAGTGTAAAATTTGCACCGATGTAACTCTTTACGACGGGCTCTTTTATCACCTCCATAATCGAGAAATATTTCCTTAGTCCTCACTAAGGATATTCTTGACCAATGTCCAGTGATATACTATTAGATCAAAATTGTATTCCTTTGTCAAAATCAGAGCAAGGTATACATTAGGTCTGGTTCACAGCATAGCATACTTTATAGAACCTATGACTGAGGTATAGGGAATGACTTTTCATTCTCTTTCTATTTTCTGCCATGGTCGAGTCTTGAGTCTTACTCAACTTCACACCTTGCAACACAGGCAAGAACTTCTTTGACTGTTCATTTTGAACTATTTTTTAAAAAAATTATCAAGGTATGTACTCATTGAAAAAATCTTATCAAGCGTCTTGATCTATCTATATAGATCTTGATGCTCAATGTGTAAGTAGCTTTGCCGAGTTCTTTCTTTGAAAAAACTCCTTTCAAACACTCCTTTATGCTTTGCAGAGTAATTCTACATTATTTCCGATCAATATGTCATACACATATACTTATCAGAAATGTTGTAGTGCTCCCACTCACTTTCTTGTAAATACAGGCTTCACCGCGAGTCTGTATAAAACTATATGCTTTGATCAACTTATGAAAGCGTATATTCCAACTCCGAGAGGCTTGCACCAGTCCATAAATGGATCGCTGAGGCTTGCACACTTTGTTAGCACCTTTAGGATTGAAAAAACCTTCTAGTTGCATCATATACAACTCTTCTTTAATAAATTCATTAAGGAATGCAGTTTTGACATCCTTTTGCCAGATTTCATAAAATGTGGCAATTGCTAACATGATTCGGACAGACTTAAGCATCGATACGAGTGAGAAAATCTCATTGTATTCAACACCTTGAACTTGTCGAAAAACCTTTCACAGCAAGTCGAGCTTTGTAGATAGTAACACTACTATCAGTGTCCGTCTTCCTCTTGAAGATCCATTTATTTAACATGGCTTGCTGATCATCGAGCAAGTCAATCAAAGTCCATACTTTGTTCTCATGTATGGATCATATCTCAGATTTTATGGCCTCAAGCCATTTTGTGGAATCTGGGCTCATCATCGCTTCCTCATAGTTCGTAGGTTCATCCTGGTCTAGTAACATGACTTTTAGAACAGGATTACCGTACCACCCTGGTGCGGATCTTATTCTGGTTGACCTATGAGGTTCGGTAGTAACTTGATCTGAAGTTTCATGATCATCATCATTAGCTTCCTTACTAATTGGTGTAGGAATCACTGGAACTGATTTCGGTGATGAACTAGTTTCCAATAAGGGAGAAGGTACAATTACCTCATCAAGTTCTACTTTCCTCCCACTCACTTCTTTCGAGAGAAACTCCTTCTCTAGAAAGGATCCATTTTTAGCAACGAATATCTTGCCTTCGGATCTGTGATAGAAGGTGTACCCAACAGTTTCCTTTGGGTATTCTATGAAGACGCACTTCTCCAATTTGGGTTTGAGCTTATCAGGATGAAAATTTTCCACATAAGCATCGTAGCCCCAAACTTTAAGAAACGACAACTTGGGTTTCTTGCTAAACCACAGTTCATATGGTGTCGTCTCAACGGATTTAGATGGTGCCCTTTTAACGTGAATGCAGCTGTCTCTAATGCATAACCCCAAAACAATAATGGTAAATCAATAAGAGACATCATAGATCGCACCATATCCAATAAAGTGCGGTTACGACGTTCGGACACACCATAACGTTATGGTGTTTCAAGTGGCGTGAGCTGTGAAACTATTCCACATTGTTTTAATTGAAGACCAAACTCATAATTCAAATATTCGTCTCCGTGATTAGATCGCAGAAACTTTATTTTCTTGTTACGATGATTTTTCCACTTCACTCTAAATTTTTTGAACCTTTCAATTATTTCAGATTTATGTTTCATCAAGTAGATATACCCATATCTGCTCAAATCATTTTGTGAAGGTCAGAAAATAACGTTACTTGCCACAAGCATCAACACTCATTGGATCGCATACATCGGTATGTATTATTTCCAATAAGTCAGTAGCTTGTTCCATTGTTCCGGAGAACGGAGTTTTAGTCATCTTGCCCAAAAGGCACGGTTTGCAAGCATCAAATGATTCATAACCAAGTGATTCCGAAAATCCATCTTTATGGAGTTTCTTCATGCGCTTTACACCGATATGACCCAAACGGCAGTGCCACAAATAAGTTGCACTATCATTATTAACTTTGCATCTTTTGGCATCAATATTATGAATATGTGTATCACTACTATCGAGATCCAACAAACTATTTTCATTGGGTGTATAACCATCAAAGGTTTTATTCATTTAAACAGAACAACAATTATTCTTTGATTTTAAATGAATAACCATATTGCAATAAACATGATCAAATCATATTCATGCTCAACGCAAACGCCAAATAACATTTATTTAGGTTCAACACTAATCCCGAAAGTATAGGGAGTGTGCGATGATGATCATATCAATCTTGGAATCACTTCCAACACACATCGTCACTTCACCCTCAACTAGTTTTTGTTTATTCTGTAACTCCTGTTTCGAGTTACTAATCTCAGCAACCGAACAAGTATCAAATACTCAGGAGCTACTATAAACACTAGTAAGGCACACATCAATAACCTGTATATCAAATATACCCTTGTTCAATTTGCCATCCTTCTTATCCACCAAATATTCAGGGCATTTCCGCTTCCAGTAACCATTTCCTTTGCAGTGTAAGCACTCATTTTCAGGCTATGGTCCAGCTTTGGGCTTCTTCGCAGGAGTGACAACTTACTTGTCTTTCCAGTTGAAGTTCCCTTTCTTTCCCTTTGCCCTTCTCTTGAAACTAGCGGTCTTGTCAATCATCAACACTTGATGCTCTTTCTTGATTTCTACCTTCGTCGATTTCAACATCACGAAGAGCTCGGGAATCGTTTTCGTCATCCCTTGCATACTATAGTTCATCACGAAGTTCTAGTAACTTAGTGATGGTGACTAGAGAATTCTGTCAATCACTATCTTATCTGGAAGATTAACTCCCACTTGATTCAAGCGATTGAAGTATCCAGACAATCTGAGCACATGCTCCTCCATCTTTTAGCTATAGAACTTGTTGGAGACTTCATATCTCTCAACTTGGGTATTTGCTTGAAATATTAACTTCAATACCTGGAACATCTTATATGGTCCATGACGTTCAAAACGTCTTTGAAGTCCCGATTCTAAGCCGTTAAGCATGGTGCACTAAACTATCAAGTAGTCATCATATTGAGCTAGCCAGACGTTCATAACGTCTGCATCTGCTCTTGCAATAGGTCTATCACCTAGCAGTGCATTAAGGACATAATTCTTCTATGCAGCAATGAGGATAAACCTCAGATCACGGATCCAATTCGCATCATTGCTACTAACATCTTTCAACACAATTTTCTCTAGGAACATATCAAAATAAACATATGAAAACAACAACGCAAGCTGTTGGTCTACATTATTTGCAAAATACTACCAGGACTAAGTTCATGATAAATTTAAGTTCAATTAATCATATTACTTAAGAACTCCCACTTAGATAGACATCCCTCTAATCCTCTAAGTGATTACGTGATCCATATTAACTACACCATGTCCGATCATCACGTGAGATGGAGTAGTTTCAACGGTGAACATCCATATGTTGATCATATCTACTATATGATTCACAGTCGATCTTTCAGTCTCCGTGTTCCGAGGCCATATCTGTTATATGCTAGGCTCGTCAAGTTTAACCTGAGTATTCCGCGTGTGCAACTGTTTTGCACTCGTTGTATTTGAACGTAGAGCCTATCACACCCGATCATCACGTGGTGTCTCAGCACGAAGAACTTTCGCAACGGTGCATACTCAGGGAGAACACTTCTTGATAATTAGCGAGAGATCATCTTAAAATGCTACCGTCATATAAAAACAAAATAAGATGTATAACAGATAAACATCATATGCAATCAAAATATGTGACATGATATGGCCATGATCATCTTGCGCCTTTGATCTCCATCTCCAAAGTACTGTCATGATCTCTATCGTCACCGGCACGACACCATGATCTTCATCATCTTGATCTATATCAATGTGTCGTCACATGGTTGTCTCGCCAACTATTGCTCTTGCAATTGCTATCGCATAGCGATAAAGTAAAGCAATTATTTGGTGCTTGCATCTTATGCAATAAAAAGACAACCATAGGGCTTCTGCCAGTTGCCGATAACTTCAACAAAACATGATCATCTCATACAACAACTTATATCTCATCATGTCTTGACCATATCACATCACAACATGCCCTGCAAAAACAAGTTAGACGTCCTCTACTTTGTTGTTGCAAGTTTTACGTGGCTGCTACGGGCTGAGAAAGAACCGTTCTTACCTACGCATCAAAAACCACAACGATAGTTCATCAAGTTTGTGCTGTTTTAACCTTTGCAAGGACCGGGCGTAGCCACACTCGGTTCAACTAAAGTTGGAGAAACTGACACCTGCTAGTCACCTGTGTGCAAAGCACGGCGGTAAAACCAGTCTCGCGTAAGCGTACGCGTAATATCGGTCCGGGCCGCTTCATCCAACAATACCGCTGGGACATGCTGGTAAGCAGTATGACTTGTATCGCCCACAACTCACTTGTGTTCTACTCGTGCATATAACAACAACGCATAAAACCTAGGCTCGGATGCCACTGTTGGGGAACGTAGTAATTTCAAAAAAATTCCTACGCACACGCAAGATCATGGTGATGCATAGCAACGAGAGGGGAGAGTATTGTCCATGTACCCTCGTAGACCGTAAGCGGAAGCATTATGACAACGCGGTTGATGTAGTCGTACGTCTTCACGATCCGACCGATCCAAGTACCGAACGTACGGCACCTCCGAGTTCAGCACACGTTCAGCTCGATGACGATCCCCGCACTCCGATCCAGCAGGGTGTCGGGGATGAGTTCCGTCAGCACGACGGCGTGGTGACGATGATGATGTTCTACCAACACAGGGCTTCGCCTAAGCACCGCAACGATATGACCGAGGTGGAATATGGTGGAGGGGGGCACCGCACACGGCTAAGGAACGATCACAAAGATCAACTTGTGAGTCATGGGGTGCCCCCCTGCCCCCGTATATAAAGGAGCAAGGGGGAGGAGGCGGCCGGCCAAGGGAGGGCACGCCAGGGAGGAGTCCTACTCCCACCGGGAGTAGGACTCCCTCCTTTCCTAGTCCAACTAGGAGAGGGGAAGGAAGGGAAGGAGAAGGAGAAGGAAGGAGATGGTGGAAAAGGAGGAAAGGGGGGCCGGCCCCCTAGTCCAATTCGGTTTGGGCTAGGGGGGCCGCGCGCCCTGCCTCCTCTCTTCCACCACTTGGCCCATGAGGCCCATTGCTTCTTACTCGTATTCCCGTAACTCCTCGGTACCCCTGAAAATACCCGAATCACTCGGAACCTTTCCGAAGTCCAAATATAGTCGTCCAATATATCGATCTTTACGTCTCGACCATTTCGAGACTCCTCGTCATGTCCCCGATCTCATCCGAGACTCCGAAGTCCTTCAGTACATCAAAACTCGTAAACTCATAATAGAGCTGTCATCGTAACGTTAAGCGTGCGGACCCTACGGGTTCGAGAACTATGTAGACATGACCTAGAACTATTCTCGGTCAATAGCCAATAGCGGAACCTGGATGCTTATATTGGCTCCTACATATTCTACAAAGATCTTTATCGGTCAAACCGTATAACAACATACGTTGTTCCCTTTGTCATCGGTTTGTTACTTGCCCGAGATTTGATCGTTGGTATCTCAATACCTAGTTCAATCTCGTTACTGGCAAGTCTCTTTACTCGTTACGTAATGCATCATTCCATAACTAAATCATTAGCTACATTGCTTGCAAGGCTTATAGTGATGTGCAGTACCGAGAGGGCCCAGAGATACCTCTCCGACAATTGGAGTGACAAATCCTAATCTCGAAATACGCCAACCCAACATGTACCTTCGGAGACACTTGTAGAGCTCCTTTATAATCACCCAATTACATTGTGACGTTTGGTAGCACACAAAGTGTTCCTCCGGTAAATGGGAGTTGCATAATCTCATAGTCATAGGAACATGTATAAGTCATGAAGAAAGCAATAGCAACATACTAAACGATCAAGTGCTAAGCTAACGGAATGGGTCAAGTCAATCACATCATTCTCCTAATGATGTGATCCCGTTAATCAAATGACAACTCATGTCTATGGTTAGGAAACTTAACCATCTTTTATTAACGAGCTAGTCAAGTAGAGGCATACTAGTGACACTATGTTTCTCTATGTATTCACACATGTATCATGTTTCCGGTTAATACAATTCTAACATGAATAATAAACATTTATCATGAAATAAGGAAATAAATAATAACTTTATTATTGCCTCTAGGGCATATTTCCTTCACATTCAACCATTTACTCATAGGATATAAGTGAAGCACACGAGTAAGTGACAAACTACTCCAAAAAGATATAAGTGAAGATCAATGAGTAGCTAAATAATTATGTAACTATGTGAAGACTCTCTCTCAATAAAGAATTTCAGATCTTGGTATTTTATTCAAACTTCAAGCAAAACAAAATAAAATGACATTGTAAGGATAGCACAACTCATGTGAAGAAGTAAAAACTTAGGTTCAACCGATACTAACCGATAGTGGTTGAAGAAGAAAGGTGGGCTGCCTACCGGGGCATCCCCAAGCTTAGATGCTTGAGACATCTTGAAATATTATCTTGGGGTGCCTTGAGCATCCCCAATCTTGAACTTTTGTGTCTCCTTAATTCCTCTCATATCATGGTTTCTCTTTTTATCAAAAGCTTCATCCACACCAAACTCAACAAGAACTCGTGAGATAGGTTAGTATAAACCAATGCAAAACCTTATCATTTTCTACTGTAATAAATCACTAAAATTATTATTCAACATTGCATACTAAATGCCTCTGCATATTTAATACTCCTATCCTCAAATAGAATCATTAAACAAGCAAACATATGCAAACAATGCAAACATAACAGCAATCTGCCAAAACAGTACAGTCTGTAAAGAGTGCAAGAGTATCAATAATTCCCTAACTCCAAAAATCATACGAAATTAGGAAGTCCTAAGAAATTTGTGTAACAATCAAAATAAAAAAGAATCAGATCAGAAGAACGTTTCTGTTAATTATAAAAACTAATTTACTGGGTGCAAAAGTTTCTGATTCTCAGCAGGATCAACACAACTATCACCGTAAGCCATCCTAAAGGTCTTACTTGGCACTTTATTGAAACAAAAGCTATAAAACATGATTACAACAGTAGCATAATCATGTGTACACACTAAAACAGTAAGGGTAAATATTGGGTTATCTCCCAACAAGCGCTTTTCTTTAATGCCTTTCTAGCTAGGCATGATGATGGCAATGATGCTCACATAAAAGATAAGAATTGAAACCTAATGGGAGCATCATGAAGAATATGACTAGCACATTTAAGCCTAACCCACTTCCTATTCATAGGGATTTTGTGAGAAAACAACTTATGGGAACAATAATCAACTAGCATAGGAAGGTAAAACAAGCGTAACTTCAAAACTTTAAGCACATAGAGAGGAAACTTGATATTATTACAATTCCTACAAGCATAAGTTCCTTCCTCATAATAAATTTCAGTAGCATCATGAATGAATTCAAAAATATAACCAGCACCTAAAGCATTCTTTTCATGATCTACAAGCATGGAAATTTACTACTCTCCACATAAGCAAAATCCTTCTCATTCGGAATAGTGGGAGTATCATAAGAGACTTGAATAGTATAAATTGTTTCCTCATTAAAAGAGTAATGTTCAGAAAAAGGGTAATCATAATCATGAAAAGTTTTATAAATATAATCATCACTACTTTTTATAGCATAAGTTTCATCATAATAATCATCATAAGTAGCAACTTCGTTCTCATCATAATCGATTGAAACCTCTCCCAAGATAGTGGAATCATCACTAAATAAAGTTGACACTCTTCCAAATCCACTTTCATATTCATCACAATAAAATTCAACATCCTCCAAAATAGTGGGATAACTACTTCCTAAAGTTGACACTCTTGCAAACCCACTTTCATCAATATAATCATCATAGGTAAGAGGCATGCTATCATCATAACAACTTTGCATATCAAAACTTGGGATGCTAAAAATATCATCTTCATTAAACATAGCATCCCCAAGCTTGGGACAAACATTAATTGCAGCAAATATATTCTCAAATATGTCATCCTCATCAAACATAGCTTCCCCAAGCTTGGGCCTTTTCATATCATAAGCATAATCACTCTCATCATTAATAGTATGGATAGCACCAATAGTATAGCAATTATCATCATCACAATGAGTAGTAGGAGCAACATCATTTGGGAGGGATACCTTTTTACCTTTGTTGCTCCTTCTTTTCTTTTTCTTCTTCACATTATGTGTGGGTTCAACCTTCTTCTCTGAGCTCCTTATTGATGAGATTGGTTGAATAGAAAGCTCCTCCTTGTTACCTGATTCATCATAAGAAATAATAGGAGGATATTGTGAAGTCTCTTCCCTTTCATTAGTATTCTCTTCATCTTATATTTGCTTTCTTTTCTTTAGGTAATTGGCAATATAATGATTTTGAATGCAATTCACCGCACAAAACATATAAATATCCTCTAGATCAAAATCAAGAAATCTATCAAGATTAAATTTTGGAATACCCTCAGTTATACGTTTCAGTTCTTCATACCCCAAAAGAAGACTAAGTTCTTTATGATGCTCAAGGGTAATCAAGTTATCACAATTTTTGGACACGTTTCGATCATGAAACAATTTGCATTGGAGATTTAAATGACCACGTTCATTGCAAAGTTCACAAGGAGCGCGAAAAATATTGAATTTTTCAGCACAAACATCAAGAATTTCTTGCAACAATTTAGTTTCTAAATGCTTATGCCTCTTGCAATATCTATCTTCCCTATTTGGTGCGTACTTGCAAACCTGATTCACTCCACAAAAATCGACATGCTTATAAGAGACATTTTCATCATAACTAGTGCAATCATCATTAGTACTATGGATATTCAAAGAGTTTATACTAACAACATTGCAATCATGCTCATCATTCAAAGATTTAGTATCAAGCATTTTATAGACTTCTTCTTCTAGCACTTGAGCACAATTTTCCTTTTCATCATACTCACGAAAGATATTAAAAAGATGAAGCATATGAGGCACCCTCAATTCCATTTTTTTGTAGTTTTCTTTTATAAACTAAACTAGTGATAAAACAAGAAACAAAAAGATTCGATTGCAAGATCTAAAGATATACCTTCAAGCACTCACCTCCCCGGGAACAGCGCCAAAAAAGAGCTTGATGTGTACTACACAACCTTCTTCTTGTAGACGTTGTTGGGCCTCCAAGTGCAGAGGTTTGTAGGACAGTAGCAAATTTCCCTCAAGTGGATGACCTAAGGTTTATCAATCCGTAGGACGCGTAGGATGAAGATGGTCTCTCTCAAGCAACCCTGCAACCAAATAACAAAGAGTCTCTTGTGTCCCCAACACTCCCAATACAATGGTAAATTGTATAGGTGCACTAGTTCGACGAAGAGATGGTGATACAAGTGCAATATGGATGGTAGATAAAGGTATTTGTAATCTGAAATTATAAAAACAACAAGGTAACTAATGATAGAAGTGAGCGTAAACGGTATTGCAATGCTAGGAAACAAGGCCTAGGGTTCATACTTTCACTAGTGCAAGTTCTCTCGACAATAATAACATAGATAGATCATATAACAATCCCTCAACATGCAACAAAGAGTCACCCCAAAGCCACTAATGACGGGGAACAAATGAACAGATTATGATAGGGTACGAAACCACCTCAAAGTTATCCTTTCTGTTCTATCTATTCAAGAGTCCATAGTAAAATAACATGAAGCTATTCTTTCCGTTCAATCTATCATAGAGTTCATACTAGAATAACACCTTAAGACACAAATCAACCAAAACCCTAGTGTCACCTAGATACTCCATTGTCACCTCAAGTATCCATGGGCATGATTATACGATATGCATCACACAATCTCAGATCCATCTATTCAACCAACACAAAGTACTTCAAAGAGTGCCCCAAAGTTTCTACCGGAGTCAAGACGAAAACGTGTTCCAACCCCTATGCATAGGTTCATGGGTGGAACCCGCAAGTTGATCACCAAAACATACATCAAGTGGATCACGTGATATCCCATTGTCACCACAGATAAGCACGGCAAGACATACATCAAGTGTTCTCAAATCCTTAAAGACTCAATCCGATAAGATAACTTCAAAGGGAAAACTCAATTCATAACAAGAGAGTAGAGGGGGAGAAACATCATAAGATCCAACTATAATAGCAAAGCTCGCGATACATCCAGATCGTGCCATAGAGAGAACACGAGAGAGAGAGAGAGAGAGAGATCAAACACATAGCTACTCGTACATACCCTCAGCCCCGAGGGTGAACTACTCCCTCCTCGTCATGGATAGCGCCGGGATGATGAAGATGGCCACCGGTGATTGATTCCCCCTTCGGTAGGGTGCCGGAACGGGCTCCCGAGAGGTTTTTGGTGGCTACAGAGGCTTGCAGCGGCGGAACTCCCGATCTATCTTGTTCTTTGATGGTTTTAGGGTATATGGGAATATATAGATGAAAGAAGTCGGTCGGGGAGCCTCGAGGGGCCCACGAGGGTGGAGGGCACGCCTAGGGGGGTGGGCGCGCCCCCTATCTCGTGGCTTCCTCGAAGCTTCCCTGGCTTGTACACCAAGCTCCTTGGATTGCTTCCGTTCCAAAAATAAGGCTCTCGAAGGTTTCATTCCGTTTGGACTCCGTTTGATATTCCTTTTCTTCGAAACACTGAAATAGGCAATAAAACAGCAATATGGGCTGGGCCTCCGGTTAATAGGTTAGTCCCAAAAGTAATATAAAAGTGTATAATAAAGCCCGTAATCATTCAAAACAGATAATAAAATAGCATGAATGCTTCATAAATTATAGATAGGTTGGAGACGTATCATTGGACAACTCCCTTGTCCTGAACTACAATCACCTTCACCCCATTGTGGGTAACAACCTTGTTAATATTCGTGTTCTTACTAGCGCTGGAATGGTGGTAGTTTGTAATGGCTGTAATTGCATCAGAATTCCTGGAGTGGCATACTTGTTGCCCGCTCCTATGCCTAACAATTTTTCCATAGAAAATTGGAAATTGCATTATGTTGCGCAGGAAGGAGATGCAACTTTTGACCAAGAAGATGCAGAACCTACGCACATAGATGAAGAAGAACATGCCACCAACGGGGAAGAGGAGCAGCCCTAAGAGCAGCCACACACAAGGAGACTACACCACCTATGCGGACCTCTGCAGCCTCCAGGGCTCTGTCCAAGATATGAGTAACCTTGCCAAGTCCCTTTGAAGCACGCCCATCTATATGAACATGAACTTCTCCAACTGGAGCCAAGGATGGGCTCTCGACCAATCGCCACAATGATCCCGCCGGTTTGAGCTTGCAAAATCTTAATCTTGGGGGAGGTCATCACCACTTCTACATCAAGATGTGGCGGTATTATTTGAATAAATTGTAATGAGGTTGTACTTAAGCTCGAGGAGCTTCAAAACACTCGTATTGGTTTGTTCCAACACTTTGCTTTTTCTTTGCTTTTGCCTTTGCAAGTTTTCGCTTGCAAGTTAGTTTTCAAAAACACAAAAACCAAATAAATAGAATAAGCTTTGCTTTTGTCTTACTCTCTTTTTTCCCCTTTGAGTTCATTTGCATTTTTGAGTTTAGAGGAGTTGATCTACGTTGGATAATGAGGAATGCAAGAGTAAGTAAGAGAAGTGCGTAAATTTGCAACCGTGAGGTTATGTCCTACGACTCCCGTCTTTTACACTTGAAATACTTTAGATGTACTACTAGTATGTGTGATATATGCAAACGGGAATAACTCTTCATAATTAAGACAAAAGTTTTGTTCTAGTAGAAATTCAAAAATTTTCCTACGTGTCACCAAGATCTATCTATGGAGAGACCAGCAATGAGTAGAAGGAGAGTGCATCTACATACCCTTGTAGATCGCTAAGCGGAAGCGTTCAAGTGAACGGGGTTGATGGAGTCGTACTCGTCGTGATTCAAATCACCGATGATCAAGTGCCGAATGGACGGCACCTCGCGCTCAACACACGTACAGCCGGTGACGTCTCCCGCCTTGATCCAGCAAGGAGAGAGGAGAGGTTGAGGAAGACTCCCCAGCAGCAGCACAACGGCGTGGTGGTGATGGAGGAGTGCGCAATCCAGCAGGCCGCTAAGCACCACAGAGAGGAGGAGTACTTGGGAGAGAGGAGAGGGCTGCAACCAAAGGCGAGACCGAATCACGTGTATTCTGTGTGTCTGGGCAGCCCCTAGGCCTCACTATTTATAGGGAGAGGAGGGCTGCGCCCTGAGGGTTTCCCACCCCAAGGGGCGGCGGCCAGCCCCCCAGATCCCATCTGGTGGCGGCCAGAGGGGGAGAGAGGGGGAGGCGCCCACTAGGTGGGCCTTAAGGCCCATCTGGACCTAGGTTTTGCCCCTCCCTTCACTTCCCACGCCTTGGGCCTTGGTGGGGGGCGCCCCAGCCCACCTAGGGGCTGGTCCCCTCCCACACTTGGCCCACGCAGCCTTCTGGGGCAGGTGGCCCCACTTGGTGGACCCCCGGGACCCTCCGGTGGTCCCAAGACGTTATCGATAAACCCCAAACTTTTCCGGTGACCAAAACATGACTTCCCATATATAAATCTTTACCTCCGGACCATTCCGAACTCCTCGTGACGTCAGGGATCTCATCCGGACTCGAACAACATTCGTAACCACATACAAGCTTCCTTTATAACCCTAGCGCCATCGAACCTTAGTGTGTAGACCCTACGGGTTCGGGAGACATGTAGACATGACAGAGACGTTCTCGGTCAATAACCAACAGCGGATCTGGATACCCATGTTGGCTCCCACATGTTCCACGATGATCTCATCGGATGAACCACGATGTCAAGGACTCAGTCAATCCCGTATACAATTCCCTTTGTCTAGCGGTATTTCACTTGCCCGAGATTCGATCGTCGGTATACCAATACCTTGTTCAATCTCGTTACCGGCAAGTCTCTTTACTCGTTCCGCAACACATCATCCCGTGATCAACCCCTTGGTCACACTGTGCACATTATGATGATGTCTTACCGAGTGGGCCCAGAGATACCTCTCCGTTTGCACGGAGTGACAAATCCCAGTCTCGATCCATGTCAACCCAACAGACACTTTCGGAGATACCTGTAATGCACCTTTATAGTCACCCAGTTACGTTGTGACGTTTGATACACCCAAAGCACTCCTACGGTATCCGGGAGTTACACGATCTCATGGTCTAAGGAAGAGATACTTGACATTGGAAAAGCTCTAGCAAACGAACTACACGATCTTTGTGCTATGCTTAGGATTGGGTCTTGTCCATCACATCATTCTCCTAATGATGTGATCCCGTTATCAACGACATCCAATGTCCATAGTCAGAAACCATGACTATCTGCTGATCACAACGAGCTAGTCAACTAGAGGCTCACTAGGGACATATTGTGGTCTATGTATTCACACGTGTATTACGATTTCCGGATAATACAGTTATAGCATGAATAAAAGACAATTATCATGAACAAGGAAATATAATAATAATACTTTTATTATTGCCTCTAGGGCATATTTCCAACACCACCAACGGGGAAGAGGAGCAGCCCTAAGAGCAGCCACACACAAGGAGACTACACCACCTATGCGGACCTCTGCAGCCTCCAGGGCTCTGTCCAAGATATGAGTAACCTTGCCAAGTCCCTTTGAAGCACGCCCATCTATATGAACATGAACTTCTCCAACTGGAGCCAAGGATGGGCTCTCGACCAATCGCCACAATGATCCCGCCGGTTTGAGCTTGCAAAATCTTAATCTTGGGGGAGGTCATCACCACTTCTACATCAAGATGTGGCGGTATTATTTGAATAAATTGTAATGAGGTTGTACTTAAGCTCGAGGAGCTTCAAAACACTCGTATTGGTTTGTTCCAACACTTTGCTTTTTCTTTGCTTTTGCCTTTGCAAGTTTTCGTTTGCAAGTTAGTTTTCAAAAACACAAAAACCAAATAAATAGAATAAGCTTTGCTTTTGTCTTACTCTCTTTTTTCCCCTTTGAGTTCATTTGCATTTTTGAGTTTAGAGGAGTTGATCTACGTTGGATAATGAGGAATGCAAGAGTAAGTAAGAGAAGTGCGTAAATTTGCAACCGTGAGGTTATGTCCTACGACTCCCGTCTTTTACACTTGAAATACTTTAGATGTACTACTAGTATGTGTGATATATGCAAACGGGAATAACTCTTCATAATTAAGACAAAAGTTTTGTTCTAGTAGCTGAAATAATTTTGTAGCCTTTGTTCTATTTACTTTAAATAGCCAAGACTTGACGTGGGACTATTTTTCATTGAAATGATCTTAACTAAGAATAACCATGCACAAGAGAAAGTCTTCAAAGACTTTGTTGGGGATATTACCACTAGGTGTAAACCGGCAGTCTGGGCCGGGTTAACTCCGTTAGTGGTATAAGCAGAGAAAGGCCCAAGGCTTGTAGTCGGTTTAGAACTTGTAGCCGTAAACCGGCCTGTTGTATAACCTGTGTTGTAAGTTAGGAATAGAGAGATACCAACCGGGATACGAGTATGAACCGGTTGGGACTCTATGAACCGACGGGCGTCACCCGTGTATATAAGGGGACGACCCAGCGACGGTTCAAGGGGAGACAACCACAACTCGAGCCTAGGCGAAGCTTGTTTGCTCCCTAGCCATCGAGACCACATCAATTCCATCACAACTAGACGTAGGCTTTTACCTTCATCGAAGGGGCCGAACTAGTATAAAAATCCTCGTGTCTTTGTGTCCGCTTTAACCCCTTCAAGTAAACCCGTAGCGATGGCTCCACGACTAAGTCCTTTCGCTAGGACATCTGCCGTGACAAATCCACGACAGTTGGCGCCCACCGTGGGGCAATCGCACGATGGTTTGATGATCTTGGAGGGCAAGCTCAAGGGACTCGAAGGCTACGTCGTGGGCCGGATGACCAAGAGTCTCCGCGGCCGGATCTACATCGACGATTCAGGATGGGGCCCCGAGGCCGATTCGATCGAGTACGGGTACCGGGTCCCCTTTGGTGGCATACACGTTTTCATCGGCAAGATCGGTGAGCTGGGCTGGAGCCGACATCCGCACCGACTCGCCGAGACGGCTCAGCGGCGAGACCTACCTGTGTTAAACCGCCATGAAGCGTATCTTCGTTGGAGTCGCCCACGGAGGAGAACGTGAGGACGGTTCGTAACACGGTAGTGAGACCGTCGTCTATTCCGGCGATTTAATCTTCAACAGAGAGACCGAGTCATTGTACCATTCTGAGACGATACGATCGGGGGCTGTTCCGATGGCGACAATATTCCGGACCCCCCAGGCCAGATCAACCGGATTGGAATATTCATGGCCGGTACGCAGGCGGCGAATCATTCTTCGACCGCCGCAGCGATGCTTTCTGGGTCAGCAGCGGCAGCGGCAACAGGGGAAGGAGGCCTTGAGCGCCCGCCAGTTCAAGTTCTATCAGATCTGTTTGATGCACTAGCTGCGCTTATGGCAGAGGGCAATCCAGCGGATCAGGAGGCCCATAATGCAGAGATTGCGAAAGTGAAAGAGCAGATCACGCAGCCAAAGCGGATCTCGCGCGAAAAGGAGCGGATGGCTGCAGAGCGGCCGCCTGAAGCCCAGCCTACAAACTCATGCTTGACCAGAAAGGCCGCAGGAGGTGTTGAAGCGGAAGTATAGATCACGCCGCCATTAGGGTTTGACCCGTAAACCTATTTCAGACCTCGAGCTGGACCCAGAATCCGCCGTAGCACCGGAGGCAAACCGGATTGAGGCACCAGGCTGTGGGCGACGGTCCAACCGCTACCGATGGAGCCTCCTCGGCAGTAACATTGTGGTTCCTCCACCGTTCGCATACACCCCAAGTCATTACTCTAACCCTATGGACAACCTTGTTGCAGCCGCCTTGTGATTGAGGCTATCCGGCCGAAGGGGACTCCCATAAGCGTAGAGACGCTACGGGTTAAGGAGCTTCCCGACTGCATCGATTCAGCAGAAGCATATTCAGATAGCCGTGATCGGATTCATTCTACGCCTGGCCCAAGCCGGAGCTATAGCGGTAGCGTGGATGAACCGCCATATCAAGCAAGGCGCGGGACCGTGAAGCGCCCCGTGGCAATAACTCGACAGTGGCGTCCGCGATGCTCGGGAGGTGGTGGACCGAGCCCGCACGAAGGAGGCCAATTAGCAGCGCAGATGACGCAGTCAACTTACACCGATCCGCCTACCACCTTCGCCGACCAGAGTCACATCCGCTTTAGGGTGCCTTGTTTGATCCCCGCCACGCAATGTGCGCTGCCTAAAGATTTCAAGGTCCGCAAGGTACCAAATTACACCGCCGATTTGTCCCTCAAGCGTGGGTAGAAAGTTATGAGATGGCCATGGAGATGCTAGACATAGATGAGATCGTGTGCAAAATACTTCACCATGAGGCTTGAAGGCACGGCTCAGACTTGGTTGAAGAGCCTACCGCCCAACTCTATCAGCTCATGGGCCCGATTCACGGCCCGGTTTATCCAGAATTTCAAGGATACATGTAAGCAGCCCAAGTCCATAGTAGACCGGCGGCTTGTGTCGAGAGGAAGGGGAATCAATGACCCGTTGGGTACGCCAGCGTTTCGAGATTTTGCACTCTTCCGACAGGATTAACGCCGACTGCAATCTTAACCTCGAAGGCAATCGCCGTTTGAGCCTTTGAAATTGAAATTAGGCGCATGAAGCGGTTCTCAGAATGACATGGGAACCCTCATGGCCTTTGGTGAAGTATGCTGATTCGAGAAGTACCAAGGATCCCGAGGCTGATGATGATGAAGCGAGGAAGGAAAGAAGAATGGCAACCCAAGGGGCAACAAGACAAACCGGAGGGTCACGGAAACGGAGGCAAACGAAGCGGATGGCAACGTGGACTTTGTGGCCAATACTAATGCAGTGACAGGGGCAGCGCACGAGGTAAAGCGCAAATCGTAATGGGGTCCCAATCCTAACGCAAGCCGCTTGAATTACTTGTTGAATCAGCCTTGCCCAAAGCATCGGACGAAGGAGTCGCCGCTAACCACCTTTGGAAAGATTGTTATATTATGCAGGAGTTCAAAACTCTAATGCCTTCGGTATGACCAGGGTCGTGGCGGTTCAGATCCGGTTTCACGGGCCGGTCACGATGGAGCTTCGGTTCAGTCTTAATCGTAGGCGGTCACAATAACCGTAATAATCGAACGGCCAGCAGCAAAGAAGAACAAAGGTCGGGTTACCGAGCCAACCAAAGCAGTTGAACAATGGGCAATATCATGTTTTCACGACTAGCTTGGATAAGCGACCGAAAACTCCACAAGCGAGCAAAGGAACTCGTTGAACCGGCTTTGCCACGTTACTTACGCTGGTCGGAGCAGCCTATCGTGTGGAGCAGAGAGGATCATCCTCCCCGGGTTGATAATCCAGGCCAGCTAGCATTAGTGGTAGACCCCCAGGTGGGGGGTTATAAATTCACTAAGGTGCTTATGGATGGAGGAAGCAGATAACATACTATACTATGAGACGCTCCACCGCATGGGTCTAATGACAAGGATCTCGCACCGCCTAATACGGTGTTCCATGGTGTGGTACCGGGCAAATCTGCCTATCCTGTTGGTAAGATAGCCCTAGATGTGGCTTTTGGGGACGAGCACGATTCCCGGTCTGAAAATCTAACCTTTGAGGTGGTGAAGATCCGGAGCCCGTATCATGCCTTGTTTGGGCGACCGGCTTATGCTAAGTTCATGGCGCGACCTTGTTATATCTACTTACAGCTCAAAATGTCGGGTTACAAAGGAACGATAACGGTTCATGGGAGCCGCAGAGTCGCTTTGGAATGTGAGGAAGGTGATGCAGCTTATGCAGAATCGGTCTGTGCCACGGAGGAGTTGAAGTTCTATAAGGACAATGTTGATCCGGCAGATATGAACCCTTTGAAGAAGCCGACTACAGAGCATGACTCGGATATAAAGTTTAAATCGGCAGCAGAGACTAAGCTTGTTGACTTCGTGCTGTGATTCGCCCAAGCAGTTCATCGTCGGTGCCAACTCGATCCCAAATAGGAAAGCGCGCCATCGAGTTCATCCGTGAGAATCGGGACATCTTTGCATGGAAGCCATCTGACATGCCAGGTGTACCGAGGGAACTCGCTGAGCACACTCTTAACGTGGATCCTAAGTATAAACCGGTGAAACAATTCCTCCGCTGGTTTAACGAAGAAAGACGCAAAGCCATTGGAGAGGAAGTGGCCAGGCTTTTAGCAGCTGGCTTTATCATTGAGGTGTTTCATCTGGAGTGGCTTGCTAATCCGGTGCTGGTTCTTAAGAAAAATGGCACTTGGCGTATGTGTGACGCCCCCGATTCAATCGTACACTAATCATGCACACAAACGTGTACGACCAAGATCAGGGACTCACGGGAAGATATCACAACACAACTCTAAAAACATAAATAAGTCATACAAGCATCATAATACAAGCTAGGGGCCTCGAGGGCTCGAATACAAGTACTCGATCATAGACGAGTCAGCGGAAGCAACAATATCTGAGTACAGACATAAGTTATACAAGTTGCCATAAGATGGCTAGCACAAACCGATACAGATCGAAGAGGCGCAGCCTCCCGCTCGATCCTCCCCGACTACTCGTGCGTCGCCGCCGGCTGCACGTAGTAGTAGGCACCTCCAGTAGTAGTCGCCATCGACGGTGGCGCTCGCTTCGATTCCAAGATCTGGTTGCGACAACCGTAGAAGGGAAAGGGGAAAAGAGGGAGAAAAGCAACCGTGAGTACTCATCCAAAGTACTCGCAAGCAAGGAGCTACACTACATATGCATGGGTATATGTGTAAAGGGCCATATCGGTGGACCGAATCGCAGAATGCCGTAATAAGAGGGGATAGCTAATCCGTCAAGACTACGCTCGCAGCCTCCGCTTTGCATCATGTAGAAGAGAGTAGATCAAGTCCTCCAAGTAGCATCGCCAAGTAGCATCTCCAAGAAGCATCTCCAATAGCATCGCATAGCATAATCCTACCCGGCGATCCTCTCCTCGCCGCCTGCTAGAGAGCGATCGACGGGTTGTATCCGCACTTGGAAGGGTGTGTTTTATTAAGTATCCGGTTCTAGTTGTCATAAGGTCAAGGTACAACTCCGGTCGCCCTTTACCGAGGGACACGGCTATTCAATAGATTAACTTCCCGCAGGGTGCACCACATAACCCAACACGCTTGATCCCATTTGGCCGACACACTTTCCCGGTCATGCCCGCCTCGGAAGATCAACACGCCGCAGCCCCACCTAGGCACAACAGAGAGGTCAAGACGCCGGTCTAAACCTAAGCGCCACAGGGTCCGGGCCCATCGCCTTAGCACACCAAGACGCTGCGACGCGCCGAAAGTAGAACTAGCCCCTTAATACAAGTGCAAAGCTTACGTTCCAATCCGTAGCGCCACTCGATCGCCGACGCCAAGAAGGCTTCGCCGATACCACGATGTCGGGATACCCATAACTACTCCCACGAGATGGTTAGTGCGATAGACCAAATGGCCGACTCGGATCAAATACCCAGATCTCGTTAAGCGTGTTAAGTATCCGCTAACGCCGAACGATGCCAGCCCACTGCCTCCTAGGTGGTCTCAACCTGCCCTGTCACTCCGCCACAAAGTAACAATGGGGCCGTCGGGAACCTGTGCCCACCTCTACCGGATGGAGCCACCGCCCTTTCAGCCCCTCATCGTAATCACATGCGGTACTCAATGAGCTGACCCGACTTTAGTCACCATCTCAGATAGTATGTATGTATGTATAGTATATACCGTGATCACCTCCCAAGTGATCACGGCCCGATAGTATAGCAAGGCGCATCGACAAGAATGTAGGGCCAATGATGATAAACTAGCATCCTATACTAAACATTTAGGATCACGGGTAAGGTATCAATGATTGTAGCAACAATGACAAAGCTATGCAATGTAATAGGAGTAATCAGCAAGAATATGCTACACTACTCTAATGCAAGCAAGATAGAGAAGAATAGGCGATATCCGTGATCAAAGGGGGCTTGCCTGGTTGCTCGGGCAAGAGAGAGGGGTCACAACTCCGTAGTCGACCGGGTCGCCGGCAGCCTCGGGTTCACCGGAAAGAAGTAACGAGGGGAACATAATAAATAACAGAGCAATCAAAGCATCACAAGGCGAATATGGCAATATGCGGTGCTAGAGGTGACCTAACGCGAGAGGAGGTGATACGGTGAAGGGGAAACATCCGGAAAGTATTCCGGTGTTCGCGTTTTGACCGGTGATCCGGAGGGGAAAGTTACGTGTTCGGTATGCTAGGGGTGTGTGGCGATTTAACGGGCTGCGAATCGATTCGCCTCGCCGCTCGAGCAACTTTCATGTACAAAGTATTTTCATCCGAGTTACAGATTATTTTATATGATTTTCTAAAGTTTTAAACATTTTCTAAATTCCTAGAATTAAATTAATTCGAAAATAAATTAAACACTAAAAGCTATGGGTACACAGAAGTGTACCCAGAGATGTGCAAGTGTGGCTGACAAGGGGGACCCAGTTGACTGGGTCAACTGCCTAGTCAGCAGAGGCTGACTGGTGGGTCCAGGGAGCTGAGTCAGCAGCATAATCAGCAGTCAACAATTTGACTGTTGACTGGTCAAACCTAACGAGTAGGTCCCACCGTCAGTGACTCAGGTTAACTAAACAGGGTTAACTAGCTTAACTAAATGATTAGGTTAACTAATTTTAATTAGTTTAGTAAAACAGAACTAATTAACTTAATTAATTCACTGATTAATTATTTAATTATTAATTTTACTATTTTCATTTTCATTTTTTTAAACGTTCCGGGCAGTGGGCCCGCGGTGGCCAAGAGGGAGGCTAACGGGCACTGGGCATCGGGCTCCCGGGCGCGGTTATGGGCGCCGGGCGTGCAGGCCCGAGGCCACCAGGGGGCGCCGGCCTCGACGGTGGCCAAAGTGGTATGGTGAAATGGCGGCGAGGACGGGCGATAGGGGCGCCGGACGCAACGTGCAGGCGGCGGTGCGGACCGGTGGGCAGGGCATGGGCGGCAGGGAGCAGCGGGGAGGCAGCGGCAGCGTCCGGAGATGATGCAGCAGCGGTCGCGGCCACGAGCGGGCGCTAGAGCGCGACGGAGATGGGTGCGGCTCCGTGCGGCGCGACGAGCAGAGGGCCGCGACGGGCGCGGTGCGTGCGTGCGCGCAGTAAAGGAGGCCGAGGCATTGCGAACGGCGCCGGCGACAGAGGGAAAGGGGGAGAGGAGGGGTCCTCACGGCGGGTCGTAGGGGACAAGGTAGTGGTGCTCGAGGTGGGGACGGGACGACGCACGCAGGGAGGCAGTCCGTGAGGGAGCTGCCTGACGAGGCGGCTCCGACGTGGTCCAACAAGGCCGGGGAGGCGAGGACCGTGTAGCCGCCGTGGGAGGTGATGAGGAGGCGGCGAGGTCCGACGATGGGCGCCACCACCGACGGGCGCAGTGAGGGGGCGGACGCGGGCGCCGAGGCGATGGTGGTGCCCGCGACGGGTCAGGTGTCAAGGCCGCGAGAGGGGGGGAGCGGGTTCGCCCCGATCCAGATCGGATCGGGAGGGGAGAGGAGAGACGGGGAGTGGGGTGTGCGGTTACGGGCTAGGGTTTTCGTCGGTGGGGGTTTATGGGGAGTGAGGGCTCGGTTGGGCGGCCGGCTGGGTGTGTGTGTCGGCCACTGGGCTGTCCGCCCACTGGCTGTGGGGCTTTTTCCTTCTTTCTTTTGTTTTGTTTTCTTAGTTTGTTTTTCTGTTTTCATTTTATTTTAAATCATTTAGGCATTTTATAAAAATGTGTTTGCCTTATTATAATTACCCTTGTAATACCCGCACCCAATTTAACATTTTTGTTTCAACCTTTTGAAAACTTTTGATGTTTGGCTTTATTTCGAATTTGAATTTGTATCGGCTTCGAACTAACGCGAGATTAACTACAGTGACAGAGGTGACGTGGCACCATTAACGTGAGATTACTGTAGCATGATTATCCGGGCGTCACAATTCTCCTCCACTACAAGAAATCTCGTCCCGAGATTTAAGAGGTAGAGCAGGGGGAAAGGTCTAGTTATGAAATTCTAGCGGACCTCCTCAATCTTGGTTGCTCTTCTCGAAGAGGTCGATCCATTACATTGATGTCTTCACTTCACTGCTTCAGGTCATCATTATGAAGTCGTAATCCTTTCTTCGGGGGTTCCTTCAGACTTATTTAATAGGTAACAGGGCAGATCGACAATGACAGAATGCTATAAGGGTAATAATCTGGGATTAACCCATGAATGAGCATATGAGAACCTCCCGAGTTGAACAATTAAAACACATTGAGAGTAAAGTCTGAAGGTACAATAAGAAGTTTCAAGCAGCCAAGCAATCGTGCAATGCCCAGACAGAAGGTGAAAGGGGTTCAGAGCAACGAGAACAAGTATTGCGTCTGATACCAGAACAGATCACTAGGCAGGTGGCCCGTGAATTACATATGAAGTCAAGCGCGAGGAATAACTTTGACAACAGGGTGTACAGAAGAGTCAGGTTTCGATCCTGTGGAGCTGTGGGTTATGGGCCCACCATGTGGGTAAAAAGTAGGAAGAGGGGTGACGGCAAGGCATGTCAGAGAATAACCGGTCAGTTATGTTGGCAGCATCGTTGGTACCAAGGGCGAGGGACGAAGAGAACCATTTTCCTGCTCGTTGAAACAAGGCGGACCAGTAGGCAAAGTTCACGTCCATCGGTGGTTACCGGAATGTCACGAACAAAAGTAACATGGTCTTACTGACAGAATTTATGCCGAGGTGTTTACATAAGTAGGGAATATTACTGCTTAGATCCTATGGATCACAAGGAAGGCTAAACAAACCAATGGAAAGGAAAATGTGATCATCAGATCAGACAGAACAATGGAAAGGAAAATGTGTTTGACACATATACCAGGGGTATACCCTCCCCAAGGACAAGCAAAGCAAGATATCCACGACGGGATAGAAAGTAGAAACCATTTAGGTAAGGGGAGAGGAATTTGATGACAAAACCCATACAATGGTGTTTGGATAATTGAGCAGGAAACGTTTAGCTTTGGGCTTCAAATGTTTTTGTTGAAAATCGAAGTACCATAGACATGCTTCGAGATAGCATTGACATGGTCTTCAAGCAAAGGTCGGACTTTGGATATACAAGGGATTCATCATCATTAACCCAAGGAGAGGATGAGGGGGGTGGCTGATGGAATCAGCGGCAATTTTTCGAGATTAACAAAGATGGATTTCCATAATTATGTGAACAAGGAGATAACATTTATTAGATCAAATGGTATAATGATGCATGCTCGAGGAAAACATACACAATTAAACATTGGTTGAAAGGTGCACCCGAATATGGGCTGGGTTGCACGACCAATGTCAGAATGGTGATTCAATAATCAAAAGTCCAAGAATGAACGGCCGACCATTAACTTCAAAGCAATAGGGTTGCTAGAAGGGCAAAATCCAAACAGCACCGCTCACTTCTTTGTACCCCGGTTGGAACCAACACGAGGACCCAAGAAAGAATGGTGACGGTGAAAGGTATCACCATACCAAGAGTTCTTAAGAGGTGGTGAAATTCCCACGACATTATTGACATAAAAGGTGGTAATATTTCAACGTAAAGAAGAACAATGCTGGGTAGCAAGGAACTCAAGGTACAACACAAAATACAAACAAGTTTGTGTTGGAGGGAAGGCAATAAAGTGGCCGATGATAACACAACTCTTCGAGGGTAAGGATGCTAATTCTCTTCATGAATCCGATTGATATCCAAGACGAGCTCATAAGGTTGATGATTACCACGACACATTTGTCGAGAGATTTTAAGAAGATGTAATCAATTAGCAATGACATCAAGTCAAAGGAATGATGAAGCGAAAGGTTATTGGAACCATGGGTATGACACAAACTCGAAATCAAGCTTGTTGTTCAAGGCGAAATGATATGATGAGGAAGATCGATGTAAGCTTAGCTCATCATAAAAAATGGTGCTCCGGGAAGAAAGGACCAGGCAGCACAGTTAAAATTTAGCACGATACGGAATAGACAATCAGGCTAGGAATGACTTGGAGGATTATTAACTCATAAGCAACAAAAATTACTTATAGTTAATGATTTGGGTTACAGGCTCGATTCACTATCGGTGTCCTTGACTGTCTAACAACTCAGAACTCGGGGAAAAAACTGGAATTGATGACAAATAATACTTGAAGAAGAACTCATAAGAAGTAATATGGTTCTGTGATATTATCGAGATACCAGAGGGTAATACTCGACGACGGATCAAGGTAGAGGTTGGAGTGGGGTATTGATCCGCAGAAGATAAATGCTTAAACTTGCCCAAGAAATGGGATCAAGGAAGAACATATGGTCGGAACCACGATTGCAAAGGCCAGATCCCAGATATAAGATGAACTTATACCAAGGGAATAATTAATTTAAGAGAAGCTTTTAATGATAAGATCTACATCGTGTCCATGGGCATGAACACAAGGTTCAAGGTCGACTCCCACTTCTTCAATGTATAATCTTTCATTCACTTCTCATGTTCGATGAAGCTGTAGTGTTGAAATTTTATCTAGCAAAATACCAGAAGAGTATGACTCGTGAAAACTTTCGAGTTCACACATATTAAGGAAGGCATAGGTTCAACCCACTGGGGCTTCTTAGAACATATACCATGAACTTCAGGAGTAATTAACACAAGCTCAAAGTAGAGCATGTTTGAAAAAAAGTAGAGGATACAATTTACCAAAGGCATTATGTATCGGGTAAAGAACTCATAAGAATTTTGGTTGTGAAGGACACTGTCGGATAATAACCCGGCAATGGGTATGGCGGTCCACAACGAGGCTGATGTGAGTATCGGTACTCAATTAGAGGAAGAAAGACAAATGCATCAGATTATAGAACATCGGAATAATTTAGTGCTTAGATAACAAAGGAATTATGATTTCCAAAACGAAGGATCAGAAGCAGACGCTCTGATCAAAGATGGATAACCGAATAGACATAGGGGGTTACAATCGACGGTAACTTGATTCGTCGAGACCCAGCTCATGTTTAAAAATGGTGTCTGAGACGGAAGGATGAATTCTAGGATCTGACTGAGGTTTGCAAGCATTCGCAACATATTGAATCAACGGACTCAAATGATAATGACAAAGGTTGCCAATAAGATTACCAGACTTATGGGATTAATCATAATGGAAGCAAACAAGAAATTCCAGAGCAATAGGTTGCTGAGGATTTTCGGAAGATCGAATGGTATTTCGAAGACTTTTGTGAAACACATGAACAATCGGGATGAGTGGATACCGATAAGGGCGTAGAAATTATCCGTAGGGGTATTCAGGTGGAAAGGAACTGCAAGGCAGTAGGCACAAAATATTCTCGGAGCAATAGAGGGGATTTCAAGGTATCTTGTTATAACAAGATCAACTGGGCATAAAAGTAAGAGCGACAAGTGTATGTATTTATCCATAGGGATATTTCGGTGGTTGGGAATTGCAAAAGCAACAGGCTCAAAGTCTCGAGAGAACATCGGAGAGTATCTTCGAAATCTTTTGGTGCAGCCGGCGATCATCTGGACTGAAGTGGCTCTCTGGGAGAAAGTACTTTCGAGAACCTAAAGTTAGATTTTAGTAAAAATCGTTTAACCCGAATAGAAGAGAGTTCAGAATCCCGGAGTAAAGATCGAGGAGTAAAAGATCCTAATACCACCCAATGGCGACGTGGGCCCATGGGCCACACAGCCATGTTAGTAAAAGTTTTGCAATGTCTAGACTCGACTTCGGCCAAGGAGTGTGGAAGGGGGATTCCTACAGCAATGGCTCGATATTAACTTCAGACGCTTCGATTCAATCGACACTAATCATGCACGCAAACGCAATAATACCAAGATCGTGGACTCACGGAAGATATCACAACACAACTCTAAAAACATAAATAAGTCATACAAGCATCATAATACAAGCCAGGGGCCTCGAGGGCTCGAATACAAGTACTCGATCATAGACGAAGTCACGGAAGCAACAATATCCGAGTACGCATATAAGTTATACAAGTTGCCATAAGATGGCTAGCACAAACCGGGACAGATTGAAAGAGGCGCAGCTCCCGCCGGGATCCTCCCCGACTACTCGGTCGCCGCCGCCGGGCTGCACGTAGTAGTAGGCACCTCCCAGTAGTAGTCGCCATCGACGGTGGTGTCCGCTTCGATTCCAGATCCGTTGCGACAACCGTAGAAGGGAAAGGGGAAAAGAGGGAGAAAAGCAACCGTGAGTACTCATCCAAAGTACTGCAAGCAAGGAGCTACACTACATATGCATGGGTATATGTGTAAAGGGCCATATCGGTGGACCGAATCGAGAATGCCGTAATAAGAGGGGATAGCTAATCCCGTCAAGACTACGCTCGCAGCCTCCGCTTGCATCATGTAGAAGAGAGTAGACCAAGTCCTCCAAGTAGCATCGCCAAGTAGCATCTCCAAGAAGCATCTCCAATAGCATCGTGATAGATATCCTACCCGGCGATCCTCTCCTCGCCGCTCGTTAGAGAGCGATCGACGGGTTGTATCCGCACTTGGAAGGGTGTGTTTTATTAAGTATCCGGTTCTAGTTGTCATAAGGTCAAGGTACAACTCCGGTCGCCCTTTACCGAGGGACACGGCTATTCAATAGATTAACTTCCCGCAGGGTGCACCACATAACCCAACACGCTTGATCCCATTTGGCCGACACACTTTCTCGGTCATGCCCGCCTCGAAGATCAACACGCCGCAGCCCCACCTAGGCACAACAGAGAGGTCAAGACGCCGGTCTAAACCTAAGCGCCACAGGGTCTGGGCCCATCGCCTTAGCACACCAAGACGTTATGACGCTGTCGAAAGCGTAACTAGCCCCTTAATACAAGTGCAAAGCTTACGCTCCAATCCGCGCTACGCCACTCGCCGCCGACGCCAAGAAGGCTTCGCCGATACCACGACGCCGGATACCCATAACTACTCCCACGAGATGGTTAGTGCGATAGACCAAATGGCCGACTCGATCAAATACCTAGATCTCAAGCTGCAGTTAAGTATCCGCGAACGCCGAAGCAGTGCCAGCCCACTGCCTCCTAGGTGGTCTCAACCTGCCTGCCGCCCGCCACAAAGTAACAATGGGGCCGCCGGGAACCCAGCCCACCTCTACCGGGATGGAGCCACCTGTCCTTTCGGCCCCTCATCGTAATCACATGCGGGTACTCAATGAGTCAACCCGACTTTAGTCACCATCCTGATAGTATGTATGTATGTATAGTATATACCGTGATCACCTCCCAAGTGATCACGGCCCGATAGTATAGCAAGGCGATCGACAAGAATGTAGGGCCAATGATGATAAACTAGCATCCTATACTAAACATTTAGGATCATGGGTAAGGTATCAATGATTGTAGCAACAATGACAAAGCTATGCAATGTAATAGGAGTAATCACAAGAATATGCTACACTACTCTAATGCAAGCAGATAGAGAAGAATAGGCGATATCCGGTGATCAAGGGGGGCTTGCCTGGTTGCTCGCAAGAGAGAGGGTCGCCAACTCCGTAGTCGACCGGGTCGCCGCAGCCTCGGGTTCACCGGAAAGAAGTAACGGAGGGGAACATAATAAATAACAGAGCAATCAAAGCATCACAAGGCGAATATGGCAATATGTGGTGCTAGAGGTGACCTAACGCAGAGGGAGGTGATACTGTGAAGGGGAAACATCCGGAAAGTATTCCTGTTCCGCTTTGACCGGTGATCCGAGGGGAAAGTTACGTGTTCGGTATGCTAGGGGTGTGTGGCGATTTAACGGGCTGCGAATCGATTCGCCTCGCTGCTCGAGCAACTTTCACGCATAAAGTATTTTCATCCGAAGTTACGATTATTTTATATGATTTTCTAAAGTTTTAAACATTTTCTAAATTCCTAGAATTAAATTAATTCGAAAATAAATTAAACACTAAAGCTATGGGTACATGTATGTACCCAGAGATGTGCAAGTGTGGTCGACAAGGGACCCAGCTTGATCTGGTCAATCGCCTAGTCGCCAGAGGCCGACCGGTGGGTCCAGGAGCCGAGTCAAGAAGATAATCAGCATCAACATTTGACTGCTGACCGTCAAACCTAACGAGTAGGTCCCACCGCCAAGGACTCAAAGTTAACTAAACAGGTTAACTAGCTTAACTAAATGATTAGGTTAACTAATTTTAATTAGTTTAGTAAAATGTAACTAATTAACTTAATTAATTCACCGATTAATTATTTAATTATTAATTTTACTATTTTCATTTTCATTTTTTAAACGTTCCGGCAAAGGAGTTCTTGGTGGCCAAGAGGGAGGCTAACGGCACTGGCATCGGGCTCCGGCGTGGTTATGGGCGCCGGCGCAGCCCGAGGTCACTGGGGCGCCGCCTCGACGGCGCCAAAGTGGTATGGTGAAATGGCGGCGAGGACGGGCGATAGGGCGCCGGACGAAACGCAAGGCGGCGGCAAGCGACCACAAGGTGGCATGGGCGGCGTGGAGCAGCGGGAGGCAGCGGCAGCGTCCGGAGATGATGCAGCAGCGGTCGCGGCCACGAGCGGGCGCTAGAGCGCGACGAAGATGGGGGAAGGGCGAGGCGTGGGGTGCGGCTCCGTGCGGCGCGACGAGCAGAGGGCCGCGACGGGCGCGGTGCGTGCGTGCGCGCAGTAAAGGAGGCCAAGGCATTGCGAACGGCACCGGCGACAGAGGGAAAGGGGGAGAGGAGGGGTCCTCACGGCGGGTCGTAGGGGACAAGGCAGTGGTGCTCGAGGTGGGGGACGGGGACGACGCACGCAGGGGAGGCAGTCCGCGAGGGAGCTGCCTGACGAGGCGGCTCCGACGTGGTCCAGCAAGGCCGGGGAGGCGAGACTCGTGTAGGCCGCCGTGGGAGGTGACGAGGAGGCGGCGAGGTCCGACGATGGGCGTCACCAGCGACGGGGCGCAGTGGAGGGGGCGGATGCGGCATCGAGGCGATGGTGGTGCCCGCGACGGGTCGGGTGTCAAGGCCGCGAGGTGGGGGAAGGGTTTCGCCCCGATCCAGATCGGATCGGGAGGGGAGAGGAGAGAGGTGGGAAGTGGGGGTGCGGTTACGGCTAGGGTTTCTCGCGGTGGGGGGTTATGGGGAGTGAGGGCTCGGTTGGGCCGGGCCGGTGGGCTGTGTGTCGGCCTACCGGTGGGCCGTCTGCCCGATTAGCGTGGTGGCTTTTCCTTCTTTCTTTTGTTTTGTTTTCTCTTAGTTTGTTTTTCTGTTTTCATTTTATTTTAAATCATTTAGGCATTTTATAAAAATGTGTTTGCCTTATTATAATTACCCTTGTAATACCCGGCACCCACCGAACATTTTTGTTTCAACTTTTGAAAACTTTTGATGTTTGGCTTTATTTCGAATTTGAATTTGTATCGGCTTCGAACTAACGCGAGATTAACTACAATGACAGAGGTGACGTGGCACCATTAACGTGAGATTATTGTAGCATGATTATCCGGGCGTCACAGTATGTGCGTGGATTACACATATCTTAATAAGGCCTGTCCAGCGGATCCTTTTGCCCTCCCCCGCATTGATCAGATCATTGATGCCACGGCAGGTTGTGAGCGCTTGAGTTTTTTGGATGCATATTCTGGATATGATCAGATCAAAATGGCGGTTAAGGACCAGGAGAAAACAGCGTTTATCACTCCCTTTGGAGCCTTCTACTATGTGTCTATGCCCTTCGGCTCAAAAGTGCTCAGCTACCTATCAAAAGCGCATGAATTGCTCGCGACAAACAGATCGGCCGCAATGTGCATGCCTATGTGGATGATATTGTAGTAAAATCAAGGCGTATGAGACGGTGGATGATTTGAAGGAAACCTTTGACAACTTGCGATTTACAAGATGATGCTTAATCCGCCAAGTGTGTTTTTAGTGTTCCGCGGCAAGTTATTGGGATTTCGTGTCTAACAGAGGAATTGAGGCTAATCCCGAGAAAATTAAGGCTATTGCTTCCTCGCTAAACCGAAGTGTATCAATGATGTTCAGCGCTTACGGGCAGAATCGCCAAGATCGAGCCGGTTTATCACCGCCTCGAGAGAAGGCCATCCTTTGTACCAAATGCCGAGGAAGACAGATAATTTCGCTCGAGTCCACTGCCGATGAAGCATTTGAGGATCTAAAGCGGCATTAGCCAACCCGCCGTTCTTGCAGCTCCGCTGACAAGGAGCCACTAATGTTATATGTAGCAGCTAATGCTCGAGCAGTTAGCGTGGCTATTGTGGTGGAACGCAAGGAGGCGGGCAAGGAGTATCCGGTTCAGCGGCCGGTTTATTATATCAGCGAGGTGCTCATTGAGTCCAAGCAAAGGTATCCGCATTGGTAGAAACTAGTATATGGTGTTTTCATGGCCAACCGGAAATTGAAGCAGTATTTTCAAGGGCACCCCATCATAGTGGTCAGTTCAGCTCCCTTGGGTGATATCATACAGAACCGGGAGGCGACTAGCCGGATTGCCAAGTGGGCTATCGAGCTTGGGCCACATGGACTAAAGTATGTACCTCGGACGGCGGTGAAGTCTCAAGCACTCGTCGATTTCATTAATGATTGAACGGAGTTACAAGCGCCAGAGGAGAAGCCGGATCACACATATTAGACTATTCATTTCGATGGATCCAGGCAGTTGGAAGGCTCGGGGGCTGGAGTCGTCTTAACTTCCCCACGAGGTGATAAGTTTTGTTATGTTCTCCGCTTAATGTTCCCTTGTACTAATAATGCAGCTGAGTACGAAGCCTTGCTCCATGGTCTCCGGATGGCTAAAGAGATGAACTTAAGTCAGGTTAAGTGCTTTGGTGACTCGGACCTTGTGGCTCATCAGGTGTCTGGCACTTGGGATTCTAAGGACCCGCTCATGGCTGCATATCGACGGGAAGTGGATAATATTGCGGGTTGCTTCAAGGGTTATCGTGGACCATGTGGACCGCCGAAGAATGAAGCGGCGACGCTTTAAGCCGATTAGGTTCTCGGCGCAAACCGTCCCGCCTAATGTCTTTTGGACGATTGCACAACCCGTCACCCAGCTCCTGTGTGAAGCGGATTTGGCTATTCCTGATCCGGAGGCTCAGTTAGTAGCAGCATTACATGCTATTCCGGATTGGACGGTTCCTTTTCTTGCATACATGACCCGAGGGGAGTTGCCAGAAGATGAGATTCTGGCCAGGCAGATAGTCCGGCGATCCAAGTCTATGACGATTCTCAATGGTGAGTTACATCATTGCAAGATATCGTATGCTTAACGTTGTGTTTCTCCCGAGGAAGGTTGTGAAATCTCAAGAGAAATCCATGAAGGATTGTGGACACCACGCCGTTCAAAGTCTCCGTAGCAAAGGCGTTTAAATCACGGGTTTTATGGTTGATGGCGCATTAATCGATGCGGAGGACTTGGTTAAACGGTGTGATGGATGTCAGAAATTTTCAAGACGTGCTCATGTACCGGCTCAAGAGTTGAGGATGATCCCAATAACATGGCCGTTTGCAACTTGGGGGCTGGATATGGTTGGACCTTTTAAAAGATCAAAGGATAAGAAAACCCACCTTTTGGTGGCAGTTGACAAATTTACCAAGTGGGTTGAAGCGGAGCCTGTCAGCAAGTGTGATGCAGCAACAGCAGTGCAGTTCATCAAAAAGGTGATCTTCCGGTTTGGCTTTCCACACAGTATCATTATTGACAATGGTACAAATTTATCCAAGGGTGCTATGAAAGAGTTCTGTGAACGTGAGCACATCCGGCTTGACGTGTCATCAGTGGCTCACCCCCAGTCCAACGGACGGGCAGAACGAGCTAATCAAGAGATCTTACGAGACATCAAACCCCGGCTTATGGTCCCATTACAGAGGACACCAGGATGCTGGGTTGAAGAGCTACCATCTGTGCTATGGAGTATCAACACTACGCCAAACCGGTCCACTGGATACACACCGTTTTTTATGGTCTATGGAGCAGAGGCAGTTCTCCCCCTGATATCCAAGACGATTCGCCTTGTGTGGCGGCTTATGTTGAAGCGGACAACGAGATGGCACGGCAAGACGCTGGACCTATTGGATGAAGAGCGGATATGGCAGCTGCCCGCTCGGCGATTTACAAAGAAGATCTTCGTCGTTATCACGAACGCCGAGTTGAAACCAGAACCTTTCAAGAAGGAGATTTGGTGCTTCGACTCATCCAAGACCAGACAGATATGCACAAGTTATCCCCACCTTGGGAAGGACCTTTCGTGGTCAGCAAGAATCTACACAACGGATCATACTATCTGATTGATATTCGAGAGCATCAAGACTCACGCACATCAGAGGAGGAGACCAACAGGCCGTGGAACATAGCTCATCTTCGGCCTTACTACACTTGAGCCATCGGCTCTATTTATGTACATATCATGACAATGTATATATTATCTTCTATATAATAAAACCGAGCCTCGCCTAAAGCGGGTCTCTGTCTTTCTTATCATGCGTGGTTACATGGAGTACCTCTATTTTTAAAAAGCGCCTCCGTTTACCCCTTGACATTTGCTTTTTATATATCACTAGGGCCTTGGTCGAGTCCGAACCAACGCACACCTTTTGATAGGCGACAGCCACTAGATCACTTGGGGACATGGTCAAGTCTCGAACCAACACGCCTTTGGTCGGCCTAAGGCCATCAAATCACTTGGGGAATGGTCAACCCAACCATTACCACGCCTCTTGATCCGCATATATGCCACGAGTCATTTGGGGACCCGCTGACTTGAATCATTGTCACACCTATTGTGGACTTGATCCCGTCCGACCATGGTAATACCATCCTAACAGTCAAGATAGCGTATGTTGGTAAAATGTTTTATCATTGCCTTGGTTTCCATGTTATTTTCATGGCTTCTTTGATCTTTGTTTTTGTTGGATTTCTTTTATATCAACAAAACACCTTTTTTCCGGTTCAGCCGATGGATTTGATTTCCCTTTAAACCGGAGATGTATGCCCGGTTTACCTTTTCTTGTTACCCTCATCGAGTAACAAGGGGGCTTGTGTTGATTCAACACGATTCATATGGGAGCTGTTTTCTCCCCGCTTTATTGATGGTAATGGTTTATAAAACCTCCGTTTCAAGCTTGGCTAAGCCAGCTTCATGCCTAGACATGGCAGGTATTTGTGTCACCTATTTGTTGTATTACTGATACATATATTCAAGATCATAAACCGGCTGGCGGTATAACCGCCGCCGAAGTTCAAATTTTTCTGATTGCAGGAAATACGAGTCGAGGTTTTTTCAAACAAAAAGCTTCGGTACTTATGCATGAAGGCATACTCAAGATAGAAGTATTAACTATCCTATTACAAGGCAACATGGTGCCCAAATAAGATCATTGTTCTTTTGGACAGCTGCCAACGATAGCTATTCAAACCGGCCTCCGGTTCAAGCCTCCTCCTCATCCTCCGCCGCTTCAGCTTCCTCGTCTCTACCCATTGGCTGAAATCAACAAGGGTCCAACGATTCCCATTAAAGCTTGGAAAACAGCCTCTTCATGGATCGGGGAAGACGGTTCAATATCGTGAGCGTAAGTATGCTTACGGATTGAGGGATCAGATTTTCCGCTTCAAAAGTTGGGGGTGCACTCGCTTGTTCGGTCATTGTACTGCGGCTTGATAATGCGCCAATCTGCTTCTTCACCACCGACAAGCCGAGGGCGACCGCACGGTTTATCGCCCAGAATCCTCTTCATTAAATTCGTAACCATCTTCCTTCACACCGGGTAGCCTTGAGCTGCTTCCATTGTGGTCAAAATCTGTACCCATGCCTTGGCTCGGATCAAAGCATTAATAGCTCCGGTTCGGGCAAAGAGATTTTTTCACCTCCTCAATCCGGGCCGAAAGCATGGACAACCTGCTCGTGAGTATCCCGGAGCAAGGAAGGTGCCGGGTTGTTATGAGAGGCTGTGGTGATGATCCGCTGGGCTCCGGTATATAGCTGTTCTACTAAGGTGTAGACAGCCTTCAGTTTCTTCCGCACATCGTTTCCTAAGTGCCCAATGCGTGTGCCTACAATAATAAAGAGATAGTCTCAAACCGGATTTATACTACATCAGGTTTAAAGCATCACAAATGTTCAAATTACTTAGCAAAGATCGCCGCGGTCATGGAGTGTACTTGCCGCTTACGGCTGTAAGATCATCTACCACCGGTTTAAGGGCAGCTTCAAAGATTTTCCGCTCGCTTGATTAAAGTGGCCTTTTCAAAGGCCCACCAGCCTGCTCTTTCTTGAAGCCTTCCTTCACTGTTCAAAGGTGTTCAAAGCAATGGTTAATTCTTTCTTGGCCTTGTCTGTTTCGCCTGTTGGGTTTTCAAGTGCCTCCTCAGAATCGGCAATCCGTCCTCTTTGATCTCACCTCAGCCTGCATACAGACAGTATTTTCAACATGAGGTTCAAGAAATTGAAGTATCAACCACATAACAAAGTTATATGCCTGATACTTGGGGGCTAATGCACCTTCAATTTTTTATACATGTTACTAGGTGGAAAAGTCCCAAGCTCAATACAAGTATTCAACTTGGCACTTAGGGGCTAATGGCTATTTGAAGCCCCGGTTTAAGTATGCTAAGTTAAACCGGCCCTTGGGGGCTATGCAGGTGGATTTCACAATTGTTAAGGAATATATTCAAGTCCCGGCTTGATCAAGATTACAAACCGGCCCTTGGGGGCTAGAAGGACTGATATAATGGCAGTAAGTAAAGGAGTGGGTTACCTCAAACTTATCCCTCATCATCTTGACCAGGCCAGCTTCACAGTCACGGCTAGTATAAAACCGGTTTAAGTAGCCAGAATGAAGGTCTTGGGCGCTCAGAGCAGCATATGTCTCCAGTTCAACATCCCATTTTCCTTTATTCAAAGCGAAAAATCTTCTTTCACAAGCAGTGCCCGGTTAAAGTTGCAGATTCCCTGTTCAGAGCGCCCATACCAAGAATCACAACGCCATCATCTTTGGACTCGACGGATTGTGTGGGCACAGCCGCTTTGTCAAGAGGGATGTGGGATTTATCAAACCGACGGAGCTGGCAAAGCGGATCGGCAGAGATTGAAGTGTTAACAGGCTCTCTTCGAATAACATCATCTTGCAGCGGAGGATCATTGGGAATATCTTCGAGGCAAAATTTTCAAGATCCGCGCCTCTCATGATCTGGGCGGCATCTTCTTCAGCCGCTTATCCAAACGGGCCTTCTTGCTTGGTTTCGGTTTGGTTCTAAGAGAAAAACAAAGAGTCATGAAAAGCATAAGCCATTACACAATATACTAGAAGCATATGCTCGGTTTGGCTTACCCGGCAACTATCTTCAATGGTGGTAACTGAGTGGCCGATGATTCACCAGAGGATGAATGGGAAGTGACCGATAATCGGAGTCGGACGGATTAAGAGGTTGACGAAGAAACCCGCTTTAGAATTTAAAGCAATAAAAGGTCGGAGACCTCGAGCGGCGCTTTAACCGGGCTGTTTGGTAAACCGGCAGAGGTAACTACCTGAGCACTGTGCCGGGTTGTGCGGCAAGCTTCATGTTGCTGCGTCTTCATAAGAAATTTGGGATCCAAATAAGCAAGAGGGTGAGAAAAATTAACTTTTCGGTTTGCCTGGTGAAATTTTGGCAAAGGCAAATTTTCTGAATCGGAAGAGAGAATAGTTACCTCAACGAATCCTGCATTGCTGGCCTCAGCTTCGTCCTGACAAGCATCATCATCAATAAGGCGTGTAAAAAGTAAGCCAAGAGAATCAAGTTCTACCTCAAGATCCGGATTACCCACATCATCGTCAATGGCTGGGTCAGATGAAGCGGTGGTTTTTCTCTTGTGAGCTGGTTTCTTAATAACTTTGGTCTTGGGCCGGGTTGGCCGCCCTGCTTTCTCCGCTTTATCTTGTGAAAGTTTCTTGCTCCAAAACGGATTATCACCCCGGATCGAAATAATTAAATGTCGCACACATAAAGCAAGAATAAAGCTTAATGATGGAGCAACTAAAAGCTTATCACTGGCGTTTGTTGGTGGTGCAAGAAGGAGGCAGACCGGTTTGAGCACGTAGATGCTCCGGTTCATTCAACATCTTCTTTACCGAGTCTCAGAATCTTCATCATCGAGAGTTGGATTTTGGTGTGTCGGAGTGGGTCGCCGACACTATCAAGATATCGCACATCAAACCGAGCGCCGCTCAGAGGCAGATGCTCCATGATATCCAAAGAGCGTGCAAGGTCTATTCCCGCCAAACCGCTAATATAAAAGCTCAAGCTTGGACAATATGGGCATATTTGCTTCTATCCTTGGCACTCGCCTTTGTGGAAAAGGATGAGTGTTGCTCACCGCCCGACGGAAGCCGTAAGGGATTTTCATCCTCGTGAGAAGTATCTTTGCAATAAAACCAAGTCACATTCCACTCCTTGGGGTGAGTATGGAGTTTGACGGGGATAAGTGATCTCCTTCCTCTTTTGAATAGCCATGCCACCCAATTCAGTATTGGGGCCGTCGGTGAATTCAGTGCGACGGTTTAAATGAAAGAGGTCTCTAAACAATTCAACAGAAGGTTCCTCTTGAAGATATACTTCAGATAGTACTTGAAAGTGGCATAAATTGGTCACGGAGTTGGGGCCAATATCCTGGGGACGGAGCTCAAAATTGGCTAACACGTCCCGGTAAAATTTAGAACCAGGCGGTTTGAAGCCCCGGGCCAGGTGATCTGCGAAGACCACAACCTCTCCTTCCTGGGGTGTATGAGGACATTCCTCTCCAGGGACCCTCCAGTGGATTGTATCTTTATCATCTAAAGCGCCTAATCGAGACTAGATCATCCAGCTGTGATTCGGTGACGCGAGAAGGAACCCAGTTGCATTCATACACTTGTTTGGCCATGGTAAGATCTACAAGAAATAGTTGATCCGGTTCAAGAGCATGCTTGGTACAAGGTGTTGATCTAAATTATGATAAACCGGAGGCAGTATCTATAAACCGGTTTTCCGTAATACAGTATCATGTGGATTCTGGCGATTCAACCAGGGGACTAATGATATATATATACCGGTTTAGCGACTATTTCTATGGTAAGTTAAACCGCCTGACCTAAGCATTGGAAGCGATTGAAGCTATGGATAACTAAGTATGCGTAAACAAGTTTCGAAGATCATATTACAGCTGCGGATCAAACGCTAAGCTTACGTAAAATGTAAAATGTTTCGAGAAGTAAGGCGTAAATGTAGTGAACTATGGAGCAGTATATGCGAAGATCTATGGGCTTAGATGAGAGACTACAGCGGATGCGCAGGATCACTATTAAATACAAGCACAGTTCATGGATTCATTCAAAGTCAAAAGAACAGATATGAACGCATCGAAGAACACAAAGATGAAACCGAACCCTAAAGAATGATCTAGGTCAAGAAGGGAGGAAGCTTACCGAACGGAGAAGACGCGAAAGAGGCCGCAATGCTCGCACGCTCGTGTCGATGCAATGCCCAGACGAGGCGTAAGTCGGCGACGGTGGCGGAGCTCCAAGACCAGCGCGCGAGGAAGACGAAGAAGAGGGGCGAAGGAAAGGAAAGAAATAACCCTTCGGTCCTATTTATAAAGCAACCGAGCTAGGTCAAGCGCCATGGATCCGTGAACTGCTATTAAAAGAGGGCGTTATAAATGATAAAATTTCAGGATGACGTCATGCCGTTTACAAGAATCGAAGCGATGACGATACGGCGGTTTACCACCACTAGAAGATGTCCAAGATGCAAGTTTTGTGAAGGATTGACATGAACCAGCTCAAATCAATCTAGGGCCTAATGTTAGATATTACCACTAGGTGTAAACCGCGCCTGGGCCGGGTTAACTCCGTTAGTGGTATAAGCAGAAAGGCCCAAGGCCCGTAGTCGGTTTAGAACTTGTAGCCGTAAACCGCCTGTTGTATAACTTGTGTTGTAAGTTAGAATAGAGAGATACCAACCGGGATACGAGTATGAACCGGTTGGGACTCTATGAACCGACGGGCGTCACCCATGTATATAAGGGGACGACCTGGCGACGGTTCAAGGGGAACCAACCACAACTCGAGCCTAGGCGAAGCTTGTTTGCTCCCTAGCCATCGAGACCACATCAATTCCATCACAACTAGATGTAGCCTTTACCTTCATCAAGGGGCGAACTAGTATAAAAATCCTCGTGTCTTTGTGTCCGCTTTAACCCCTTCAAGTAAACTCAGAGCGATGGCTCCACGACTAAGTCCTTTCGCTAGGACATCCGCCGTGACAAATCCACTACAGAAGTTGATAAAAACAATAGAAGAAATGATGTTTGAAATGCTCAACCCCATGTTGTTAATTTTAATAGACTTGATAACACTTGTTGATTAAATTGTCTAGCTTAAACTTAGTTGAAGGGTGAACGAGATTATGCCAAAAATCTCTGTTATATCTCTTACATGGTGCTTCAGCTTCTCGCTAGTGCTATGGCCCCGCTACTCTATGCACGTGTACATGTGTAAATGTGGCTTCGTCACCTTTCTTGATGTTATGTTGAGGACTCCGCTAGCGAGTGAATGATCCACCAAAAGCAAATGCTCGGATTTCGGCTATGAGTTTGTTATCGTACGTAGTGGAATAACTGAAAACGCATATTATTTAGCTTTCTCTTGAATGGTTCCATATGTGGTAAATAAAGGGGACTGATCAAAAGAGATCGAATGAGACATATGTCAAAGGTCCATAGTTCCCAAACATTAAGCCACAATGAAACTCTATGCATGATCAATTATTTGGCATAATCCCTTCACATAGCAACCAAAGTTACATCAAACAATGATTGAAATGAAGTGCTTAAGAGTCTTAAGTATGAAATAACTGTGGGTGTGCTTATGAGCACAAGAGCATCATGTGTTTCTACATGCCTTTCACTCCCTAACATATGTTTTCATGTCTCAATCAAAGAAAACTCTTCCGTGCATTGTCGGCAAGCAAGTGTTGTCTAGAGTAAATAGAATAGAGTGTTGCAAAGTTATTTTATCTAAGTAGATCAAGAACTTTGTGTTGATTATCTTTTCTTAATTAACACTTGCACAATAACCATGCCACCACTAAAATTATACTAAGTTTCTAGGTCAAGAAGCGGAGGGCTATCTGGGCGTACTGATTGTAAGTGAACCAAAACATTCTCATTATTTCAGTTTAAACAACTGAGTTCCTTAAGATTCATATTTCTCTCTATGTTGCTCGAGGATGTTAAATTTTAAGCTAGGGGGAGTTGATGAGTGATATTTTTTACACTCCTATACCTTAGTTTAAACTGATATATTACATTTTAAAATGAGATATTCACTCCGATATTGCTACTAATGACTAATGAATGCAAAGGATTCCACAAATCCTACCTTCGATATGTTTCCGCGGGAAATGGGATAAAAAGGGAAGAAATCACGTGTGGAAATGGAAAGGAAGAAAAATGGAGGAAAAAGAAATCAACATTGTTTGGGGATATCGCTTATCGAGAACTTATTTGTCGACCAATTATAAGGTGTAAATCAGCCAGTTTATCGACATATCGGCCGATTTATCGCCATATCAGTTGATTTATCGGCCGATTTATCGCCATATCAGTTGATTTATCGGCCGATTTATCTTATCGGTCAAACACCGTAAGCGATAAATTGACCGATTTATTGAAATATAGGAAGATATTTTGAACAGTGGAAATCAACAAGAGGCGTTTATATGAAAACAGAGCAAAAGTCGGTGTTCCATACGAGCGCGAGCAAATTGTCCATCTGAAAAACTTTTATAAAGGGACCGAGGAGTCCTCGACTAGGGGTGTCCTGATAGTCAACTATCATCTTCGCCGGACTCCAAGACTATGAAGATACAAGATTGAAGACTTCGTCCCGTGTCCGGATGGGACTTTCCTTGGCGTGGAAGGCAAGCTTGGCGATACGGATATGTAGATCTCCTACCATTGTAACCGACTCTATGTAACCTTAGCCCTCTCCGGTGTCTATATAAACCGGAGGGCTTTAGTCCATAGGACGAACAACAATCATACCATAGGCTAGCTTCTAGGGTTTAGCCTCCTTGATCTCATGGTAGATCTACTCTTGTACTACCCATATCATCAATATTAATCAAGCAGGAGTAGGGTTTTACCTCCACCGAGAGGGCCCAACCTGGGTAAAAACATCGTGTCCCCTGCCTCCCGTTACCATCCGCCTAGACGCACAGTTCGGGACCCCTACCCGAGATCCGCCGGTTTTGACACCGACATTGGTGCTTTCATTGAGAGTTCCTCTGTGTCGTCACCTATAGACCCGATGGCTCCTTCAATCATCAACAACAACACGGTCCAGGGTGAGACTTTTCTCCCCGGACAGATCTTCAGATTCGTGGCTTTGCATCGTGGGCCAATTCACTTGGCCATCCGAGCAGATCGAAGCTACGCCCCGCCATCGTGTCGATTTGGAAGTTTGAACTATATGGCGACATCCGCGGAGACTTGATCTTCGACGGATTCGAGCCACAACCGAGCGCTACCGCAAAGGTCACGATGGGCATGATTTAGCTCGCTGCCGACAAGGCCTCGAGGTCGCGATAAGAGTCCGCCCACCCTTAGCTCGAGCCGATCAAGCGCCGACGAGGATGGTGGCTGGACACCGCCGGGCTGCTACTTACGGCGATATTGCCGATACCAACCCTGCCTTGTGAAGCTCGTGACTCCAAGGTGCCGGACTCTCTCCGACCTCGAACCTTCATACCGCCAATCGAACCCGATTGGGAGCCGATCATGGAGTTCACCGCTGCGGACATCTTTTCAGCACTCGCTTTTGGCGACATCCTGAATTCGCTAAAGTGTCTCTTTATCGAGAGCCTCGCTGGATTATGGTCGACGGTTGGAATGCGGACGACTAAATTCAAAGCCCACCCACCACCCACTTCAGAGCCACTGCCGATTTACTTAATCGACATGCTAGACTTCGACCAAGACATCGACGCAGATGGACGACGATGCCGAGACGGTTAAGAACCAGCGCCATTGTGGCATCGGAAGGCCACCTCGCCATACGATATATACATGGTGGATATCCCAAAGGATGGGAATGGCGATGGAACAACGGAGGATGACCCTCCAAGAAACAGCCTAAGCACCGGCGCCAAGCGCCGCCTAAATCCCGCCACAAAGAAAAATGGAAATTCGCACCAGAGACAATAACACCCCGGACAGTGCCGAAGACAACCCCCTCCAGCAAGATTCAGCACATGAGGATGGAGAAACCAGCCCTCATGAGAGAGCGGTAGACAGAGAGGTAGAGGATGATAATTATATGCCTCCCTCCGGAGACGAGGCAAGCCTCGACGACAATGAATTTGTCGTGCCTGAGGTGTTGGGGAACATAGTAATTTCAAAAAATTTCCTACGCACACGCAAGATCATGGTGATGGCATAGCAAAGAGAGGGGAGAGTGTTCGTCTACGTACCCTCATAGACCGTAAGCGGAAGCGTTAGCACAACGCGGTTGATGTAGTCGTACGTCTTCACGATCCGACCGATCCAAGCACCGAACGTATGGGGCCTCCGAGTTCAGCACACGTTCAGCTCGATGACGATCTCCAGCCTCCGATCCAGCGAAGCTCCGGAGATGAGTTCCACAAGACGACGGCGCAGGACGATGATGATGTTCTATCGCGCAGGCTTCGCCTAAACTCCGTGGACGATATGACCGAGGTGGAATATGGTGGAGGGGGCACCGCACACGGCTAAGGAACGATCCGTAGATCAACTTGTGTGTCTTTGGGGTGCCCCCCCGCCCCCATATATAAAGGAGCTAGGGGGGAGGAGGCGGCCGGCCAAGGAGGGCGTGCCAAGGGGGGAGTCCTACTCCCGCCGGGAGTAGGACTTCCTTCTTTCCAAGTAGGAGTAGGAGAAGGGGGAAAGAGGAGGAAGAGGGAAGGAAAGGGGGTGCCACCCCTTCCCTTGTCCTATTCGGACTAGAGGGGAGGGCGCGCCTCCCGCTCCTTCCTCTTCTCCCTCGTGGCCCATGTAGGCTCAATAACCTCCCGGGGTTCCGTAACCTCCCTGCATCGGTAAAATGCCGATTTCACCCGAACGATTCCGATGTCCAAATATAGGCTTCCAATATATCGATCTTTATGTCTCGACCATTTCGAGACTCCTCGTCATGTCCGTGATCACATCCGGACTCAACAAACTTCGTACATCAAAACTTGTAAACTCATAATAAAACTGTCATCGTAACGTTAAGCGCACGGACTTATGGGTTCGAGAACTATGTAGACATGACCTAGAACCATTCTCGGTCAATAACCAATAGCGGACCTGGATGCCCATATTGGTTCCTACATATTCTACGAAGATCTTTATCGGTCAAACCGCATAACAACATATGTTGTTCCCTTTGTCATCGGTATGTTACTTGCCCGAGATTTGATCGTCGGTATCCAATACCTAGTTCAATCTCGTTACGCAAGTCTCTTTACTCGCTCAGAATACATCATCTTATAACTAACTCATTAGTTACAATGCTTGCAAGGCTTAGGTGATGAGTATTACCGAGAGGGCCAGAGATACCTCTCCGACAATCGGAGGACAAAACCTAATCTCAATTATGCCAACCCAACATGTACCGTCGGAGACACCAGAGAGCACCTTTATAATCACCCAGCTACGCTAGACGCTTGGTAGCACACAAAGTGTTCCTCCGTAAACGGAGTTGCATAATCTCATAGTTGCGTGAACTTTGTATAAGTCATGAAGAAAGCAATAACAAAGATACTAAACGATCAAGTGCTAGACTAACTAAATGGGTCATGTCAATCACATCATTCTCCTAATGATGTGATCCCATTAATCAAATGACAACACATGTCTATGGTTAGGAAACATAACCATCTTTGATTAATGAGCTAGTCAAGTAGAGGCATACTAGTGACTATATGTTTGTCTATGTATTCACACATGTATCATGTTTCCGGTTAATACAATTCTAGCATGAATAATAAACATTTATCATGATATGAGGAAATAAATAATAACTTTATTATTGCCTCTAGGGCATATTTCCTTCATGAGGATCCCGTTGAAAAAGAGCGTTTCAAATGCAGGCTTATGGCCACGACAAGCAGCCTCAAGAAAAAGCAACAACAGCTTAGAGCTGACCAAGACTTGCTAGCCGACAGATGGACTGAAGTCCTTGCGGCCAAAGAGTACGAACTCGAACGCCCCTCCAAAAGCTACCCTAAACGCAAGCTGCTACCCGATTAGAGGAGGAAGCACATAAACCTATATCACCAGCAAGACACACGGCCGACCGCCACCTCGTGGCCGCGACAGAGAGGCCTCTAGGCCCTCCACTAAAGCCGCACCCCGGCGTCGCTCGAAAAGTACAAAGCCACGGGGGAATGCGCCGGACTTACGAGACATATTGGAGGATAAGGTAACGCAAACAAGATCGATCTACGGATCGCGTGGGCGCCCCACGATACATGACGACAACCGTCACGCCGGATACAGCAATTCCAGCCGGGCCGAACAGAGTAGACAAAGCAATACAGAGGCGCCGCACACCCACTATTCTTCACAGAAGAAGTAATGGATCATCAAATCCCCGAGGGCTTTAAACCCGTAAACATTGAATCATACGACGGCACAACAGATCCTACGGTTTGGATCGAGGACTATCTCCTTCACATCCACATGGCCCGCGGTGATGATCTACATGCCATCAAATACCTCCCACTCAAGCTTAAAGGACCAGCTCGGCATTGGCTCAACAGCTTGCCAGCAGAATCAATTGGGTGTTGGGAAGACCTGGAAGCCGCATTCGTTGATAACTTCCAGGGCACATATGTGCGACCACCAAACGCCGGCGACCTAAGCCACATAATTCAGCAACTGCACAAATCGCCGCATAATTCTCGACACGGTTCTTAACTAAGAAAATCAAATCGCCGATCGCTCGGATGCAGAGGCCCTCGCAGCCTTCAAACATAACATCCGCGACGAGTGGCTTGGCCGGCACCTAGGACAGGAAAAGCCGAAATCCATGGCAGCCCTCACATCACTCATGACCCGCTTTTGCGCGGGAGAGGACAGCTGGCTAGCTCGCAGTAACAACCTAACCAAAAACTCTGGTAGTTCGGATACCAAGGACAGCAATGGCATGTCGCATCGCAACAAGCACAAGCGCCGAATTAACGGCGACAATAGTGAAGATACGGTAGTCAATGCCGGATTCAGAGGCTCTAAACCCGGTCAGCGGAAAAAGCCATTCAAAAGAAATACTCCGGGCCCGTCCAATTTGGACCGAATACTCGATCACAGCGATACACGGCACTTCAAAAGTTACTAATCACACCAACAGGATTGTTGGGTGTTCACAGCAGCAGCAAGTTAATTGCCAAAATAATGACAAGGGGCTGCATAGCGATGACGAGGAAGAGACCCGGCCGCCGAACAATAGAGGACAAAAGGGTTTCCCCCCACAAGTGCGGACGGTGAACATGATATACGCAACCCACATACCCAAAAGGGAGAGGAAGCATGCACTTAGGGACGTATATGCGGTGGAGCCAGTCGCCCCAAAGTTCAATCCGTGGTCCTCATGCCCGATCACTTTCAATCGAAGGGACCACCCCACTAGCATCCGCCATGGAGGATTCGCCGCATTGGTTCTAGACCCAATCGCCGACGGATTTCACCTCACTAGAGTCCCGATGGACGGCGGCAGCAGCTTGAACCTGCTTTATCAGGATACAGTGTGCAAAATGGGCATAGACCCGTCAAGGATTAAACCCACAAAAACGACCTTTAAAGGCGCCATACCAGGTGTAGAGGCCAATTGTACAGGCTCAGTTACACTTGAAGTGGTCTTCGGATCCCCGGATAACTTCCGAAGCGAGGAGTTAATCTTCGACATAGTCCCATTTCGCAGCGGCTATCATGCACTGCTCGGACGAACCGCATTTTCAAAATTCAATGCAGTGCCGCACTACGCATACCTCAAGCTCAAGATGCTAGGCCCTCGAGGAGTCATTACGGTCAACGGAAACACCGAACGCTCTCTCCGAACGGAGGAGCATACAGCGGCTCTCGCGGCGGAAATACAAAGCAGCCTATTAAGGAAATTCTCGAGTCCGGCTGTTAAGCGACCAGACACCGTCAAGCGCGCCCGGAGTAACCTACAACAAGACCACCTGGCACGTCCCGAGCACGCGTAGCAATGCAACCCCAACCCCAACCCTCGCGAAATCGCGAAACCAGTACCACGCGTACATAACTACGCTCTAGAGATACCATGGGCACAGGGGGAGGGGCACGACCACGGCATGCCCAGAGTGCGGTTCAACCACACCAGGGGCTCCCAATTGTGTCATTCTTCTTTTTCTTCCTTCTTATTCACAGGACTCCGTTTTCCAGAAACCCTGTCCGGCAGTAGACTTGCCGAACTCACGATGCAACAGCCAGGGAAACAGAAAAGCTACGTTGAGTATCAAGGTGGTCTCTATTATGAGCATTATACCTGTTTTACATACCATTCCGCAGCCTACCCCTGGAGGGGGACATGTTAAATAGTCCCATCCCTTGCTTATCACACTATTTGTATCGTTCTGCTTTCATTGCAGTATTTCTTGAATAAACAATGCATCGCTTTTTGCCTATCATTGCATTCCTTTTTCTATTTATACATGTTCACTTACGACATGTCGCATCCGTACGCTTTGGTACGGCCAAATACACCAGGGGCTTAAGTTCCCCAAATTATGGTGTGATAAGTCTGAACACTTTCACAAGTGCGGCACCCCAAACTTATAGCATTATATGCATCGGCTCCGAATCATGTCTTGGGTCAATAGTTGGGTTTGCCCGGCCCCCATGTTTTGGTACCTTACATTCTGTTATATCGTCTAAGGTAGCGCTGGGAGAACCACTTCGATTGTGCCCCAGTTGAGCTAGGTTGAGCACCTCTGTGGAGAAAGCTAAAACTGACCGTCATGATAGGGCGAGAGTCGGTCGCTGTTCGAGAGGTTTTTTCGAGTCCCTAAAGACTTATGCCGCTTAGAGCAAGGAACCGGCTTTGTTCGGCCCCAGGCGTGGATAGCACGCTGAATTCGGCCTTCCGAACACTAGGGGCTTCGTTGAAATTTAAAATTATAGAATTCTATGGCTAAATGGGAGTGTTCAAGCATTATAAGTCCGGTTGCCTTGTTCGTTGTGTTGAGCGCCTCCCTCGAAGGACCCAAAAATGGGAAAAAGAGCGCTCAAGTTTATCCCGACCACCCCAGCACTCGTGGCATGGGGGCTGAAGCCAATGACTTGCCATCTCTCAAATTTGATAAATGGCCGGATAGAAGGTAATATTTTAAATTAACAAGCGTTGCTTAGCACATATGAACAAAGTTTTCAGCGCACAGGATAACAAAATGCGAGTCTATTAAAAAATTAAATCGTTGGAGCATTCATCCGCGATAAGGCGGGCACCCTTCAGGACACCCTTATAGTACATCTCGGGCGTACGATACTCCTTGCCCGGCGGTGGCGCGTCGTCGTCACAAGCTTCTCGGCGTCCATCTTGCCCCAAGTGCACTTTCGGCGGGCAAGGCCCGACGGCACCTTCAATGCAAAGCGGAGTGCTTGATGACTTCAACCCATGGACAAGCGCCCACCAGCCGCCGCACTGCATCAAGTAGCTCCTGTGCATGGCTTCTTTGGGCCACACCAACTATGAGGCCCTTCATGGCCTGTTCGCCACCTTGTGGAGCTCAACCAGCTGCTTCACTGGTCGCTCAGGGCACGGATGTCCGCCTCAAAGATATCGAGACCGAACACCTTCTCCATCGAGCTCCCTCCTCGGCTCAGAGAACGCGGCAGATCGGACACGCCACGGGCAGATTCGCGAACGCCCTAGAGAGCTCCGAATCCGGGTAAGTAACAGATAATTCACTTTTACATGCTTGCTTTGCATGAAGAATGCCTTACCCGCCGCTATCTTCTTTATCGCCTCAATTTCCTGGAGGGCTTTTTGGGCTTCGGCCTTGGCGGCTTTGGCACTCTCAAGAGCCGAGGCGAGCTCGGAGTCTCGAGTCTTCGAGTCACGCTCCAAACTCTCGTGTTTTTCCACAAGAGCCTGGAGCTCTCGCTGCACCTCCGCCACCCGCGCCTCCCCGCTTCTCCCGCTCGGTGCGCTCATGGCCGAGATTATGCTCGCCTCAGACACCTCTTCCTTTAGGGTCGCCACCTGCTCGGGGCCCCGCAATACTAACGTTATCCCCTGTTATTTTTTGCAACCAAATCCTTTTCTATAGGGTATTACTTTAATAAGGTATTACTTACCTTCCTTGTCCTCGAGCTGCTTCTTGGCACAGCCGAGCTCGTTCTCGACCGCCGAGGCTCGCTTCAAGGCATTGACCTCCATGATCAAGGCGGCAGAGGCCAGCGCAAGAACCTGCATTCCCATATTGACATATTTGTGTTAGACTCTGCAGATATCTTTTAGATCCTCGGTTTGGTTTTTCTTTTCAACACCAAACCGAGCATCGTGGGCTACCGCCTATGTGGTACTATTTTTACATATCTTAAATTACTTACCTCAAAGCCTGTTAGAAGGCTGGTGCGAGCTTCACCAGCCCGCTCTTGGCGGATCGAACTTTCAATCACCGCACTCATAACAAAGGTGGTGCTCCTCGTCGATGGAAGCGCCGTTGAGCGCCTCCAGCAAATTATCCGGCGCCTCCGGTTGGACGAAGGTCACCGGCGTCGTAGTATCACCCTTCTTGCGAAGGGGCCGCCCGTCGGACTCCAGAAACACTAAAGGTTCCAGTGTGGAGCCTAGTCCAATGTCCTCCGGAACCTCCTCCTCCTGGCTGGGCCCCTTCTGGGACCCCACCTCGGCGTCGTCTGCGAGGCGGTCGGAAGTGAAGCACTATTCACATCCGACGAGCCCAGGGACCCACTCGACAAAGCGGAGAGATCGTCCTTGGGCGGGCTACATGGTTGCATTCGGCGTTAAAAGACACTATGCGACAAAAGAGAAATCATGAGTTATTATGGAATCCGGACACTTACGATCTCGCCAGGGGCTTGGCCCTCGAGGGCCACTCCTCTTCACCATCGTCGGCGTTGGTGGAACAGTCCGGAAGAAGGGTCCTTCCCTTCTTGGACCCTTCGGCTTCCCCCGTTGGGGAAGCCTTCCTCTTCTTCTCTCCGTCCGCTAGGGGAGAGGCCTCTTTCTTCTCCTCCTCGTCTTCACGGGAGGAGTCTGCCTCAGAGTCATCGGACGATGAGTCTGATAACACCTGGCGCCAGGAACTCCTCCAAGTTCCCGTGGCCTTCTTCTTGGCCTTCTTCTCCGGCACCACATAAGGCGCCGGAGCCAGCAGCCCCGTTAATCGGGCGTCCGCTGGGTCTTCTGGCAAGGGAGCCGGACAGTTAACCTGTCCGGACGTCTTCTGCCATGCCTGCTAAAGGTAAAGGGAGTTTAGATCCCGCATAGAGTCAAACTATAGAAAACAAGTGTCCCGTAAAGGGTAAAATAGCTAACCTCGCCGGCTTGACGCTGCGAGCTGAATCTGCGATCTTTGGTAGCGGATGCGGGAGCCTCGGTGCCCTTGAACAACACTTTCCAAGCATCTTCGTACGTAGTGTCGAAAAGCCTGCTCAAGGTCTGGTGCTGTGCCGGGTCGAACTCCCACAAGTTGAAAGCCCGTTGTTGGCACGGGAGAATCTGGCGGATGAGCATGACCTGGACTACGTTGACAAGCTTGAGCTTCTTGTTCACCAGGGTTTGGACATAAGATTGGAGTCCGGTCAGCTCCTTCGAATCGCCCCATGTCAGGCCCTTCTCTTTCCAGGAGGTGAGCCATGTGGGGATGCCAGATCTGAATTCGGGGGCCGCTTCCCATTCAGGTCACGCGCTGCTCGGTGATGTAGAACCACCCGATTGCCTTTGATGGTTTCCACAATGGCGCCTCGAGCCATGTGACGTTGGGCATCTTGCCCACCATGGCGCCCAAGACTCTGCTTGGCGGCCGCCCACTACCTTCGGCTTGACATTAAAAGTCTTCACCATAAGTCAAGTGGGGCTGGATGCAGAGGAAGGCCTCGCACACCACGATGAATGCCGAGATGTTGAGGATAAAATTAGGGGCCAGATCATGGAAATCCAGGCCGTAGTAGAACATGAGCCCCCGGACAAATGGGTGGAGTGGGAAGCCCAGTCCGCGGAGGAAATGGGGAAGGAACACCACCCTCGCATGGGGCCTGGGGGTGGGGACGAGCTACCCCTCGTCTGGAAGCCGGTGCGCGATGTCGTTGTGCAGGTATCCAACTTTCCTCAACTTTTTGATGTGCCCCTCCGTGACGGAGGAGGCCATCCACTTGCCTCCCGCTCCGGACATGGTTGGAGAAGGTCGAGGCGAGATGTGCGGACTTCGAATCGGGCACTGTGACGCCCCCGATTCAATCGTACACTAATCATACACGCAAACGTGTACGATCAAGATCAGGGACTCACGGGAAGATATCACAACACAACTCTAAAAACATAAATAAGTCATACAAGCATCATATTACAAGCCAGGGGCCTCGAGGGCTCGAATACAAGTGCTCGATCATAGACGAGTTAGTGGAAGCAACACTATCTGAGTACAAACATAAGTTAAACAAGTTTGCCTTAAGAAGGCTAGCACAAACTGGGATACAGATCGAAAGAGGCGCAGGCCTCCTGCCTGGGATCCTCCTAAACTACTCATGGTCGCTGCCCAGAGCCCGCACGTAGTAGTAGGCACCTCCGTGTAGTAGGAGTCATCGCCGACGGTGGCATCCGCCCTAGGTTCCAAAGATCCGTTGCGCCAACCGTAGAAAGGAAAGGGGAAAAGGGGAGAAAAGCAATCGTGAGTACTCATCCAAAGTACTCGCAAGCAAGGATCTACACTACATATGCATGGGTATATGTGTAAAGAGGCACATGGTGGACCGAATCGCAGAATGCCGTAATAAGAGGGGGATAGCTAGTCCTATCGAAGACTACGCTTCTGGCAGCCTCCGTCTTGCAGCATATAGAAGAGAGTAGATTGAAGTCCTCCAAGTAGCATCGCATAGCATAATCCTACCCGGCGATCCTCCCCTCGTCGCCGTGTGGAAAAGCGATCACCGGGTTATTTGTGGAACTTGTCTGGGTGTGTTTTATTAAGTATCCGGTTCTAGTTGTCATAAGGTCAAGGTACAACTCTGGGTCGTCCTTTTACCGAGGGACACGGCTATTCAATAGATAAACTTCCTGCAGGGTGCACCACATAACCCAACACGCCGATCCCATTTGGCGGACACACTTTCCGGTCATGCCCGCCTCTAAGATCAACATGTCGCAGCCCCACCTAGGCACAACAGAGAGGTCAAGATGCCGGTCTAAATCCTATGCGCCGTTAGGGTCTGGGCCCATCGCCCATTGCACACCAAGACGCTATGTAGGGCGGCCGGAAGCGCACTCTAGCCTCCCTAATACAAGAGCAGGTGTTCCGGTCCAATCCGCGCCGCCGCCGTCGCCGACGCCAAGAAGGCTTCGCCGATACCACGACGCCGAGTGCCCATATCTTTCCCACATAGTTGGTTAGTGCGATAGACCAAATGGCCGACTCGATCAAATACCAAGATCTCATTAAGCGTGTTATTATGAAGCAATCATGACGCCGACTAGGGCCAGCCCACCTCTCGCCTAGGTGGTCTCAACTCGCCTGCCGCCCGCCACAAAGATCCACACAGAGGGCCATCGGGACAAAGGTCCTTTCAGCCCCCAATGCGGAATCACTCATGGGTACTCTTCGAGCGGACCCGACTTTAGTCACCATCTGTAGTATGTATATATGTATAGTATATACCGTGATCACCTCCCAGTGGTCACGCCCAATAGTATAGCAAAGCGCATCGACAAGAATGTAGGGCATATGATGATAAACTAGCATCCTATACTAAGCATTTAGGATTGCGGTAAGGTATCAATGATTGTAGCAACAATGACGGGCTATGCAATGTAATAGGAGTAACCAAACAAGAATATGCTACACTACTCTAATGCAAGCAGTATAGAGAAGAATAGGCGATATCGGTGATCAAGGGGGGGGCTTGCCTGGTTGCTCTGGCAAGAAGGAGGGGTCGTCATCGACGTAGTCGTACTCAGGCGCATCAGCGTTGGTCTCGGGGTCTACCGGAGAAGAAGAGGGGAAGAAACAGTAAATACAATGCAAACAGATGCATGACAAAGCAAACAACGGTGATAGGTGTGCCCTAACACAATATTAGATGATACCGGCAAAGGGGGGAAACATCCGGGAAAGTATCCCCGGTGTTTCACGTTTTCGGACAGATGAACCGGAGGGGGAAAGTTGCGTGTTCGCTATGCTAGGGATGGGTGGCGGAGAACGGGCTACGTATTCGGATTCGTCTCGTCGTTCTGAGCAACTTTCATGTACAAAGTTTTTCCATCTGAGCTACGGTTTATTTTATATGATTTTCTAAAGTTTTAAATCATTTTTAGAATTTATTTAATTTATTTAATTCAACATTATCCAGAATAGTGTTTGCTGACATCATCATGACGTCAGCATGACATCAGCAGTCAACAAAGGTGTTGACTGGTCAAACTGACATGTGGGTCCAGTGGGACCCACCTGTCATACACTGATAGGTTGATCAGGGTTTAGGTTAAACTAATTACTGTTTAATTAAACTAACAGGTTAATTAGACTAATTAAATTGGATTACTTAACTTAATTAATTAATTAATTAATTAATTAATTAATTCTATCTTTATTATTATTATTATTATTATTAAAAATCTTTTTTAAATTTTCGTTTTGGGGCGTGGGCCCCATCTATCATTGTCACAGGGGGGGTCTTTAGCGGGCGCGGCGCCACCAGAATCTGGCGGAGGGTGTCTTGGTGTGGGTGCAAAGAAAACGGGCGAGCCTCATTGCAGCGGGCATAACCCGCCCAGACGACGTGCCAGAGCCGGCTGCAAGCGCCGACGGCCAAGGGCACACGAGCGCCGGCTGGAACAGGGCGGCGGGACGGAGGGGACCGAAGCCATGGGCGCGCGTGTTCCGGCGAGCGACAACGCGGGCGAGGGCGGACGGGCGAGGCGCGTGGCGGTTGCAGCAGAGGCGGCGCGCAGGGCACAGCCCCGGCGACGCGGCGCAAGAGCAGGAGGAGGGCGCGTGCACGGGCGTCGCGGCAACACGCAAGCAGCAGCGTGGAGCCGAACGACGAATGCGAAGCGGTGCTCGGGCGCGGGAGCGCGGCCACCGCGAAGCGGGCGCGCTAGATCCGCAACGGAGTACAGTGGGGAAGAGGAGAGGGAGCCGCCACGCGGCGAGGAGGGAAGAGGCGGCGAGGCTCGGTGATGCGAAGTCGGGAGGAGGCGTCCGGCGGAGGAGTCGAGGGCAACGGGTCACGGCCGATCCGCGAAGACGGTGAAGGGGCTCGTGGCGCGGGTCCAAAGAAGGTCGGAGGTGGTGGCGGTGACGGTGCGCGACGGGTCGGGGCCGTCAGTTGCCCTCGATCTAGATCCACTCGGGGCGGGGCCGACGGTCGTGCAGGTCATGCGAGGGGTGAGCCCCCCCGGTGGGCGTCGCGTGGGTGCGGTGGGGGAGGCGGCGCTGGGAGGGAGACGAGGGGAGAGGGGTTCGATCCCGATCCAGGGGAATCGGGGGAGGGAGTGGGGCGAGTGGGGGGGGAGGGGTTAGGGTTTGTGGGGTGGTTGGACCGGGGTATGTAGGCCGAGGGTAGAGGGTAGGCCGGCCTGCTAGTGGCCACGTGGGCCAAACGGCCCAGGGAGTGTTCTTCTCCTGTTGTTTTATTTTGTTTTCTTTTTATTTATTCTTTTCTATATTATTTTAGTTTCACATTGTTATAGTTTAGATAAAATATAAAACTAGTTCCTAATTTAGCTTCACAAATATGTCACTGCCCCATTAGTTCGGGCAATTAAATAAATTAGCTTAATATTTTATGAATTGAAAAGGTCATTTAGTTATCTGTTTCTGCTACTGTTTTATTTATTTCAAAATATTTAAACATTTTGTAAAAGTGTGGTTACTTCACCAAAATAATTTATGGATTATTTTCCGCAAACCGAACATCTTAGTTTTAACATTTGAAAACTTTTGATGTTTGCCATTAACTCAAATTTGAATTTGAATCGTTTTGAACTAACGCGAGATTATCAACAGTAATCGTGGTGACGTGGCATCATTAGTAGAAGGTTACTGTAGCTTAATTATCCGGGCATCACAGGCACTGGAGCTCGAATGCGCGGAAATGGATAAGCAAAGGAGAAAGAAGGCGTAGGTAAAAAGGTGGATCCTTATCCCCTTATATATGGGCGGATTAAACTATGCGTCCCCACCACCGGTAAAACTCGCTATCTCCCAAGCGCCGCAATCAATGGCGCGTTGGGTTACCCACCGTATTGATGAGAATCCGGAATAAGGGGACACGATCTCGCTTTGACAAGACGTGCAAGGAAACCGCCGCTAAACGCTACCGAGGTGGAACAAGAAAACGAATAAAGGCTTGGCCATGGTGTGATGTCACGCCAGGAAATACGTCAGCAGATTGAACTTGTGTAGATGATATTCTCTCTATGGTGGTTTGTGGAATTTATTTTGCAGAGCCGGACACTATCCTGGTGTTCAAAATCTTCTATGAATTATTCGGAGGAGGAACCCGCCTTGCAATGCCGAAGACAATATCCGTGCCGGAGTCGTCGTCATTGAAGCCTGGTTCAGGGGCTACTGAGGGAGTCCTGGACTAGGGGTTGTCCGGATAGCCGAACTATCATCATCGGCCGGACTCCAAGACTATGAAGATACAAGATTGAAGACTTCATCCCGTGTCCGGATGGGACTTTCCTTGGCGTGGAAGGCAAGCTTGGCAATACGGATATGTAGATCTCCTACCATTATAACCGACTCTGTGTAACCCTAGCCCTCTCCGGTGTCTATATAAACCGGAGGGTTTTAGTCCGTAGGACACGACAACAACAATCATACCATAGGCTAGCTTCTGGGGTTTAGCCTCCTTGATAACGGTTCATGGGAGCCGCAGAGTCGCTTTGGAATGTGAGGAAGGTGATGCAGCTTATGCAGAATCAGTCTGTGCCACGGAGGAGTTGAAGTTCTATAAGGACAATGTTGATCCGGTAGATATGACCCCTTTGAAGAAGCCGACTACAGAGCATGACTCGGATCTAAAGTTTAAATCGGCAGCAGAGACTAAGCTTGTTGACTTCGTGCCAGGCGATTCATCCAAGCAGATTCATCGTCGGTGCCAACTCGATCCCAAATAGGAAAGCGCTCATCGAAGTTCATCCGTGAGAATCGGGACATATTTGCATGGAAGCCATCCGACATGCGGTGTACCGAGGAACTCGCTGAGCACACTCTTAACGTGGATCCTAAGTATAAACCGGTGAAACAATTCCTCCGCCGGTTTAACGAAGAAAGACGCAAAGCCATTGGAGAGGAAGTGGCCAGGCTTTTAGCAGCTAGCTTTATCATTGAGGTGTTTCATCCGGAGTGGCTTGCTAATCCGGTGCTGGTTCTTAAGAAAATGGCACTTGGCGAGCAAAGCGTGGATTACACAGATCTTAATAAGGCCTGCCCAATGGATCCTTTTGCCCTCCCCGCATTGATCAGATCATTGATGCCACGGCAGGTTGTGAGCGCTTGAGTTTTTTGGATGCATATTCTGGATATCATCAGATCAAAATGGCGGTTAAGGACCAAGAGAAAACAACGTTTATCACTCCCTTTGGAGCCTTCTGCTATGTGTCTATGCCCTTCGGGCTCAAAAGTGCTCAGGCTACCTATTAGCGGTGCGTACAGAATTGCCTGCACAAACAGATCGGCCACAATGTGCATGCCTATGTGGATGATATTGTAGTAAAATCAAGGCAGAAGGAGACGCTGGTGGATGATTTGAAGGAAACCTTTGACAACTTGTGCATTTACAAGATGATGCTTAATCCGGTCAAGTGTGTTTTTGGTGTTCCGGCGGGCAAGTTATTGGGATTTCTGGTGTCTAACAGAGGAATTGAGGCTAATCTGGAGAAAATTAAGGCTATTGCTTCCCTGGCTAAACCGAAGTGTATCAATGATGTTCAGCGCTTACGGGCAGAATCGCCAAGATCGAGCCGGTTTATCAGCCGCCTCGGAGAGAAGGCCATCCCTTTGTACCAAATGCTGAGGAAGACAGATAATTTCGTCTGGAGTCCAGCTGCTGATGAAGCATTTGAGGATCTAAAGCGGCAGTTAGCCAACCCGCCTGTTCTTGCAGCTCCGGTTGACAAGGAGCCACTAATGTTATATGTAGCAGCTAATGCTCGAGCAGTTAGCGTGGCTATTGTGGTGGAACGCAAGGAGGCGGGCAAGGAGTATCCGGTTCAGCGGCTGGTTTATTATATCAGCGAGGTGCTCATTGAGTCCAAGCAAAGGTATCCGCATTGGCAGAAACTAGTATATGGTGTTTTCATGGCCAACCGGAAATTGAAGCAGTATTTTCAAGGGCACCCCATCACAGTGGTCAGTTCAGCTCCCTTGGGTGATATCATACAGAACCGGGAGGCGACTGGCCGGATTGCCAAGTGGGCTATAGAGCTTGGGCCACATGGACTGAAGTATGTACCTCGGACGGCGGTGAAGTCTCAAGCACTCGTCGATTTCATTAATGATTGGACGGAGTTACAAGCGCGAGAGGAGAAGCCGGATCACACATATTGGACTATTCATTTCGATGGATCCAGGCAGTTGGAAGGCTCAGGGGCTGGAGTCGTCTTAACTTCCCCACGAGGTGATAAGATTTGTTATGTTCTCCGCTTAATGTTCCCTTGTACTAATAATGCAGCTGAGTACGAATCCTTGCTCCATGGTCTCCGGATGGCTAAAGAGATGAACTAAAGTCAGGTTAAGTGCTTTGGTGACTCGGACCTTGTGGCTCAGCAGGTGTCTGGCACTTGGGATTCTAAGGACCCGCTCATGGCTGCATATCGACGGGAAGTGGATAATATTGCGGGTTGCTTCAAGGGTTATCAGGTGGATCATGTGGACCGCGGAAGAATGAAGCGGCGGACGCTTTAAGCCGGTTGGGTTCTCGGCGCAAACGGTCCCGCTTAATGTCTTTTGGACGATTGCACAACCCGTCACCCAGCTCCTGTGAAGCGGATTTGGCTATTCCTGATCCGGAGGCTCACTTAGTAGCAGCATTACATGCTATTACGGATTGGACGGTTCCTTTTCTTGCATACATGACCCGAGGGAGTTGCGGAAGATGAGATTACGCCGCATGATAGTCCGGCGATCCAAGTCTATGATGATTCTCAATGGTGAGTTACATCATTGCAGTATATCAGGGGCGTTTCAATGTTGTGTTTCTCCTGAGGAAGGTTGTGAAATCTTAAGAGAAATCCATGAAGGGGATTGTGGACACCACGCCGGTTCAAAGTCTCTGGTAGCAAAGGCGTTTCGTCACGGGTTTTACTGGTTGATAGCGCACGCTGATGCGGAGGACTTGGTTAAACGGTGTGATGGATGTCAGAAATTTTCAAGACGTGCTCATGTACCGGCTCAAGAGTTGAGGATGATCCCAATAACATGGCCGTTTGCAACTTGGGGGCTGGATATGGTTGGACCTTTAAAAGATCAAAGGATAAGAAAACCCACCTTTTCGTGGCGGTTGACAAATTTACCAAGTGGGTTGAAGCGAGCTCACAGCAAGTGTGATGCAAGAACAGAAGGCAGTTCATCAAAAGGTGATCTTCCGGTTTGGCTTTCCACATAGTATCATTACTGACAATGGTACCAATTTATCCAAGGGTGCTATGAAAGAGTTCTGTGAACGTGAGCACATCCGGCTTGACGTGTCATCAGTGGCTCACCCCCAGTCCAACGGAGAGGCAGAACGAGCTAATCAAGAGATCTTACGAGGCATCAAACCCCGGCTTATGGTCCCATTACAGAGGACACCAGGATGCTGGGTTGAAGAGCTACCATCTGTGCTATGGAGTATCAACACTACGCCAAACCGGTCCACTGGATACACACCGTTTTTTATGGTCTATGGAGCAGAGGCAGTTCTCCCCAGTGATATCCGGCACGATTCACCTCGTGTGGCGGCTTATGTTGAAGCGGACAACGAGATGGCACGGCAAGACGCTTTGGACCTATTGGATGAAGAGCGTGATATGGCAGCTGCCCGTTCGGCGATTTACCAGCAAGATCTTCATCGTTATCACAGTCGCCGAGTTAAAACCAGAACCTTTCAAGAAGGAGATTTGGTGCTTCGACTCATCCAAGACCAGACAGATATGCACAAGTTATCCCCACCTTGGGATGGACCTTTCGTGGTCAGCAAGAATCTACACAACGGATCATACTATCTGATTGATATTCGAGAGCATCAAGACTCACGCACATCAGAGGAGGAGACCAACAGGCCATGGAACATAGCTCATCTTCGGCCTTACTACACTTGAGCCATCGGCTCTATTTATGTACATATCATGACAATGTATATATTATCTTTGATATAATAAAACCGGAGCCTCAGCTAAAGTGGGGTCTCTGTCTTTCTTATCATGCGTGGTTACATGGAGTACCTCTATTTTTTAAAAAGCGGCCTCCGGTTTACCCCTTGACATTTGGTTTTTTATATATCACTAGGGGCCTTGGTCGAGTCCGATTCAACGCACACCTTTTGATAGGCGACAGCCACCAGATCACTTGGGGACATGGTCAAGTCTGAACCAGTCACGCCTCTTGGTCGGCCTAAGGCCATCAAATCACTTGGGGGAATGGTCGAACCCGAACCATTACCACGCCTCTTGATCTGGCATATATGCCACGAGTCATTTGGGGACCTGGCTGACTTGAATCATTGTCACACCTATTGGGGACTTGATCCTGTCCGACCATGGTAATACCATCTGAACAGCTCAGTATAGCGTATGTTGGTAAAACGTTTTTATCATTGCCTTGGTTTCCATGTTATTTTCATGGCTTCTTTGATCTTTGTTTTTGTTGGATTTCTTTTATATCAACAAAACACCTTTTTTCCGGTTGAGCCGATGGATTTGATTTCCCTTTAAACCGGAGATGTATGCCCGGTTTACCTTTTCTTGTTACCCTCATCGAGTAACAAGGGGGCTTGTGTTGATTCAGCACGGTTCATATGGGAGCTGTTCTCTCCCCGCTTTATTGATGGTAATGGTTTATAAAACCTCCGTTTCAAGCTTGGCTAAGCCAGCTTCATGCCCAGACATGGCAGGTATTTGTGTCACCTATTTGTTGTATTACTGATACATATATTCAAGATCATAAACCGGATGGCGGTATAACCGCCGCCGAAGTTCAAATTTTTCTGATTGCAGGAAATACGAGTCGAGGTTTTTTCAAACAAAAAGCTTCAGTACTTATGCATGAAGGCATACTCAAGATAGAAGTATTAACTATCCTATTACAAGGCAACATGGTGCCCAAATAAGATCATTGTTCTTTTGGACAGCTGCCAACGACAGCTATTCAAACCGGCCTCCGGTTCAAGCCTGCTCCTCATCCTCCGCCGCTTCAGCTTCCTCGTCTCTATCCATTGGCTGGAAATCAACAGTGGTCCAGTCGATTCCCATTAAAGCTTGGAAAACAGCCTCTTCATGGATTAGGGAAGACGGTTCAATATCAGGAGCGTAAGTATGCTTACGGATTGGAGGGATCAGATTTTCCGCTTCAAAAGTTGGGGCAGGCACTCGCTTGTTCGGTCATTGTCTTGTGCTTGATAATCGTCAAATCGCTTCTTCACCGGTGAGAAGACAGAGGGCGCACTGCACGGTTTATCGCCCGTAAATCCTCTTCATTAAATTCAGAACCATCTTCCTTCACACTGGGGTAGCCTTGAGCTGCTTCCACAGGGTCAAAATCTGGTACCCATGCCTTGGCTCGGATCAAAGCATTAATAGCTCCGGTTCGGGCAGCAGATTTTTTCACCTCCTCAATCCGGGCCGGAAGCATGGACAACCTGTTCAGAGTATCCTGGAGTAAGGAAGGTGCCGGGTTGTTATGAGAGGCTGTGGTGATGATCCGCTGGGCTCCGGTATATAGCTGTTCTACTAAGGTGTAGACAGCCTTCAGTTTCTTCCGCACATCGTTTCCTAAGTGCCCGATGCGTGTGCCTACAACAATAAAGAGATAGTCTCAAACCGGATTTATACTACAGCAGGTTTAAAGCATCACAAATGTTCAAAGGAGCTTACCAAAGATCGCCGCGGTCATGGAGTGTACTTGCCGCTTTACGGCTGTAAGATCATCTACCACCGGTTTAAGGGCAGCTTCAGCATTTTCCGCTTGTTTGATTAAAGTGGCCTTCAAGTGGCCCGGTCCCTGCTCTTTCTTGAAGCCTTCCTTCAGCTGTTCAGTGGTGTTCAAAGCAATGGTTAATTCTTTCTTGGCCTTGTCTGTTTCGGCCTGTTGGGTTTTCAGTGCCTCCTGTAAATCGGCAATCCGGTCCTCTTTGATCCTCACCTCGGCTGCATACTGAGCAAGATTTTCAACATGAGGTTCAAGAAATTGAAGTATCAACCACATAACAAAGTTATATGCCTGATACTTGGGGGCTAATGAACCTTCAATTTTTTATACATGTTACTAGGTGGCAAAGTCCCAAGCTCAATACAAGTATTCAACTTGGCACTTGGGGGCTAATGGCTATTTGAAGCCCCGGTTTAAGTATGCTAAGTTAAACCGGCCCTTGGGGGCTATGCAGGTGGATTTCACAATTGTTAAGGAATATATTCAAGTCCCGGTTTGATCAAGATTACAAACCGGCCCTTGGGGGCTAGAAGGACTGATATAATGGCAGTAAGTAAAGGAGTGGGTTACCTCAAACTTATCCCTCATCATCTTGACCAGGCCAGCTTCACAGTCACGGCTAGTATAAAGCCGGTTTAAGTAGCCAGAATGAAGATCTTGGGTGCTCAGAGCAGCATATGTCTCCAGTTCAACATCCCATTTTCCTTTATTCGAAGCGGAAAAATCTTCTTTCACAGTGTGCCTGGTTAAAGTTGCAGGATTCCCCGGTTCAGAGCGGCCCATACCAAGAATCACAACGCCATCATCTCCGACTCGACGGATTGTGTGGGCACGGCCGCTTTGTCGCCAGGATCGTGGATTTATCAAACCGACGGAGCTGGCGGCGGATCGGCAGAGATTGAAGTGTTAACAGCCTCTTCGAATAACGTCATCTTGCGGCGGAGGATCATTGGGAATATCTTGAGGCAAAATTTTCAAGATCCGCGCTCTGTCATGATCTGGGGCGGCATCTTCTTCAGCCGCTTTATCCAAACAGGCCTTCTTGCTTGGTTTCGGTTTGGTTCTAAGAGAAAAAACAAAGAGTCAGTGAAAAGCATAAGCCATTACACAATATACTAGAAGCATATGCTCGGTTTGGCTTACCCGGCAACTATCTTCAATGGTGGTAACTGAGTGGCCGATGATTCACCAGAGGATGAATGGGAAGTGACCTGATAATCGGAGTCGGACGGATTAAGAGGTTGTGGAAGAAACCCGCTTTAGAATTTAAAGCAATAAAAGGTCGGAGACCTCGAGCGGCGCTTCGAACCGGGCTGTTTGGTAAACCGCAGAGGTAACTACCTGAGCACTGTGCGGGTTGTGCGGCAAGCTTCATGTTGCTGCGTCTTCATAAGAAATTTGGGATCCAAATAAGCAAGAGGGTGAGAAAAATTAACTTTCCGGTTTGCCTGGCGAAATTTTGGCAAAGGCAAATTTTCTGAATCGGAAGAGAGAATAGTTACCTCAGCGAATCCTCGCATTGCTGGCCTCAAAGATCGTCCCGACAAGCATCATCATCAATAAGGCGGTAAAAAGTAAGCCAAGAGAATCAAGTTCTACCTCAAGATCCGGATTACCCACATCATCGCCAATGGCTGGGCCGATGAAGCGGTGGTTTTCTCTTGTGAGCTGGTTTCTTAATAACTTTGGTCTTGGGCGGGTTGGCGCCCCGCTTTCTCCGCTTTATCTTGTGAAAGTTTCTTGCTCCAAAACGGATTATCACCCTAGATCGAAATAATTAAATGTCGGACACATAAAGCAGAATAAAGCTTAATGATGGAGCAACTAAAAGCTTACGTGGCGGTTTGTTGGTGGTGCGAGAAGGAGGCAGACCGGTTTGAGCACGTAGATGCTCGGTTCATTCAATATCTTCTTTACTGAGTCTCAGAACTTCATCATCGAGAGTTGGATTTTGGTGTGTCGGAGTGGGTCGTCGACACTATCAAGATATCGCACATCAAACCGGCGCCGGCTCGAGGCAAGATGCTCCATGATATCCAGCAGCGTGCAAGGTCTATTCCCGTCAAACCGTTGGCCATAAAAGCTCAAGCTTGGACAATTATGGGCATATTTGCTTCTATCCTTGGCACTCGGTCTTTGTGGAAAAGGATGAGTGTTGCTCGGCCGCCCGGACGGAAGCCGTAAGGGATTTTCATCCTCGGAGAAGTATCTTTGTAATAAAACCAAGTCGCATTCCACTCCTTGGGGTGAGTATGGAGTTTGACGTGGGGATAAGTGATCTCCTTCCTCTTTTGAATAGCCATGCCACCCAATTCAGTATTGGGGCCGTCGGTGAATTCAGTGCGACGGTTTAAATGAAAGAGGTCTCTAAACAATTCAATAGAAGGTTCCTCTTGAAGATATACTTCTGATAGTACTTGACAGTGGCATAAATTGGTGACGGAGTTGGGGCCAATATCCTGGGGACGGAGCTGAAAATTGGCTAACACGTCCCGGTAAAATTTAGAACCGGGCGGTTTGAAGCCCCGGGCCAGGTGATCTGCGAAGACCACAACCTCTCCTTCCTGGGGTGTAGGAGGACATTCCTCTCTAGGGACCCTCCAGTGGATTGTATCTTTATCATCTAAAGCGCCAATCGAGACTAGATCATCCAGCTGTGATTTGGTGACGCGAGAAGGAACCCAGTTGCATTCATACACTTGTTTGGCCATGGTAAGATCTACAAGAAATAGTTGATCCGGTTCAAGAGCATGCTTGGTACAAGGTGTTGATCTAAATTATGATAAACCGGAGGCAGTATCTATAAACCGGTTTTCCGTAATACAGTATCATGTGGATTCTGGCGGTTCAACCAGGGGACTAATGATATATATATACCGGTTTAGCGACTATTTCAATGGTAAGTTAAACCGCCTGACCTAAGCATTGGAAGCGATTGAAGCTATGGATAACTAAGTATGCAGAAACAAGTTTCGCAAGATCATATTACAGCTGCGGATCAAACGCGAAGCTTACAGAAAACAGAAAATGTTTCGAGAAGTAAGGCAAAAACAGAAGTGAACTATGGAGCAGGTATATGCGGAAGATCTATGGGCTTAGATGAGAGACAACAGCGGATGCGCAGGGATCACTATAAAATACAGCACAGGTTCATGGATTCACTCAAAGTCAAAAGAACAGATATGAACGCGCGAAGAACACAGCATGAAACTGGAACCCTAAAGAACAGATCTAGGTCAAGAAGGGGAGGAAGCTTACCGGGAACGGAGAAGACGCGGAAAGAGGCCGCAATGCTCGCACGCTCAGTCGATGCAGTGCCCAGACGAGGCAGAAGTCGGCGACGGTGGCGGAGCTCCAAGACCAGCGGCGCGAGGAAGACGAAGAAGAGGGGGCGAAGGGAAAGGAAAGAAATGACCCTTCGGTCCTATTTATAAAGCAACCGAGCTAGGTCAAGCGCCATGGATCCGTGAACCGCTATTAAAAGAGGGCGTTATAAATGATAAAATTTCAGGATGACGTCATGCGGTTTACAAGAATCGGAAGCGATGACGATCGCCGGTTTACCGACCACTAGAAGATGTCCAAGATGCAAGTTTTGTGAAGGATTGACATGAACCAGTTCAAATCAATCTGGGCCTAATGTTGGGGATATTACCACTAGGTGTAAACCGCGCCTGGGCCAGGTTAACTCCGTTAGTGGTATAAGCAGAAAGGCCCAAGGCCCGTAGTCGGTTTAGAACTTGTAGCCGTAAACCGGCCTGTTGTATAACTTGTGTTGTAAGTTCGGAATAGAGAGATACCAACCGGGATACGAGTATGAACCGGTTGGGACTCTATGAACCGACGGGCGTCACCCGTGTATATAAGGGGACGACCCGGCGACGGTTCAAGGGGAGACAACCACAACTCGAGCCTAGGCGAAGCTTGTTTGCTCCCTAGCCATCGAGACCACATCAATTCCATCACAACTAGACGTAGGCTTTTACCTTCATCGAAGGGGCCGAACTAGTATAAAAATCCTCGTGTCTTTGTGTCCGCTTTAACCCCTTCAAGTAAACCCGTAGCGATGGCTCCACGACTAAGTCCTTTCGCTAGGACATCTGCCGTGACAAATCCACGACAGGAAGTTGATAAAAACAATAGAAGAAATGATGTTTGAAATGCTCAACCCCATGTTGTTAATTTTAATAGACTTGATAACACTTGTTGATTAAATTGTCTAGCGAAACTTAGTTGAAGGGTGAACGAGATTATGCCAAAAATCTCTGTTATCTCTCTTACATGGTGCTTCAGCTTCTCGCTAGTGCTATGGCCCCGCTACTCTATGCACGTGTACATGTGTAAATGTGGCTTCGTCACCTTTCTTGATGTTATGTTGAGGACTCTGCTAGCGAGTGAATGATCCACCAAAAGCAAATGCTCGGATTTCGGCTATGAGTTTGTTATCGTACGTAGTGGAAACACTGAAAACGCATATTATTTAGCTTTCTCTTGAATGGTTCCATATGTGGTAACTAAAGGGGACTGATCAAAAGAGATCGAATGAGACATATGTCAAAGGTCCATAGTTCCCAAACATTAAGCCACAATGAAACTCTATGCATGATCTATTATTTGGCATAATCCCTTCACATAGCAACCAAAGTTACATGAAACAATGATTTAAATGAAGTGCTTAAGAGTCTTAAGTATGAAATAACTGTGGGTGTGCTTATGAGCACAAGAGCATCATGTGTTTCTACATGCCTTTCACTCCCTAACATATGTTTTCATGTCTCAATCAAAGAAAACTCTTCCGTGCATTGTCGGCAAGCAAGTGTTGTCTAGAGTAAATAGAATAGAGTGTTGCAAAGTTATTTTATCTAAGTAGATCAAGAACTTTGTGTTGATTATCTTTTCTTAATTAACACTTGCACAATAACCATGCCACCACTAAAATTATACTAAGTTTCTAGGTCAAGAAGCGGAGGGCTATCTGGGCGTACCGATTGTAAGTGAACCAAAACCTTCTCATTATTTCAGTTTAAACAACTGAGTTCCTTAAGATTCATATTTCTCTATATGTTGCTCGAGGATGTTAAATTTTAAGCTAGGGGGAGTTGATGAGTGATATTTTTTACACTCCTCTACCTTAGTTTAAACCGATATATTACATTTTAAAATGAGATATTCACTCCGATATTGCTACTAATGACTAATGAATGCAAAGGATTCCACAAATCCTACCTTCGATATGTTTTCACGGGAAATGGGCTAAAAAGGGAAGAAATCACGTGTGGAAATGGAAAGGAAGAAAAATGGAGGAAAAAGAAATCAACAATGTTTGGGGATATCGCTTATCGGGAACTTATTGGTCGACCAATTATAAGGGGTAAATCAGCCAGTTTATCGACATATCGGCCGATTTATCGCCATATCAGTTGATTTATCGGCCGATTTATCGCCATATCAGTTGATTTATCGGCCGATTTATCTTATCGGTCAAACACCGTAAGCGATAAATTGACCGATTTATTGAAATATCGGAAGATATTTTGAACAGTGGAAATCAACAAGAGGCGTTTATATGAAAACAGAGCAAAAGTCGGTGTTCCATACGGGCGCGAGCAAATTGTCCATCTGAAAAACTTTTATAAAGGGGACTGAGGGAGTCCTGGACTAGGGGGTGTCCGGATAGCCGAACTATCATCTTCGGCCAGACTCCAAGACTATGAAGATACACGATTGAAGACTTCGTCCCGTGTCCGGATGGGACTTTCCTTGGCGTGGAAGGCAAGCTTGGCGATACGGATATGTAGATCTCCTACCATTGTAACCGACTCTATGTAACCTTAGCCCTCTCCGGTGTCTATATAAACCGGAGGGCTTTAGTCCATAGGACGAACAACAATCATACCATAGTCTAGCTTCTAGGGTTTAGCCTCCTTTATCTCATGGTAGATCTACTCTTGTACTACCCATATCATCAATATAAATCAAGCAGGAGTAGGGTTTTACCTCCACCGAGAGGGCCCGAACCTGGGTAAAAACATCGTGTCCCCTGTCTCCTGTTACCATCCGCCTAGACGCACAGTTCGGGACCCCCTACCCGAGATCCGCCGGTTTTGACACCGACAGGGACCCCATCGAAATGTCAACAAGGGAGGCCGTGCAGAGCGTTGACAGTAGCTAGAAATCATCATATTCATATTCATCGACAAACCCTAACCGCCGCCGTTTCCATCTCCATAGCCACCATCACTACCATAGTGTTTCCTCATCTAGTTCATGCTTGTAATCGCGCATCCACTGTAAGACATATTTGCTATCAATCAATCTTCAAGATGTGTTCTTCAATGTTTTCTTCTCGCGATCTGATCTCCATGTGTGAGTAGTTCAGTAAGGTATGGATTGAGGTATGAGCCTTGCAACCCTCTGTATTTGTTGTGGGGATCAATGGAAGGGCTTTCAATTAACATCCCGTATGTGTGAAATAAAAGTGTTCCGTAAATGTCTCTTGTCTTGTCCGTGATCTTCATGCCTTCAGGTACCCAGGATCATGGAGATCGAGCCATGGTGAGGCTAGGAGTAAGGAGACCGTGAATTGTTATACAGAACACTGGTGACAATAAGGTTTAGTAGGGTAACATGGATCCTATCCTTGGGGATACATGAGGTGTAGTCATTAAACACCCAAAGCTCTTGTCTAATTTCACTATCTTAATTATCGAGGCAACCCTGCGTGATGGATAGGGCCTACGGTAGGACAACTGATTCTTGATGCAGGACTCGTGCCGGTCAAGATGTTATTTGGACACATCCCCCACTTCGGTTCGTAACCAGCACATCTCGATGGGTGACTTCCAGCTAACAAATTAATATCATATCTGATCCGGACACATATACATGGTTGTAAGCATTAAGACTTCATACCCGTACCTCTTTTTATTATAAGTGTTTGAATCCCTATTTGCTTGATTGATCCGGTCAAAAGCTGGAATTGGTCTAACATAAGCTTCCTAGTGACCATAGCTTCAAAAGAATTTTCGTCTTGTGGGTTCGATAATCTAGGGTCACCTCTGAGGAAATAGGCGTGGGATACACTTTTCTGTTCCATTACCAAATCACTAAAAGAAGGTATCAACGGGCGGCTGGTTGAGAGAGTGGGTGAAAATGAGATAGAGAAGAGCTATGTCTTTTACTAAGAGGCGGAGTGAATTGACATGGGCCAATGTTGACGTGGGCGTAAAACGTCATGCCATAACTAAGTACAGCCATGCCTCAAAATAAAAAAAACTAAGCAAAGCTCAAATAAGAAGGCTAAGAATAATAAAAGACTCAAAATGATAAAAGAAGTCTAAAAAATAACAAGAGAATCATAATAATAAAAGACTGAAAACAGTAAAAAAGTCTCGATATAATAGAAGACTAAAATAATAAAGACTAAGATAATAAAGACTAAAATATAATATAAAATGTTCACCATTTAGAAAATAACATTATTACTTTATACTAGTAATAACATATTTTTGGCTAATACAATGACTAAATACTTAAAACACTTGATAAAAGAAAATAATTATTTCTGACGTAACAGAAGTTAGCATGCCAGCACTAGACTAATTACCAACGGCGTGCATAGAAATCCAACGCCACCACTATCTTTCAACTGGTCAGTACAGCTGGGCTCACCGATTTTTGGCGTGTGAAAAAAAGCAACTCCTACACTAACCTAATAAAGTTGTCGTATCAAATTTCTCAATGCCACCACTATTTGAAAAAAAATTAGTTATTGCGTTGATTGATGGCGCTCCACAAAATAAAGTTCTGGCTGACCATTTCTCTACTAGTAATGCCATGAAAGTTCATTGTATTACATTCGATTCTCAAGAAAATAGTGTGAAAATTTTGTACTCGATGGGCCTCCTTTTGATTAGCCGGATTCCAAATGCAAGATTTAGGTGTGAACCATAGTTATCACCGGAACAAAGGGACTTTTTCATGAGGTTGGACTCGACGAAAATTTTATTTTCAATAGCCTGCACAACGGGCCATAGGAAAAATTTAGGAACTCCATAGAAAAAAATTGCTTGAAAGTATAATCCAAAAAAATTGCTATGATAATTTTTTAATTAAACGGTGGTCCTCTAATTCACATCATCCATGTAAGGGACAACTGTGCCAGCTTCATCTGTATCATGAATGGAAAGGAAGTTATCATAGAGAGAAGAAAAATAAACAACGAAGAAAGTATTTGTGATCACATCCTATCTTAATAGGATCGATAGTAAGGTTTTAGACGTTTTAGCACTGCATGGGTCAAAGATGGTGCTTGCACCTAAAGCCATATGGCCGAGTCTGGCCCCTACCTTCGCCCAAGTTTTCGTGGCCAGCGATTCTGCTTGGCACGTTGATTAATGGAATGAAATGTTCCACGCTAAAAAAAAGATTTGGTACTATGGTACTATCCATACTAATAAGGTGCTTTTTTTAGAGCCCATCTCCTATGGACCTCTTGGTTAACGTGCTTGTCTGGCGTTAGCCCAAGGGCCCCACTTGAGCCTAGGGATGATCGAGGAGTAAAAACTTCTAGTGGGGTGTTACACGATCATAACAATAGAAAATATATTTGTGAGTCCGATGCCAATTTTTCTTGCGGTGGTGGCGACATAGATTTTGAGCCTCTTTGTCCACCTTCTATAGGGTCAAACTGTTCACGATTTGTTCGATTGCACCATAAGAAAACAAAACGGATCATAAAAGAACCGTGGCATGTAGTACAAAGAAATCCTTAAAAATATAGTGTCCAATCATACACCTAATCAAACAATATGCTCATTCTTTTAGAGGATTTCAATACTCCGAACTTTATGGAAACCCTTTGAATCAAATTACCCTATCAAACACAATCCCAGTATAGTACAATGTTATCTGGTTCCTATGCAAGAAAACATGTCTGAACATATGTAAACACTGTTTTAGGTTTGGGTAGCTCAACAACAGATTTGGCACAATCTGACTTTGCTCAATCCTACATCCAAACACTCACCATAAAGCAGCACACTTAAAAAAACACTCCATAAAGGAAAAACAAAAGGAAATAAAAACAGAATCTGCACACATTATGCACGCACAGATCATTGAAAATAGAACGGCATCAATCTGGTCCCCCGGCGTCCCTGGCGAGGTTTCCCAATGCAGACACAATTATGGACCCCAAATGGTCTAGTTGCCACATCCGGCGACCGACGCGTGGGCGTTCCAGAGCCCCAAGCGCGAGCGAAGACAAGCGGCAGCTCATCCTCATCCTGCGGACCCCCACGAGAGAGGCTTTCACAGTTGTCCAACTCCCCTCACTCTGCGACTCTGCATGCGATCTCCTCTGATTTGGACGCGCTCCCAACACGATCTCGTCCTGATCTCGCCGCGCCCCCGTTTCGGGGCGTCCGGCTCGGATTGGCAACGGGCTCGCCCCCTTTCTGCCCCCTCTTTTAGGTCCCCCTCAACCACCTCGAGATCGATCCATCACGCGGCGCCTCTGCTCGCAGGATCATGCTAGGATTCACCTCACTCACCGCGTACGTGTGAGCGACCTAACCTTATCTGCAAATCGCAGCTGCTTGTCAAGGAGGAGGAGGAGCAGGTCATGTGAATTGTGAAGTATCATGCTATGCTAGGGTTCAGTTCATTTTTTTTGAGAGAGAAGGGTTCATTTCATTCGTGATGACTATCGCTGGTTTCTTGCAGAAGGTCGACCACGCATGTACCTACCTAGGATCCATTGTTAGGTCGTTTTCAAGGGGTAAACCCTAACGGGGTAGTGTCGCTGAAGAATCCTGTCGGATTATCGACGTATATCACGTGCGTGTGTGCATATATAAACGGCCGGCCATATGGCTATGTAGAGTACTAGCTACTTTTGTATATCACGGGTGGTCGCTGTCCATACGTCTCATACAAATTACCAAGATTAGAGCGCCTTGCACATGTATGGCCACTAAACCACAGAGGCTCCAAATGTAGGAGCAATGATAGCCGGCCGCTGCGCCCAAGAAATCTCACACTACAAGGATGCACGGTGTATTGTCTCGACTAGGCCTTCTTTGGAGTGACGTGTGTGTATCTTATGTGTGCCACGCAGGTTTGTGATGATTTTCACCTGTTTTTTCATAAATTAACTGGACAACCCTCTTCTGCTTATTTAATGGATGAGACAAATCTTTTGCCTCCATTTCAAAAAAAAAAAAAAACTCCTATGTGGAGGAAAGGGTAGCTCCGTCTTTTGGACATGGCATGTCGAATCTCCCATGTCACCGTATATCTAACAACCATATCTTCCTCAGGAGTGACCCCAAACCAAATAAGAAGGGAGATGAAAAGAATCCTTGGCAGCTCGCCATGCGTCCTTGCGTCCTTTCTCGGTTTCTCCGGTGGTGCACAGTTGGGCGATTTAGCCGGTGGATACATACTGTACATGGTTGGGTGAGTCATACGCTAGTACATAGGACCACTCGAAAAGAAGGGGTCGAGGAGTGGAGCTTCGAGAAAGATTCACCCAGATCGGATGACTCCATCCGCGATCCACAGCTAGCTACTGGCTCCATCGCACATGCGTGAATGCGTGGATACCCCGGCGGTTTTCAGTCACGCAGGACGGCCACCTTTCGGGGCTGTCGACTCTCAGCTTGCCCATCGACCGGCCTGATGAAGCAGGGCCGGTGCACGTACGTCCTACTGGATCCCTCCGCTTTCAAGTTGCCCGGATCATGCATGGATCTCGCGTCGCTGCCGAGCAGATACGGTGCGTGTACTGAATTTTTCTTCTAGTTGCTTCAGTTCCACACAAGGACGTCAAGGACCGTGGGAAACCGGCCACATATGTGCGGTTAACAGTAAGTTTACAAAGTCAGTGCAAAAGGGGAAGTGGGTTATGAGTTCCCTAGGCTGATATACATATACTGAGTATAACACTTGAACACCAAACTGGGAACAACTATAAGATGGGTTTGATAGAGTTGTTCCAGTAGGATCACGAAGATTAGATCATAAGCCTAATCGTTATATCACCTAATAGCAAAGGTCAGGGAGATGGATTAGGTTCTTACCACCAATGGAAGCAGCCATTGCTGTCGACGATGCGAAGTCCCGTGCCTGCTCGATGCAGGCTTGATGCAGGCTCGGTGAAGATGCTCGCTGCAGGTAGCGGCATCCCTCCGGGTGCCAACGGCACTGCCATGGAACAGGGGCATAGCTTGCAGATGATCTTCCCGTCGTGCAGCGCTCCCCCAGATTGGTAGGGTTTTGAGATGTGGGGAGCAGGAGTAAACCGTACGTGAACGAGTCTCTCGTAGGTGCCGGCTACTCCCCCATCTGTTTTTATGTGCGCTGGCGACAGGGGACCAAAACCACTTGTTGGTTAGGGTGGCCCCGACCAGGGCGCGTAAGTTGGGGTCGAGGGGAACGTACGTTGGTTCATTACCCCTTCCCTTACGTTAACTTATCCTCTGTTTTCCTTTCCTTTTCTATTCAGCCCGTTGGGCCTTAGATCAATACCAACATTCTCCTCGTTGATCGTTAGGTTCAATAACTTTTGTCCATTCTCCATAGGAACAATATACCAGAGTAAGGTGGTACAACAGCCGATGAAAAGCCATTGAACCTCAATACTCATAGCACACATCCTATTTCAAAGTGGAAAACATTTTACTTATTGGGAGTGGTTTATATTAGCGGTCCCATAATTCCTGAATCAAGAGGCTTCCAATAATCCCATGCTAGCTAGCCTTTAGTAAGCATATCCGGAAGCATACATGTCAAACTGATATGCTTAACATTAATAATTTGATCCTGGATTCTATGCCGAACAACACGATACTTTGGGTCAATGTGCTTGGCAGCAGCACTTCACTTGTTGTTATTTGCATAGAAAACTGCGGGTTCATTATCGCAGTACAATGTCAGTGGTCTGGAAATGATGTCAACCACTTTAAGTCCGGGAAGGAAATTCTTTAGCCATACAACCTGCCTGGTGGCCTCAAAACATGCTAGATATTCCGCCATCATAGTAGATGAGGCAACTATAGTTTGCTTGGAGCTTTTCCATGATATGGCTCCTCCAGCGAGTGTGAATATACAACCTGACGTGGATTTCTTACTATCCACGCACCCGGCAAAATTAGAGTCTGAGTAACCAATAGTTTCCAGGTTATCGGACTTTCTATATGTAAGAATGAAATTTTTAGTACCTTGCATATAACGCAAGACTTTGTTTGCGGCCTTTCACTGGTCCGGTCCTGGATTAGATTGAAATCTGTCAAGCATCCCGGTTACAAAAGCTAAGTCAGGGCGTGTACAAACTTGAGCATACATGATGCTTCCGACAGCTGAAGCATAAGGAACCGACTTCATCTGATCAGTTTCATTTTGGTTTCTCGGACATTGGAATGTCCCAAACTTGTCACCCTTGACTATGGGGGCAGGTGAGGAAGAGCACTTATGCATATTGTATTTCTTTAGTACTCTCTCAAAGTATGCCTCTTGCGGTAGTCCTAATGTTCCTTTGGACCTATCTCGATGAATCTCAATGCCAAGGACATACAGGGCTTCACCGAGATCCTTCATGTCAAATTTTGAGGACAAAAATCTCTTGGTCTCATGCAACATATCTTTATCGCTGCAAGCCAATAGAATATCGTCCACATATAGGACTATAATTGTGAACCTACTGCCTTTGAATTTAACATATATACAGTTGTCCAGTTCATTTTCTTTAAAACCAAAGGTTCTAATAATTTCATCGAACTTGAGGTACCACTGCCTTGAAGCTTGCTTCAAGCCATATATGGATTTCTGTAAATGACATACCATATGTTCTTTTCCTTCCACGACAAAACCTTCAGGTAGAGTTATGTAAACTTCTTCGTTTCAGTCACCATTCAAAAATGTCTTCTTGACATCCATTTGATGCAGCTCCAAATCATAATGAGCTACAAGTGCCATGACAATTCTGAAAGGATCTTTGGTTGACATAGGCGAGAAGGTCTCCTTATAATCAATTCCTTCTCTGTGTAAAACCTTTTGCTACAAATCTTGCTTTGAACCTTCCGACGTTTCTTTTGCAATCACATTTGGTTTTGTAGACCCACTTGCAGCCTACCCTTTTGGCTCCCTCAGGAACTTCTACTAAGTCCCAAACATCGTCCGAGCTCATAGATTTCAATTCGTCTTCCATGGCGACTAACCATTTGGACGGGTCTTCACTTTTAGTGGCTTCTTTATATGAGGTTGGATCGTGTGCCTTCCCTATGCCATTTTCATCCTCACACATGAAAGTGACATAATCGCTAGAGATGGCATTTTTCTTTTCCCGTTGTGAACTTCTCATAGGCTCATTAGTATGTGCATTTTCTCTTGCCCGAGAAGGTTGAGAATTAACATTGGGTTGAGGATCCTCATCATGTTGGGGATCTTCATTATGCTAATGATCCTTGTTGGATTGAGGATCCACTTCAGGTTTGGGATCACCAGTAGGTGTCTCGTGCATATTAGGCATAGGGATAAAGTTCTGTTGGATAGTTGGGGATGGAACGTACACCCGCTTCTCCTCAAGATCAATCGCCCTAACCGCAGTGATTTCATTATCCTCAAAATACACCGCTTGCCTGGTTTCCACAAACCTGGTGGTATGACCCGGGCAATAAAAGCGATATCCTTTTCCTTATGAGGGTACCCAATGAAAAAACAACTAACTATCTTTGGGTCCAACTTCTTAATATGTGGATTGAATACTTTAGCTTTAGCTGGGCAGCCCCACACATGCAAGTAATGCAAGCTCGGTTTCTTTCCCGCCCACATCTCGTAGGGTGTGCTCGGTGCTGACTTAGTTGGAGCAAGATTCAGGATGTGTGAAACTATTTTCAATGCCTCCATCCAAAGGCTTACTAGTAAGTTTGCATGACTAAGCATGCTACATACCATATCCATAAGAGTGCGGTTGTGACGTTCAGCTACGCCATTTTGCTGAGGTTCACCGGGCATTGAATATTGGGCAATAATTCCATTTTCAGCAAGATATTTCGTGAATGGTCCTGGAATTTGCCCATAAGGAGCATGCCTGCTATAATATTCTCCCCCATGATCAGACCGTACTACTTTGATCATTAGGTTGAGTTGATTTTCATCCTCGACTTTATAAGTCTTAAATTTGTCCAAAGCTTCAGATCGATCACATATGGGATAAATTTAGCCATAGCGAGAGAAATCATATGTGAAGGTGATGAAAGAATCAAAACCATCCATATACTTCACGTTAAAAGGTCCGCATATATCAGTATGAATAAGTTCAAGGACCGTTGTGGCTCTTACTGCTCCTTTCTTAATTGTTTTCACATATTTTCCCTTAATATAGTCAATACAATTGCCTGCATCAGAGAAATCTAGCGGAGGAAGTATTTCTACTTTAATCAATCGTTCCATTCTCCCCCTTGAAATGTGGCCCAAGCGATGATGCAACAAGTTCGAAGAAGGATTGATACTTCTCCCATTCTTTTCATGATTGCGTTCATTCATATTTATCTCGCAGAGATTCACACACAAAGGAGAACCAAAAAGATTTAACATATAAAGTTTGCCTCGTCGGACGGAGAGACCAACATCCTCATTACAATACTTTGAAAACACTGTTTCTCCCCGGAGGTACAATGAAAACCAAAATCATCTAAACATGAAACTGAAATCAAATTCCTACTCAATGTAGGCACGTAAAGAACGTCCTTGAGCTGAAGTAGGAAACCAGTGTGCAACTTCAAGGTGAGGGAGCCCACGGCTTCAACTTCAGCCTCCTAGCCATTCGCAATATTAAGTCTTCTTGTACCCCTTAGGGTGTGGCTTATATGGAATCCTGCAAAGAATTCACGACATGAACAATCGTACATGAGTCAATCCACCATGTAGATTCAGAAAAATCAACATATAGAGATTCATCTACAAGAGTGATATCATCTTTACCCCTTTTATTCAGCCACATAAGGAAACCTCGACAGTCTGCCTTGACATGATTTGGCTGCTTGCAAAAATTGCAAAGTCTTTCTGCAGCGGCATTTGTAAGATTAACTGGAGCAGCCGTTGAAGGAGCGGGACGTGAACAACTTGCCTCATTGCATTGCTTAGGCTTTGCAGGATTCTTTTTGGAATACTGCTTTTTGTTGGGCACATTATTGTTATGAGCATTGTTCTCATGCTTCCTCTTGCAGAGTTAACATGGAGAGCTTGATCTTTCTGCTCACTCTTCATTCTCTCATCCTTCTGAACGCAATGTGCAATGAGTTAAGATAGTTTCCATTTGGTTTCAAGAAAATTATAGTTTATTTTGAATGGATTGAACTATGAGGATAGTGACCTAAAAACTAGGACCACAAGAAGCTCTTTGTTTAAGTCACACTTCATGATCTTAAGCTTTGCCGTGACATTGCTCATACTTAAGATGTGCTCCCTCACATTTCCATGGCTGTCATATTTTGCAAGCAACTTGTGCAAAAGCTCATCTGTGTACACTTTCTTCGAGCCCTTAAATTATTCTTCCACCAATTTCAAATATTCGACGGAACTTTCATTAGCAGGAATAGCCCCTTTAATCTCAGTCGAGATGGAGAAGTTCATAATTAGGAGTGCCATTCCGTTTGACCTCTCCCACTTCTCAACTTTAGTATCATAGGCTTTCTTAAGCTCTTCATACCCAGTGGCATCCTTTTTATGTTCCACTGGTTTACTTTCCCTCAGTGTGAGGTCAACCTCTTGCCTGCCGAGGTGCAAAAGCAACGAGTCCTTCCAAGTTTGGAAGTTATTCCCAGTAAGTGGCTCGATCTCGAGGCCAAGAGAACCGGAAGCTATCATGATTTCAAAGTATCATAAAGAAAAAGAACATCATAATTAAATTAAATTGCACAAAAATTAACCTATGTTGGTTCAAAATTTTCATGCAAAAATCAACTCCAAATTATATCACCGTTGGGCAGAAAATAATAAGGAATTAACAGAGTGATTCAAAGATGTAAAACAACTTTGTTCTGTATTAAAAAATGATTACGGAAATCTCGTGTGCAATATCAATTTTTTAACATTAATAATACATCATTTATTGATATTAGCATGAGATGGACATAAATATGCCATAAAATGACACAAACGTTGATTCATAAAAGTTTTCTAAATAAAATTTCTCGTTGGTTCCATTTCATACAGAAAACTAAAACATAATTTTCAGCATCATTTTTCTGGCAATTTTTCTATTTATAACAGTGCAAAACATTTTGAGGATAATCATAATACGTAATGCACTGAATAAACAGAAAAAACCACAAAACTTTAATTTTAGCCCATCAACCCACAAGAGCCCGTTAAAACTCAATTCCCACAGCCATAATCATTAAAGAAAGAAAAAAGTGTTTGCTGTTGGGCTAGGACAACCTGGGAAGAGGCCCTGCCGATAAAACGGCCTACTAAGCAGCCGATGGCCTGTCCAGAGCCGCGCATCAATCTGGCACGTTGGATCAAGCCGACGGCTTAGATCGCTCTGGAACGGAGCAAAACCACTGAGTGGTCAAACCCTAGCCCTAATCCCCATTTCCCCCGATCCAACCGGAGCAGCGACGGAGAGAGGGCCGCGGCAGCCAAATCTCGCCAGCCATGGCGGTGCGGCAGCTGCCCTCGTCAGTGCAATGTGCAGCGGACCTTGTCCCACGCGCTCATCTAGTGAGCGTGGCTCCAGCGTTGCAGCCATGGCGACTCGAGAGGCGGACGTGAGGCATTACGTCGGTTGTTGCCAGCACAGGCATTCGACTGCGACGGTAACGTCCAAGGCGCGGAGGCCAGGTGACGCGCGCGTCCATGAGCGTAGCAGCAATTGCTGCTTCATTCCGCGCACCATCTCAAAAGGCAGCGTCATCCCGGCCATGGCGTGCGTGCACGGTGGTGGCCGTGCAGACCCCCAAGGCCGACATCATCTAGGTGAGCCCACAAATCTATTATTTTCTTTAAAATTTCGTCTTTGTTCTCAGATTTGGGGATTTCAAAATTTGGGGAAAATGCTAGGGTTAGGGTTTCTTCTAATATAGGGGAAATAGCATGATTTCTTTAAAACATTCGATTCCCCTCCTTCTATATGCTTAACATGATTTAAAACTAGTGCTAGTCAACAAAAACTGAAGCGGAAGCGTGGCATAGTTAGACTAACTGAACAGGTTAATCATCATAGTTCTCTAATTAGCACTAGTCCTGTAGCAAATTGTTCTTTAACCGAAAGCAATGAACCCTAACCTAGTGTCATTAACTTGAACAGCGGGCAATCAATCTAATCATGAACCATAATCTTAAACCTTAATCATCAGTACATAATCATGATCATCAAACTTAAACAGATCATCTTAGGGATCTAATTAACCATGCTTAAGATACCATTGATAGAGTTGATCCAGTAGGATCACGAAGATTGGATCATAAGCCTAATCGTTACATCACCTAATAGCACAGATCAGAGAGATGGATTAGGTTCTTACCACCAATGGAAGTAGCCATTGGTGTCGATGATGCGAAGTCTGTGCCTGCTCGATGCAGGCTTGATGGAGGCTCGGTGAAGATGCTCGTTGTAGCTAGCGACGTCCCTCTGGGCGCCAGCGGCACTGCCCTAGAACAGGGGCAGAGCTTGGATATGATCTTCTCGTCGTGCAGCGCTCCCCCAGATCGGTAGGGTTTTGAGATGTGGGGAGCCAGGAGTAAACCGTACGTGAATGAGTCTCTTGTAGGTGCCGAATACTCCCCCATATGTTTTTATGTGCACTAGCGACAGGGGACCGAAACCACTTTTGGTACATCAACTCTATTGCCCTTCCGATGAAGCGTGAGTATTCCACCTCAGACCTACATGTCCATAGCTAGTAGCTAGATGGCTTCTTCTCTCTCTTTGATTCTCAATACCACGTGCTCCTCAATGATCTTGGAGATCTATTCAATGTAATCTTCTTTTGCGGTGTGTTTGTCGAGATCTGATAAATTATGGATTTATGATTAGCTTATCTATGAATATTATTTGAATCTCCTTTGGATTCTTATATGCATGATTTGGTATCTTTATATTTCTCTTCGAATTATCGGTTTGGTTTGGCCAACTAGATTGGTATTTCTTGCAATGGGAGAGGTGCTTAGCTTTGGGTTCAATCTTGCGTGATTTCACCCAGTGACAAAGTAGGGGTATCGAGACACGTATTGCATTGTTGCCATCAAGGATAAAAAGATGGGGTTTTCATCATATTGCTTGAGTTAATTCCTCTACATCATGTCATCTTTCTTAATGCGTTACTCTATTCTTATGGACTTAATACTCTAGATGCAGGTAGGAGTCGGTCGATGTGTGGAGTAATAGTAGTAGATGCAAAATCGTTTTGGTCTACTTGACACGAACATGATGCCTATATTGCATAATCATTGCCTTGGATATCGTCATAACTTTGCGCTTTTCTATCAATTGCTCGACAGTAATTTGTTCACCCACCATATTATTTGCCTTCATGAGAGAAGCCTCTAGTGAAACCTATGGCCCCCGGGTCTATTTTCCATCATATTAGCTTCCGATCTACTATTTTCTATCATATTAGTTTCCGATCTACTATTTTGCAATCTTTTGTTTCCAGATCTATAAACCAAAAAACCCCAAAATAGTTTATCTTTTGTTTAGTTCTATTTATCTATCTCTATCAGATCTAACCTTTGCAAGTAACAGTGAAGGGATTAACAACCCCTTTATCGCATTGGGTGCACGTGTTTGATTGTTTGCGCATGTATTGGTGATTTGCACGTTCTTCTCCTACTGGATTGATACCTTGGTTCTCAAACTGAGGGAAATACTTATATCTACTTTGCTGCATCACCCTTTCCTCTTCAAGGGAAAGACCAAGCAAGCTCAAGAAGTAGCAGGAAGAATTTCTGGCATCGTTGCCGGGGAGATCTACGCCAAGTCAAGACATACCAAGTACCCATCATAAAACTCTCATCTCTTGCATTACATTATTCGCCATTCGCCTCTCGTTTTCCTCTCCCCACTTCTAAAATGATTTTTGAAAGATTTGCCTTTTTCTTTCGCCCTTCTTCTGTTCGTCTTCTCGCTTGCTTTATGTTTGCTCGAATTGTTGCCATCATGTATGAATCTGGGGATGTTATCATTGAAAATCTTGAGGAAAAACTTGGATCTTGTTCTTTGGATCGTGAAACTGAAACTCCTCCTAACTACAAAGCAAAAACTTTTCATGTGGGGGACGGTAATATTATTGGGAAAAGTATTATTCAAGAATTCTTTGATTGTACAGGATCTATGCCCATTAGTAAAAGAACTATTCTTCTCGATACAAATTGTTATGATGATGCCATTGTTATGCTCATTGAGAAATTAGAAAGGAAATTTGTGCACATCCATCCTATTTTGCCAAAAGTGTTCTACAAACTTCCCAATATTAATTAGCCAATAGCTAAAAAGATTGCCACCATCATCCTTATGCGAGAATTTGATTTTATAATACAAGAGGCTAAGGATATTTTTGCTTTCTATAATTAAGATGTTGAACACCCTTCGACTGAATATACTCCATGATAAAGAAACTACGCGTAGTTTGGAATCTAGGGATTATCAATCTTATAGCAAAAATCATAGGAGGAGAGGTCCCAATTCAGAAATCTCTCAAACTTTGTACCTTGAGGCCTATCAGTGAAAGGATCGAGAAGAGGTGTCTAGAGGGGGGGTGAATAGACTCTCAACCAAGAAAAGTAGCAATTTTTAAGTTCTTCAAGTTGAGGTGGAGTTTAAGCACAAGTTTAAACATTCACAATACATATCAAGCAAGCATGACAAGAGTATATGAGCAGCGGAAAGTAAAGCATGCAAATTGCAACATTTTAAAGGGATTGGATTGGAGAGTGCAAACGCAATTGGGGACACGAAGATTTTTTATCCGTGGTTCCGATAGGTGGTGCTATTGTACATCCACGTTCATGGAGACTTCAACCCGCGAAGGCTAACGGATCGCTGAGTCCATGGAGGGCTCCACCCACAAAGGGTCCACGAAGAAGCAACCTTGTCTATTCCATCATGGCCATCGCCCACGAAGGACTTGCCTCACTAGGGTAGATCTTCACGAAGTAGGCAATATCCTTGCATATACAAACTCCTTGGTTCAACTCCACAATCTTGATGGGGGCTCCCAAGTGACACATAGCCAATCTAGGAGACACCACTCTCCAAAAGGTAATAGATGGTGTGTTGATGATGAAATCCATGCTCTTGTGCTTCAAATGATAGTATCCCCAACACTCAACTCTCTCTCATAGGATTGGATTTGGTGGAAAGATGTTTTGAGTGGAAAGCAACTTGGGGAAGGCTAGAGATCAAGATTTATGTGGTTGGAATGGAATATCTTGACCTCAACACATGAGTAGGTGGTTCTCTCTCAGAAAATGAATGCTGGAAGTGTAGGCATGTTCTGATGGCTTTCTCCATGAATGAAGAATGGGTGGAGGGGTATATATAGCCTTCACACAAAATCTAACCGTTACACACAATTTACCAAACTCGGTGAGACCGAATCAGAAAACTGGTCAAACCGATTTAGTTCATAATGTGACTGTTAGGTGTTTCGGTGGGACCGACATGTCAACTCGGTGGGACTGATTTCTTTAGGGTTAGGGCATAACGTAATCTCGGTGAGACCGATTACACAAACTCAGTGGGACTGACTTTGGTAATAAGCTAACCAGAGAGTTGGTCAGGCAAACTTGGTGAGACCGATTCGCTCATCTCGATGAGACCAAAATGTTATGAAGGGAAACAGAGAGTTTGCATTGCGAACTCGGTGGGACCAATCGCTCATCTCGGTTAGACTGAAACGTTACGAAGGGAAACAAAGAGTTTGCAATCCCATCTCGGTGAGACTGAGATCCCTATCGGTGAGACCGAAGTGACTAGGGTTTCTGGTAGTGGCTATGTCAAATGAAGTCGGTGGCGCGGGATAGATCAAATCGGTGGGGCCGAGTTTGATTTTTTGTATGGGACATATGTGGATATGAGAAAGTGGTTGAGGGCTTTGGAGCATATCACTAAGCACTTTGAGCAAACAAGTCATTAAGCAACACCTCATCCCCTTTTAATAGTATTGGCTTTCCTATGGACTCAATGTGATCTTGGATCACCAAAATAGAAAATGTAGAGTCCTGAGCTTTGAGCTTGAGCCAATCCTTTGTCCTTAGCATCTTGAAGGGGTTCCACATCCTCTTGTTCATGCCACTCCGCTGTTGGACTTATCTGAAATATACTAGATAAAAGTATTAGTCCAACAAGAGGTATGTTGACATTAATTGCCAAAATCACCCAGGGAGCACTTATGCTTTCAATCTCCCCCTTTTTGGTAATTGATGACAACATACATCAAAGTTTTAGATAAAGATATAGAGAAAGGCAGGTAAAGCTTTGGAAGGACATGTAACATGCATAGGCTCCCCCTACATGTATGCAATCATGTAAATATGGAACATAAGAGCATGTGAGTGCATAATCATGACAAAGCAAGCAATGAGTTACATGTATCTTGGCAATACGCATCAGAGCAAATGGTGTGAATATAGGAAATGTACCTTCATGCTCATGAGTCCTTCTTGCAAACAATATGTACATCAGCAAGAGATCCTCATGCACATGAGTGTGATGCATATACTTACCTTGTGGTCTTGAGCTAGCTTTGGAAGAGATGAACCTGAGTAAACAAGGTTAGACAACACAGAAACATCTACTGAACAGAGCAAGAGCAGCAAATCACAAGAGTACCAAGATTGGGATGACATGTAGAGAGTGAGTACTCGGTACTCTATTTGAGTGTAGGCATGTCCCCAAAGGTAAAGATATGCAATGAATTCGAAGATTTCCTTCCCTTAGATGTCTTGCTCCCCCTGAATCTTACATGGGATACTGGGAGAAGATAAGGAATAGAAAATCAGAGCAAAGCAAACACACAAACAACATGAACATGTCTTTCCCCTCTAAAGACATGTGACTTCTCTCCTCTTTGAATACCAAGCATCTGGGGTCTCTCTTTGATGTGATTATTTATCTCTCTTTCCCCCTTTTGATATGATTAAGCTTTGATGTGAGCTCTCTCTCCCCCACCCTTTGACATCAATCTCCAAGAAGGGGTCTTCTGGAGTGTGAGTCAAAATAGGTTTGGTCCTTGAGTCACATAACAAAGTAGCAGGGAAAAATAAGGTATTGGTAGAGGATAAGAATCATCGAGTGGAGCTGGAACAAAATGTGCAGGATGGAAATGACAAAGTGTCTCCTCTGCATTTGAAATCGGTAACACCGAATTGTTGTCTTCGGTGGCACCGAGGTGATTCGGTTTGACCGAAAGAGACAAACCGGTGTGTCCGAGTTCATTATAGAGATAAAGCACTTGTCACCTCAGCTCACTAAGCAAATAAGATCTCACAAGGATTTGCAGGGAATTAACTAAAGGATTTGCAATGAATAGGATGCAGGGAATGCAGAACAAAAATTAAAAAGAAAAGAGATCTAGATGAATTAAGAAGGGAAACAAATATGCAAGAGACAAATGCAAGAACAAGGAGAAACACTAGAGAACTTCATCTAGAATTGGTCGGCGACAAAGTCACCTATGTTAGAGTACATTGACTTAGGAGTCAAGTGAAGACACTTGATCATAGGCCATACTCATTGTTTAAGCTCAAAATGGGGTTGCCATTTTTCGTTTAAGCATTTTGACGTATTCACATCTTGTTGAGCTACTTTGACCCATGACTTGGGGTAAAGCTTCTCTAAGACGGAATAACATACCTTGGGTGGTGGTGTTGATCTTGATCATGTGGTTGAACTTGTGTGGGATGCTCAAGATTGATGTAGTTCATTGGGAGCACCACTTGTAATTGGAGTTTGAAGGGTTTCATGCTTCCTTGTCTTCAACCACCGTATTGTAGAGACTTGGTCATGTAGAGATTGCTCAAGATGTGAGTGAGTTGCAATCTCATAGATTTAGATTCATCCAATTACCTACAAGGGTTAGATAACATGCAAGGTGGTTCTATCGTACATCCACGTTCATGGAGACTTCAACCCAGGAAGGGTAACGGATGTGCGAGTCCACGGAGGGCTCCACCCGCAAAGGGTCCACAAAGAAGCAACATTGTCTATTCCACCGTGGCCATCGCCCCACGAAGGACTTTCCTCACTAGGGTAGATCTTCACGAAGTAGGCGATCTCCTTGCCTATACAAACTCCTTGGTTCAACTCCACAATCTTGACAGGGGCTCCCAAGTGACACATAACCAATCTAGGAGACACCACTCTCCAAAAGGTAAATAGATGGTGTGTTGATGATGAACTCCTTGCTCTTGTGCTTCAAATAATAGTCTCCCCAACACTCAACTCTCTCTCATAGGATTGGATTTGGCGGAAAGATGTTTTGAGTGGAAAGCAACTTGGGGAAGGCTAGAGATCAAGATTTATGTGGTTGGAATGGAATATATTGACCTCAACACATGAGTAGCTGGTTCTCTCTCAGAAAATGAATGCTGGAAGTGTAGGCATGTTCTGATGGCTTTCTCCATGAATGAAGAGAAGGTGGAGGGGTATATATAGCCTTCACACAAAATCTAACCGTTACACACAATTTACCAAACTCGGTGAGGCCGAATCAGAAAACTCGGTCAGACCGATTTAGTTCATAATGTGACAATTAGGCATTTCGGTGGGACTGACTTGTCAACTCGGTTGGACCGATTTCTTTAGGGTTAGGGCATAACGTAATCTCGGTGAGACTGATTACACAAAATCGGTGGGACCGACTTTGGTAATAAGCTAACCAGAGAGTTGGTCAGGCAAATTCGGTGGGACCGATTCGCTCATCTCGGTGAGACCGAAACATTACGAAGGGGAAACAGAGAGTTTGCATTGCAAACTCGGTGGGACCAATCACTCATCTCAGTTAGAACGAAATGTAACAAAGGGAAACAGAGAGTTTGCAATCCCATCTCGGTGAGACCGAGATCTCTATCGGTGAGACCGAAGTGACTAGGGTTTCTAGCAGTGGCTATGTCAAATGAACTCGGTGGCGCCGGATAGATCAAATCGGTGGCACCGAGTTTGACTTTTGGTATGGGACATATGTGGATATGAGAAAGTGGTTGAGGGCTTTGGAGCATATCACTAAGCACTTTGAGCAAGCAAGCCATTAAGCAACACCTCATCCCCTTTTAATAGTATTGGCTTTCCTATGGACTCAATGAGATCTTGGATCACTGAAATAGAAAATGTAGAGTCCTGAGCTTTGAGATTGAGCCAATCCTTTGTCCTTAGCATCTTGAAGGGGTTCCACATCATCTTGTCCATGCCACTCCACTGTTGGACTTATCTGAAATATATTAGATAAAAGTATTAGTCCAACAAGAGATATGTTGACATTAATTACCAAAATCACCTAGGGAGCACTTGTGCTTTCAAGGAGGAATTTGATTGGATTACAAGGGGGATTTATGTAGGATTTAATAGTGATCGGTTGAATAAGATAATGAAAGAACCGTTAGAAACGAGATACGTGTTCTGTATGATGATATATATGGTGATGATCCTGATTACGGGTTTATGAATGTTAAAATAACTAATCAAAGTCCTTTTCATGATTTAAGTTCATCTACTAGAAACGAAATAAAAGAAATGATAGATTTATTAAGACAAGTTTTGGAGGATTTGATGAGAAAGGAATTGCATACCAAAGATGACAATACCTAGATCTATGCTTTATGCCTAGCTAAGAGCGTAAAACAATATCGCTTGTTGGGAGGCAACCCAATTTTATTTTCGTTCTTGCTTTTTTGGTTATGTTTTTCAATAAATAATTCATATATACTCTGGTTAGATGTGTTCTGTGTTTTAATTAGTGTTTTTGCCAAGTAAGACCTTTGGGATGGCTTACGGTGATAGTTGATTTGATCATGCTGAAAAACAGAAACTTTTGTGCCTAGAAAAATAATTTTAATAATTCACAGAAGCGTGATTTTGATCTGAATTATTTACACAAGATTTATATACAAATTTCCCAGGTTGTCCTAATTTTTCAGAATTTTTGGAGTTAAAGAAGTATTCCAAGTTCTCTGATTGCTACAGATTGTTATGTTTTTGATAGATTCTGTTTTCTTTGTGTCGTTTGCTTATTTTGATGAATCTATGGGTAGTATAGGGGGGTATGAACCATGGATAAGTTGGAATACAGTAGATATTACACCAATATAAATAAATAATGAGTTCACAACAGTACCATAAAGTGGTGATTTGCTTTGTTATACTAACGGGTCTCGTAAGATTTTCTGTTTAGTTTTGTGTTGTGAAGTTTTCAAGTTTTGGGTAAGGATTTGATGGACTATCGAATAAGGAGTGGCAAGAGCCTAAGCTTGGGGATGCCCAAGGCACCCCAAGTTAATATTCAAGGATAACCAAGAGCCTAAGCTTGGTGATGCCCCGGAAGGCATCCCTCTTTCATCTTCGTCTACCGGTAACTTTACTTGAGGCTATATTTTTATTCACCACATGATATGTGTTTTGCTTAGACCCTCTTGTATGACGAGTCTTTGATTTTTAGTTTGCCACAATCATCCTTGTGGTACACACCTTTTGAGAGGGACACGCATGGATCATGATTTATTAGAATACTCTATGTGCTTCACTTATATCTTTTGAGCTAGGCAATTTTGCTCTAGTGCTTCACTTATATCTTTTTAGAGCACGACAGTGGCTTTATTTTATAGAATCTCATGCTTCACTTATATTATTTTGAGAGTCTCTCTAAGCAGCATGGTAATTTGCTTAGGATATGAATTTAGTCCTAATATGATAGGCATCCAAGAGGGATATAATAAAAAATTTCATATAAAGTGCATTGAATACTAAGAGAAGTTTGATTCCTTATGATTGTTTTGAGATATGAGGATGGTAATATTAGAGTCATGCTAGTGAGTAATTGTGGATTGTTAAGATACTTGTGTTAAAGTTTGTGATTCCCGTAGCATGCACGTATGGTGAACTGTTATGTAACGAAGTCAGAGCATGATTTATTTATTGATTGTCATCCTTTGTGTGGAGGTCTGGATCACGCGATGGTTAACTCCTACCAACCCTTCCCCTAGGAGCATGCGCGTAGTACTTTGTTTCAGTGACTAATAGATTTTTGTAATAAGAATGTGAGTTCTTTATGACTAATGTTGAGCCCATGGATTATACGCACTCTCGCCCTTCCACCATTGCTAGACTCTCTAGAATCGTGCAACTTTCGCCGGTGCCATACATCCACCATATACCTTCCTCAAAACAGCCACCATACCAACCTATTATGGAATTTCCATAGCCATTCCGAGATAATATTGTCATGCAACTTTCCACCGTTCCGTTTATTATGACACGCTTCATCATTGTCATATTGCTTTGCATGATCATGTAGTTGACATAGTATTTGTGGCAAAGCCACCGTTCATAATTCTTTCATACATGTCACTCTTTAGTCATTACACATCCCGGTACACCGCCGGAGGCATTCATATAGAGCCATATTTTGTTCTAGTATCGAGTTGTAGTTTTTGATTTGTAAGTAAAGAAACGTGTGATGATCTTCATTATTAGAGCATTGTCCCATGTGAGGAAATCAAAATAAAAGAGGCCAAAGAAGCCAACTAAAAAAAGAGACCAAAGAAGCCATTCAAAAAAGGAGAGAGAAGAGAGAAGGGGCAATGTTACTATCCTTTTCCTACACTTGTGCTTCAAAGTAGCAGCATGATCTTCATGATAGAGAGTCTCCTATTTTGTCACTTTCATATACTAGTGGGAATTTTTCATTATAGAACTTGGCTTGTATATTCCAACAATGGCTTCCTCAAATGCCCTAGGTTTTCATGAGCAAGCAAGTTGGATGCACACCCACTTAGTTTCTTTTTGAGCTTTCATAAACTTATAGCTCTAGTGCATCCGTTGCATGGCAATCCCTACTCACTCACATTGATATCTATTGATGGGGATCTCCATACCCCGTTGATACGCCTAGTTGGTGTGAGACTATCTCCTTCTTTTTGTCTTCTCCACAACCACCATATTCTATTTCACCTATAGTGCTATGTCCATGGCTCACGCTCATGTATTGCGTGAAAGTTGAAAAGGTTTGAGAATACTAAAGTATGAAACAATTGCTTGGCTGAGACCGGGCTTGTGCATGATTTGAATACTTTGTGTAATGAAGATGGAGCATAGCCAAACTATATGATTTTGTAGGGATAGCTTCCTTTAGCCATAGTATTTTGAGAAAACATGATTGCTTTATTAGTATGCTTGAAGTATTGTTGTTTTTATGTCAATATTAAACTTTTGTTTTGAATATTATGGATCTGAACATTCATACCACAATGAAGAAAATTACATGGATAAATATGTTAGGCAACATTCCACATAAAAAATTCCGTTTTCATCATTTACCTACTCGAGGACGAGCGGGAATTAAGCTTGGGGATACTTGATACGTCTCCAACGTATCTATAATTTTTGATTGTTCCATGCTATTATATTATCTGTTTTAGATGTTTAATATGCTATTTGATATTATTTTTGGGACTAACCTATTAACCTAGAGCCCAGTGCGAGTTTCTGTTTTTTCCTTGTTTTTGAGTTTCGCAGAAAAGGAATACTAAACGGAGTCCAAACAGAATTAAACTTCACGATGATTTTTCTTGGACCAGAAGACACCCAAGAGACTTGGAGTTCAAGTTAGAAGAGCTATGAGGCGGCAACAAGGGTGGAGGGCGCACCCAGGGGGTAGGGCGCGCCCCCTACCTTGTGGGCCCCTCGTGACCCCCCTGACCTAGTTCTGCCTCCTATATATTCACATATATTCCCAAACCACGAAGCATCCACGAAAACACTTTTCCACCGCCGCAACCTTCTGTTCCTGTGGGATACCATCTTGGGGCCTTTTCCGACATCCTGCCTGATGGGGATTCGATCATGGAGGGCATCTACATCAACTCTATTGCCCCTCTGATGAAGCGTGAGTAGTCCACCTCAGACCTACGCGTCCATAGCTAGTAGCTAGATGCCTTTTTGTCTCTCTTTGATTCTCAATACCACGTTCTCCTTGATGTTCTTGGAGATTGTAGGATGGAAAGTAGGTCTAGAGGGGGTGATTAGACTACTTGACCAAATAAAAATCTAGCATTTTTTCCAATTTTAAGTCTTGGTAGGTTTTAGCAACTTAGCACAAGTCAAGCAATCAACCTACACATGCAATTCTAAGAGTGTAGCAGTGGAAAGTAAAACATTGCATATGAAGGTAAAGGGAAGGGTTTGGAGAAGGAAAATGCAATGTAGACACGAAGATTTTTGGCGTGGTTCCGATAGGTGGTGCTATCGTACATCCACGTTGATGGAGACTTCAACCCACGAAGGGTAACGGTTAAGCGAGTCCATGAAGGGCTCCACCCATGAAGGGTCCACGAAGAAGCAACCTTGTCTATCCCACCATGGCCATCGCCCATGAAGGACTTGCCTCACTCTAGTAGATCTTCACAAAGTAGGCGATCTCCTTGCCCTTACAAACTCCTTGGTTCAACTCCACAATCTAGTCAGAGGCTTCCAAGTGACACATAACCAATCTAGGAGACACCACTCTCCAAAAGGTAATAGATGGTGTGTTGATGATGAACTCCTTGCTCTTGTCCTTGAAATGATAGTCTCCCTGATATGTCTCCAACGTATCTATAATTTTTTATTGTTCCATGCTATTATATTACCCCTTTTGGATGTTTATGGGCTTTATTTTACACATTTATATCATTTTTGGGACTAACCTACTAACCGGAGGCCCAGCCCGTATTGCTGTTTTTTTTGCCTATTTCAGTATTTCGAAGAAAAGGAATATCAAACGTAGTCCAAACGGAATGAAACCTTCGAGAGCGTGATTTTTGGAACGAACGTGATCTAGAGGACTTGGAGTGCAAGTCAAGAAGCAGCTGAGGTGGCCACGAGAGGGTAGGCCCCCCCTATAGGGCGCGCCCCCCCTACATAGCCCGAAAACATCCAGGGAGCCATCGAAACACAATTTCCACCACCTGTAACCTTCTGTATCCGCGAGATCCCATCTTGGAGCCTTCGCCGGCGCTCTGCCGGAGGGCGAATCGACCACGGAGGGCTTCTACGTCAACACCATAGCCCCTCCGATGAGTTGTGAGTAGTTTACCACAGACCTTCGAGTCCATAGTTATTAGCTAGTTGGCTTCTTCTCTCTTTTTGGATCTCAATACAATGTTCTCCCCCTCTCTTGTGGAGATCTATTCGATGTAAACTCTTTTTGCGGTGTGTTTATCGAGATCCGATGAATTGTGGGTTTATGATCAAGTTTATCTATGAGAAATATTTGAATCTCCTCTGAATTCTTTTATGTATGATTGAGTTATCTTTGCAAGTCTCTTCGAATTATCAGTTTGGTTTGGCCTACTAGATTGATCTTTCTTGCCATGGGAGAAGTGCTTAGCTTTGGGTTCAATCTTGCGGTGTCCTTACCCAGTGACAGCATGGGTTGCAAGGCACGTATTGTATTGTTGCCATCGAGGATAAAAAGATGGGGTTTATATCATATTGCATGAGTTTATCCATCTACATTATGTCATCTTGCTTAAGGCGTTACTCTGTTCTTATGGACTTAATACTCTAGATAAAGGCAGGAGTCGGTCAATGTGTGGAGTAATAGTAGTAGATGCAGGCAGGAGTCGGTCTACTTGTCACGGACGTGATGCCTATATACATAATCATGCCTAGATAATCTCATAATTATTCGCTTTTCTATCAATTGCTCGACAGTAATTTGTTCACCCACCGTAATACTTATGCTATCTTGAGAGAAGCCTTTTGTGAAACCTATGGCCCCCGGGTCTATCTCTTATCATATTTGCTTCCAATCTACTTTTATTTGCATCTTTACTTTTTGCATCTATATTATAAAATACCAGAAATATATTTATCTTATCATACTATCTCTATTAGATCTCACTTTCACAAGTGGCCGTGAAGGGATTGACAGCCCCTTTATTGCGTTGGTTGCGAGTTCTTTGTTTGCTTGTGTAGGTGCGTGGGACTTTTGAGGAGCCTCCTACTGGATTGATACCTTGGTTCTCAAGAACTGAGGGAAAAACTTACGCTACTATTGCTGCATCACCCTTTCCTCTTCAAGGAAAACCAACGCAAGCTCAAGACGTAGCACTCCCCAACACTCAACTCTCTCTCACAGATTTAGCTATGGTGGAAAGAATATTTGAGTGGAAAGTAACTTGGGGAAGGCTAGAGATCAAGATTCTAGCGGTAGAATTGGAATGTCTTGGTCTCAACACATGACTAGGTGGTTCTCTCTTAGAAAATGAGTAGTTGAAGTGAAGGCACGTTCTGATGGCTCTCTCTTACATGGAGATGGGGTGTAGGGGTATATATAGCCTCCACACAAAATCCAACCATTACACATATTTGACTAACTCGGTCAGACCGAACAGATGAACTCGGTGAGACCAATTTAGTTCAAAATGTGAACGTTAGGAATCTCGGTGGGACCGACATGAGCAACTTGGTGGGACCGATGTGCTAGGGCTAGGGCAAAACCTCATCTCGATGAGACCGATTACATGAACTCGGTGAGGCCGATTTTAGCAATGAGCAAACAGAGAATTGGTCAGGCAAACTCGGTGGGACTGATCGCTCATTTTGGTGAGATCAAAATGTTGCGAAGGGAAACAGAGAGTTTGCAATGCGAACTCGGTGGGACCGATCGCTCATTTTGATGAGACCAAAACATTACGAAGGGAAACAGAGAGTTTACAATGCCATCTCAGTGAGACCGAGATCCGTATCAGTGAGACTGAATTGTCTAGGGTTTCTGGCAGTGGCTATGTCAAATGACCTCGTTGGCGCCAGATAGATCAAATTGGTGGGGCCGAGTTTGACTTTAGGATTTGGACATATGTGCATATGAGAAAGTGGTTGAGGGTTTTGGAGCAATATCACACTCTCGTTGGCGTGGAAGGTAAGCTTGGCGATTTGGATATGTAGATTCCTTTCTCTGTAACCGACTTTGTACAACCCTAGATCCCCCGGTGTCTATATAAACCGGAGGGTTTAGACTTCTAGGGTTTAGTCACAATCATCATAACCTTATAGGCTAGACTTCTAGGGTTTAGCCATTACGATCTCATGGTAGACCCACTCTTGTAATACTCATATTCATCAAGATCAATCAAGCAGGAAGTTGGGTAGTATCTCCACAGAGAGTGCCCAAACCTGGGTAAACATTGTGTCCCCCGCCTCCTGTTACCATTAGCCTTAGACGCACAGCTCGGGACCCCCTACCCGAGATCCGTCGGATTTGACACCGACTGTCGGCATTCTGGGAACGGGGGTCCCCAGACTTGCCTGCCTGCAGCATGCGGCGTGGCTCAACCAGTGGCCTAGCACGGCCCATCTTCACCAACCAAACATTCAAAACCCTCCAAGGGGCTAAGGATGGCAATTTTATCCATGGACATGGATACCCATGGATATCCGACCCGAATGGATAGGGTTTGGATATGCTTTTGTGTCCATGGGCGGCGCCCAAACCCGACCCGATTGCTCATGGGTAGGACATGGATATAATCTTGTACCCGTGGATATATCCAAACCCGGCCCGATAGTATGACTTATTGGGCAAAAATTTGCTATCCCTACCCCACAGTCACATGTCCCACTGCAATTTTACACTTTGTTATCTAAAACATGCAAAAGAAATTGCACAATCCCCGTCGTAAGTTTTAATAGTTGACATTCAATCCCATCCATAACATACTCCAACACCCCTTCTCTTATTTTGATCTCCTTGTTAAATGACTCGTCATTCTCATCTATTAGAAAAAAAATCCTAAATGATATTTGGTTGTTAGTGGGCGTTGATTTACCATAAGTTGATGTTTACTGTAAGTGAGGCCTAGCCTGCCACGAGGTGAGGATTGGAAGAGCTTATGTTAACATTGTATTATGTCTTATTTATATGTCTCGAGAGGACCCAATGGATATCCAGTGGGTATGGATATCCGACGGGTTTGGACATGGACACAATTTTTCACCCATGGATATTTTCATGGTTGGGCAAAGACTATCTACATGGATATGGATATGGATTATATATTGTTCAACCCGGTCCAAATCCGACCCATTGCCATCCTTACGAGGGGCCAAGCCTCGCGGGGCGGATGACACAAGGCCTCCTCAGGGACGGCCTCACCAGGCAGGCTCGCGAGGAGGCGGAGATATCAAGGCAAGGGGTACCTCGCGAGGTGCCCATGACGCAAGCTATGACGATCGAGACCAGGCGGGCGCCAGCCATGCAGTGTCCTCGTTCCCTCTTTCGTGCAAAGGGGGCAAGCGCAGGCGCGGAGTACCGAGGCATCAAGCAAAGGTTTCCATATTGGTGCAATGAGACCAAGGCCAGCAGGACGGCAGGACGGAGGTCACCGTGGAGCCCAAGACGGCGTCATCACCAGCACCTTTGGCAGGCGAAGACCACCTTTAGTCAGGATAGCTTATATTAGTTGTCCCCTTTCAAAATGGCCGTTGTTGGATCCCTTCCCGCTCAATATTTGGGAAGAGGACCAGGGCGTCTATAAATAGGGCTAGCCACCTTAGTAGGAGGGGGATCGGATCCGAACCCAGTTCATCTACACACTACCAAGCACAAGAACACCTCTCCTTGCGAGGCTGTTCTTCCATTGTACTGTTCATCATCAGCCCAAGAGGCAATCCACCACCACACACAGGAGTAGGGTATTACACCACAATGGTGGCCCGAACCTGTATAAATCTTGTGTTTCTTGTGCTGTGAGTTCATCATGCTAGCTTAGAAATCACGACGAGGCCGAGGGCGTGTTTCGGTAGGGAGAGATCTTCGTGTGCACCCCAGTGTTTGAACCTTAAGGGTTTTGCTGGAACCCGATATCCGACATTTGGCGCGCCAGGTAGGGGTGCACCGAGGCTCTTCCTTCCGTCAACTCGCTCTCCACCAGCACCGCGCTTTGGCCTCATGGCGGGCATCGCGCCTCGGCTCCGGCAACCGGTGCCAGCACCGAGGCCAGGGGGCTCCAAGCCTTGGCCCCCGCCTTGCGACAGGTGAAGTGGCCGCTCAAGTTCAAGCCAGAGATGTCGCCGCGCTATGACAGCGCGGCGGACCCACTGGCTTTCCTGCTGCCAAACAAGGAGGCCGTCCTCAAGGCCGGAGGCGACGACAAGGTCATGGCCAACTGGCTTCCCATGGCCCTGATGACCCACAAGTATAGGGGATCTATCGTAGTCCTTTCGATAAGTAAGAGTGTCGAACCCAACGAGGAGCAGAAGGAAATGATAAGCGGTTTTCAGTAAGGTTTTCTCTGCAAGCACTGAAATAGTAGGTGATAGATAGTTTTGTGATAAGATAAATAGTAACAAGCAAAAGTAAATAAAGTGCAGCAAGGTGGCCTAATCCTTTATGTAGAAAAGGATAAGCCTGGAGAAATTCTAATAATGAAGAAGGAGCTCCCGAGGACACATTGGGAATTATCGTCAAGCTAGTTTTCATCACGTTCATAAGATTCGCGTTCGGTACTTTGATAATTTGATATGTGGGTGGACTGACACTTGGGTACTGCCCTAACATGGACAAGCATCCTACTTATGATTAACCCCTATTGCAAGCATCCGCAACTACAAAAAGGAGTATTAAGGTAAACCTAACCACAACATTAAACATATGGGTCCATATCAACCCCTAATGAAGCAACGCATAAACTAGGGTTTAAGCTTCTGTCACTCTAGCAACCCATCATCTACTTATTACTTCCCTATGCCTTCCTCTAGGAACAAATAATGGTGAAGTGTCATGTAGTGGACGTTCAGATAACACCACTAGAGGAAAGACAACATACATCTCATCAAAATATCGAATGAATACCAAATTCACATGATTACTAATAGCAAGAGTTCACCCATGTCCTCAGGAACAAACATAACTACTCACAAAGCATATTCATGTTCATAATCAGAGGGGTAATAATATGCATAAAGGACCTGAACATATGATCTTCCACCAAGTAAACCCAATAGCATCAACTACAAGGAGTAATCAACACCACTAGCAACCCACAGGTACCAATTTGTGGTTTTGATACAAGATTGTATACAAGAGATGAACTAGGGTTTTGAGATGAGATGGTGCTGGTGAAGATGTTGATGGAGATTGACCCCCTCCCGATGAGAGGATCGTTGGTGATGACGTTGGTGATGATTTCCCCCTCCCGGAGGGAAGTGTCCCTAGCAGAACAGCTTCGCCAGAGCCGTAGATTGATTCCGCCAAGGTTCCGCCTCGTGGCGGCGGAGTTTCGTCCCATAAGCTTGCCCACGATTTTTTCCAGGTGAAAACCCTTCATATAGCAGAAGATGGATGTCGGAAGCCCACCAGGGGGCCCAGGAGATAGGAGGGCGCGCCCTACAGGGGGGGCGCCCCTGTCTCCTGGACAGGGTGTGGACCCCCTGGCCTATTTATTTTTCCCAGAAATTCTTATTAAATCTGAAAAGTTGTTTCGTGGAGTCTCAGGTCTTTTGGAGTTGTGCAGATTAGGTTTCCAACGTTTGCTCCTTTTCCAGCCAGAATTCCAGCAGCCAGCATTCCCCCTCTTCATGGTAAACCTTGTAAAATAAGAGAGAATAGCCATAAGTATTGAGATATAATGTGTAATAACAGCCCATAATGCAATAAATATTTATATAAAAGCATGATGCAAAATGGACGTATCAACTCCCCCAAGCTTAGACCTCGCTTGTCCTCAAGTGGAGGCCAAAATCGAAAAATATGTCCACATGTTTAGAGTAGAGGTGTCGATAAAAATAAAATACGGACATGAGGGCATCATGATCATTCTAATAATAGCAACATATATGGATTTTGTCATATGATTTCCTATGTTCAAGTAAGAAGCAATTCACAATGTCAAGTATGGTTCAAAAACTTCATTGGGAACTAACAAACTATAATCTCAGTCATTGAAGCAATTGCAATTTATTGTAACATCAGAAAGAGTCAATAATAGAGCTTTTTAGCAAGCTCACACACTCAACTATCTCGTAGTCCCCTATAATTGTTAACACTCACGCAGTACTTGTGGTTATAGAGTTTGAGCCGGACATTGAGAAAGATAGGGGCTTATTGTGTTGCCTCCCAACATATTCACCTTTAGGTGATGTCAACAATAATAGCCTATGCCAACTTACATCCAATTGGATATATGTATCATGATCTTTCAAACACGAGGAGCTTGCCAAAGGATAAAAATAAAAAGGGAAAGGTGAGAATCACCTTGACTCAAGCATAAAGTGAAACATAAGGTAAAAGATAGGCCCTTCGCAGAGGGAAGAAGAGGTTGTCATGTGCGTTTAGGGTTGATCCATGAAATCTTAATGCAAAAGAACGTCACTTTATATTGCCCCTTGTATGTGGACCTTTATTATGCAGTCCATCGCTTTTATTACTTCCACAACAAGTTCGTACAAAGCTTATTTTCTCTGGACTAATAAGTCATACATATTTAGAGAGCAATTTTTATTGCTTGCACCGATGACAACTTACTTGAAGGATCTTACTCAATCCATAGGTAGGTATGGTGGACTCTCATGGCAAAACTATGTTTAAGGATATTGGGAAGCACAAGTAGTATCTCTACTTGGTGCAAAGAATTTGGCTAGCATGAGGGAGAAAGGCAAGCTCAACATGTTTGGAAGGTCAATGACAATATACTTTAACTGAGATGTCAGAAAACATAAACCATTATGTTGTCTTCCTTGTCCAACGTCAACTCTTTTAGCATGTCATACTTAATGAGTGCTTCACAATCATAAAAGATGTCCAAGATAATATATTTATATCTGAACCCCTCTTTCCTTATTACTTCCTATTAATTGCAACGATGACCAAGGCTACGTTCATCAACTCTCAACAATTTTTATGCCTCATACTTTCTATGTGTGAAGTTATCACTATCCATAAGATCAATATGAACTCTTTTGTTCTTTCTACTTTCTCAAGATCATAGCAACATAGCAAAGCCCTTGACTCAACACTAATCTTTATTATAGATAGGACACGGACTCAATTACATAAAGGGATCACAAAGAAAAACTCAAAACTACTTGATATCAAAACTTCGAACTAATAGATCAAGATACTACTAAAAGGATCGAACTAAATAAAGCAGTAAAGATAGGAGTGTGATGGTGATACGATACCGGGGCACCTCCCCCAAGCTTGGCATTTGCCAAGGGGAGTGCCCATACTCATGTGATTATTTCTCCTTCTTCACAGTTGGTGTTATGATCTTCTTGGCGATGATGCCCTTCAGGATACGGTTCTCCTCCTCGAGCTTATTTACTTGTTGTTTGAGGTCCATATTTTCTTTACGGAGCTTGCCCGTAATGGACAAAGCTCCTTTTACCCAAGGATGCTGCATAGCTTCTGGAGAACAAGAAAAACTCTTTTTCATATTTTCATAAGAAAGAAATCTAGGATTGGAAGGAGTGATGGAAGTAGGGACAACCAAACTAGGTAGTTCCCCCATAGTGAATTCTGCTTGGAGACGAGAGGTAACTTCTTGATCTTCCTCCATGGCATCTATCCTTTTCAAATCAGCCTCCATCTCATCCTCCGTTGATGGTCCAAATTGGTAGGCATCGCTATTTGCTCCTGGACCTGGCGTTGGGTGAGACACCCGGCTCTCCCCAACTGATTCCTGAGAAGACATCTTGCTTTATACGCAATGAAACAGCTCGAAACGAAAACAGAGGATATTTGCGTGATACGGTGGTCAAAACCTTCGGGAGTATATATAATGAATTTTTACCGACCAAAATACGTAACATACAAGAAAACGGAGTCCGGGAGGCACACGAGGTGCCCACGAGACAAGGGGGCGCGCCCTATAGGGGGGGCGCCCTCCTCTCTCGTGGGAGCCTCGTGCCCCTTTCGGACTACTGCTTTCTTCCTAAAATCTTTAAATAATCCAGAACTGATAAAAATTGCCATTAGAGTTGTTTTGGAGTCGGTTTACTTACCGTACCATGTACCTATGCCTTTCCAGAGTCTGGAACGTCCTGGAAAGTGTCTCTTATGTATTCCTCAGGGGTTATGGTTTCAATAATATTAGTTTCAACATTGATAGGATTACCTGAAATATAATGCTTAATTCTTTGACCATTTACCACCCTCGGATTTGTGCCTTCAAAGTTATTGATTTTTATAGCACCAGAACGATAGACCTCCTCGATAACGTAGGGACCTTCCCATTTTGAGAGAAGTTTTCCTGCAAAAAATCTTAAATGAGAGTTGAACAATAACACATAATCTCCTACGTTAAACTCACGCTTTTGTATTCTTTTATCATGCTAGCATTTGACTTTTTCTTTGAAAAGCTTGGCATTTTCATATGCTTGGGTTCTCCATTCATCAAGTGAGCTAGTATCAAATAACCTTTTCTCACCGGCAAGTTTGAAGTCATAATTGAGCTCTTTAATAGCCCAATATGCTTTATGTTCAAGTTCAAGAGGTAAATGACATGCTTTTCCATAAACCATCTTATATGGAGACATACCCATAGGATTTTTGTATGCAGTTCTATAGGCCCATAATGCGTCATCAAGTTTTTTGGACCAATTCTTTCTAGATCTATTCACAGTCTTTTGCAAAATTAATTTGAGCTTTATATTGCTCAACTCTACTTGACCACTAGACTGCGGATGATAACGAGATGCGATTCTATGATTGACATCATACTTAGCAAGCATCTTATGGAAAGCACCATGAATAAAGTGTGAACCACCATCATTCATAAGATATCTACGGACTCCAAACCTTGGAAAAATAACTTCTTTAAGCATTTTAATAGAAGTGTTATGATTAGCACTACTAGTTGGAATAGCTTCTACCCACTTAGTAACGTAATCAACAGCGACTAAAATATGTGTATAACCATTAGAGGCGGGAAAAGGTCCCATATAATCTAAGCCCCAAACATCAAACGGTTCAATAACAAGAGAATAATTCATAGGCATTTCTTGATGTCTACTAATGTTACCTATTCTTTGACATTCATCACAAGATAAGACAAACTTACGAGCATCTTTGAAAAGAGTAGGCCAATAAAAACCAGATTGTAGTACCTTGTGTGCAGTTCTATCTCCAACGTGGTGTCCCCCATAGGATTCCGAGTGACACTTGTGTAGGATTTGTTCCTGTTCATGCTCAGGAACACAACGTCTAATAATACCATCTACTCCTTCTTTATAAAGGTGTGGATCATCCCAGAAGTAATGTCTTAAATCATAAAATAACCTTTTCTTTTGCTGGTATGTGAAACTAGGCGGTATATATTTAGCAACAATGTAATTAGCATAATCAGCATACCAAGGAGCAGTACGAGAAGCATTGACGACCAATAATTGTTCATCAGGAAAGCTATCATTAATAGGCAGTGGGTCATCAAGAACATTCTCTAACCTAGACAAGTTGTCTGCAACGGGGTTCTCAGCTCCCTTTCTATCAATAATATGCAAGTCAAATTCTTGGAGCAAGAGAACTCATCTAATGAGTCTAGGCTTAGCATCTTTCTTTTCCATAAGATGTTTAATAGCAGCATGATCAGTGTGAATAGTAACTTTGGAATCAACAATATAAGGTCTAAACTTATCACATGCAAACACAACTGCTAAGAATTCTTTTTCAGTAGTAGCATAATTTCTCTGGGCAGCATCAAGGGTCTTACTAGCATAATGGATAACATTCAATTTCTTATCGACTCTTTGCCCTAAAACAGCACCTACAACATAATCACTAGCATCACACATAATTTCAAAAGGTAAATTCCAATCAGGTGGCTGAACAATAGGTGCAGTGATCAAAAGCTTTCTTGAGTGTTTCAAAAGCTTCTACACAAT